>CM053598.1:81270300-81329501 GCA_028646575.1 Pseudocheirus occidentalis
TACATATGGAAATGGATATGGAGAGAACCTTGTCAGACCTTTTACTTATACTAGGGGCTGTGTTTGGCAGCACAAATATTAAAACTGGAAGGATAGAGAGATGATTAAATTGGTCTGGAATGCCCAGGTCACAATTAAATGTTGTGCAAGGCCTCATCTTGCTAGTAAATATGAGGAAGTTTGAGCTCTTACAGAGCAAAGAAACACTTCTCACAGCCAGTAATGAAAATTGTAAAAAGTGGATATTAGGCAATTTTAGTAAAAATATATTCAATAGAAAAACAGGGAAAGCTGTAGGTCAATTTACTACATGGCCCACATTCCACAGCCTCCTTTACAATTAAGTCAGAGAGGTTTGCTCCTTTTTTTCCCCTCACCTCTTGTGAACTGGGTTGGTTCTCAGGAGAAGCTCACTTTCTTCATCACCTGGTTTCTTCTTAACTAGTACATTTGGACACCACAGAAAGGCATATACAACAAGGGGTGTGACAAAAAGTCTGACACCCAACACAAGCTGACAGAAGCATTAAATAACTCATATCTCTTCCCCTCCCTTCTCCCCCTATTCCCCTAATAGCCTCCCCCCTCTTCCCCCAATAATCTGGCCCTTTCTGTTTTCATAGGCTGGAGAAAGAATTTAACAAATACTATTCTGATCACTCAGTGAAATTTTTTCAAGTCAAATACTAAGCTTCCCAAAAAACATCTCTGTGAAGACATCAGCAGGAGAAATTGTCCCACATGCAATCAAGAATAGAAAACATCTTTTACACTCCTTGCACCAAAGTTGAACAGTGGCAAGAGTGGGGGAGGAGAGGGGGCACTTGGGCCTGTCAGTGCAAAGGGATGATTCATGTGACCACTTTGTCTTAATTACTCAGAACAAGGCGTGTGGTGCTTGCTGTATATCAGGAAAGAGCAGATACATCAGTGTCCTCTGACAGAAATAAAAATAGCCGTCAGGATGGTGAAGATCACAATGATTGCCAGGATAACCACCAAAATACGGTTTTGGATGATCCTATGAAAAAGCAAAGAAAAAGAAGAGGCAAATCAATCAGAGAAACTGGAATAACGTTTGCCAAACCACACGTAAAAGACAAACTTGTCTAATCAAACAGTGAGGGGAAAATTGGTCCCTAGGTACCCATAAAAGGGATGTGTGTGTGTGTGTGTGTGTGTGTGTGTGAGAGAAAGAGAGAGAGAGAGAGAGTGAGTGAGAGAGAGAGAGAGAGAGAGAGAGAGAGAGACAGGGGGTGGTGGTGGTGGTGCAAGGGGAAGTGTTCCTGAAGTCTGTAGTTTAGGGACTTCACAAATTACAATACAAATGAATAACTTCATAATGATTTCCACGCTGCACCAAGTGATGAGCTTCAATGATGACACTTAGAAACACTTGCTGCAAGCTAAGTAATGCAGAAACTTTTCTGGGATCTGACTGCAATATAGTCTCTTAAGTGATCAAGGAACCCACGTCATCTTCTCTTTTTAATCTAATATGTGAGACAAGGCTCATTTTTAGCGGCATCTCTTATTAAGGTAAAAGATTCCAAGGAATCACACGTCGGAAAGGTACTTACCTGTACAAAAATACCCAGGGAAAAGTATAAAAGGGAGCTGGGGAAAAAAAAGGATAGGGATAAAGAAGCAAGTGTCAAACTGTGAAGCTTATGTTGTAAAAGCCTCATCTGTCACTGGAGTGTCACACACGCTCCATTATGCTGGAAGGGAATGTTACATTTGCTCGGTAGCAAAAAGATGGAAATGAGAAATAATAAAAAAAAAGATGCTGGAAGTCCAAAAGCTCAGTATCATTCAACATTTGTTGGGAAAACCTTTATCCCTATGACTGCTAAATAGAAATCAGTTGAGAGTCTACTTAATGGTCAATAGAGACAATCTAAATCTAGATGAATAGAGACAAACATCCCAATATGCCTGGAGAAAGTTTCTGACAAACTCATTTCATAATTTGCTGTCTGGTTCTTAGAAAAGGATCCCAGTATCATAATGTTTCCTTAAGACAGAGGGATTTTGGGTCACACATAGTCTCATGTACTCTCACAGAACCTCAAAGAAATAAAAAGAAAAGTAGCTATTTAAACCTCCCTGTGTCTGTCTCTTACACACACACACACACACACACACACACACACACACACATACATCCCTGTCCTTTTCTAGATATGGTATTTTGAATGTGGAGTTTCCACTTAAGAGTCTAAATAAATCTTCCAATTTATGGAAGACAGACTTTTTCCATGCAGTCCATAAATATATCTGCTTATGTAGATTCAAAACTCTACATAGATTCTGGATGAATGAATGTGTTATGTGTAGCAATAAATTAAAATGCAGTTTTATCCAAGTTCAACTCCCCCTTTTCCACCTCTGCCTCCCCCGTGACAATTCCACCCTTCCCCCTGCTGCCCCCCAAGTAAATGGATGGAAGAAAACTGTCACATCAGACAAACACACTCCCTTGTGACACTCTAAAAGGACTAGCTCTCTATCCTCCTGACAGGTTACAAAATGATCACATTTGCTGACACGTCTTCCGCAAAACTGCTTTAGTGCTTGTGTCCACTCTCCTCGCAGGAGATGAATGGCCTGTTTTGTCCTCATTTATCACTTAAAGCTCAGCCAAGATCTGTCTCGTTTATTTCTCCCTTTCCCCACTAGAAAGGCTACGCCAAGACATTAATTCTTTGCGATGACAGCTAATTCAGACTTAACAGGACATATTTACTCAGCCAAAGGAAGGTATGGGGGATTCTTTCAATAAAAATACTTAATGCTATAGTAAAAGGAATCTGCTTTTATAGATATTGGTTTATGTAAGTTTGGAGCCTTAAATTTTCACCTGAACTAGAATTCTTCTCTTTTCTTCTTTGGTGCACGTATCTCCTGAGAATAGCCTCGGGGACACACTATTTCCCTTAGTCTCTGGGGGAAATGAGATCTGTTTTTTCCAGAAAGTTACCATGTGGCTGGCTTGCAAAGGCAATCGGCAAAATTGGAACTCAGCAGTAAACTAGATTAGAAGCATGAAAATGCTTTAAAATTCTGCCCTAAGTAATATACGGTAATAGGCCTCTTGTATAGTTTGGTTGACAACCATTTTATTTGTGGGTTGAAGGCCTCAAGGCATCCATGATGCTAATTTACACAGGATTAACTGCGGGGAAAACTTGTTTAATCTAAGGCATGTTTAGAAAAAATGCCTACATAGGAATGCTTATATCCTCAGTTCTTCCCTGATCTGTTTAATTGGGTATCCTCATTTCCAGCCCCAAAGTAGATTCCATCCAGAGAGCTCTCCTAAAGTCTCATGTGTTTAATTCATTTAGGGCATACCTGATCTGAACATTACCCTGCCTCTATCTTTCAGTCTTACAGTGAGATAACGATCCAGGATGAGACTACATACCTGGCAGTGAGTATTTCTAATAAAGAGTAGGGGAAATAAAAAAATATACATGTACATATACATACACATACATACTTCATGGGTGTGATTTTTGTCAGCGTGGTTACTTCCTCTACTGACAGATCACTTGCCTTCTATGACTTGGTAAATGGTCTGTAAGACTCCTTACAAAATGGTAGGTCACAGTCTCTCATGCCTTCTTATCTTATGCATCTCTTGTCCATGTCCTTCCATTACAGGAGGTTCATCCAATATACTGGAGGGCTTTCTCTATGTACCTTGATACCACATAGGCATCACTGCAGAATGTGGGCTGTTCCCTTGTTATCTCTTGTTACAGGATGGGCCTACTTTTTTTTTCCTGGTCATAGATTTTTTAGGTGATATCTTTTACTTTTACATACAACTAGAAATATGCTGCTGTTTATTTACCATGCATCTCTCCATTGTTCTTTTGGTGACCCAAAATTTTGTCTCCTTGGTAACTGCTCTAATTTATGACTTGCAGTCCTAGATCAGCTAGGTGGCACAGTGGGGAAGCTAGGTGGTGCAGTAGATAAAGCATTAGGCCTAGAGGCAGAAAGACTAGTGTTCAAATCTTAGATACTCACTAGCTGTGTGACCTCCAGCAAGGCACTCAACCTCCGGCTGCATAAAGGAAGGAAACAGCAAACCACTCCGGTATCTTTGCCAAGAAAATCCCATAGACGGTTGGTCCATGGGGTCACAAAGAGTTGGTTTGGACATGACTGCACAACAATAAGTCATAAAGTGGAAGAACCTTGGGTGTTGAAAATGATTGGATTTGGTTTTAGGGAGAAGTTTGAGAAGTCCTACACTATTTACCAGATACAGTCTAGTCCTCTTATGCAGTTCTGGACTCAGGTAACTATCCATTTTCAGCATTTATTCAAGATATATGTGGTGGTGGACCAGCTCTATGAGCTTTCCATTCAACTGTATTTCAGAGTCTGGAGAACATCCATCCATTTTTTTTTTTCTGGTATAGCTACAATGGTCAAACTCTTAAGTGATTATGGTTCTTACTTATGGGAAGCTCCAAAATGTTCCAGGGTTCAATGCAGTGAACACAATGTCATAGCAAACAGCAGTATCCCGATTATCTCCATGTAAAGGGATTTCCTTTTCTGGACTCTAATCTAGTTATTTTTTAGGCAATGGCAAATATTTTTGAAGGGCCATCAGTTTCTCTGTTTTATGTCTCACTTGGGGTTAATAATCAGAGAATTATTAAACAAAGTTAACTCTGTTGTTGCGTCTGTTAAGGAATCTGTTATGGTCTTAACCATATGGTACAGGAGACCCCTTGCTGGAGAAAAGTCTTTGTGGTAGCTTTCTGCTCAATCAAATGAAATGTTGAAGCAAAACAAACAAAAAACCCAGCCCCCCCCCCCAAATAATAAACCCAGTCAGATCTTATATTCTCCTCATCTTTAAGTCAAGTGTGTGACTGATTATAAAGATGTAGTATGCTATAGAATATAATTTGTGAAGGCTTTCCTGTACCCTTCTTATATTGTTGCTAGAGATGACCTTGTTATGGTATAAAGGAGCCTCAAAATGATTCTGTAGAATGGAGGAAATAGATGAGTATTATTAATGTTTTGATGAACTTTTGGGTCATGTTAAAGAATTTTTTCTAATCTTTTGGCATTGTCCTTTCTTTCAGATATGAGAAGCGGCATAGTACAGAATAAAGGATACACCAGTTTGGAAGTCAGCAGGTTGGAATCCCATGTCTGATGCTTACTCACTGCCTGGCTTATCTGTGTATGCCACAGCTTCTCTGTGCCTCAGTGTCATCATGGCTGAAACGAGCAAGATGGACAAGATGGACAAGATGGACACCAGGGTCCCTTCCAGCTCTAAATCTCTAATCCTAAAATATCTTGGAAATTTATTCCTTAATGCCTGAAAAGTGATGCCAATTAAGTTCAAGCATTTATTAAGTGTCTATTATGTACAAATCACTGTGCTAAGCCCTAGGAATACAAAGGCAAAAAAACAAAAACAAAATTAAAAACAAAAAATGAAAGCTGGTTCATCCTCCTGAGGAGCTTCTAGGCTAGGAAGGGAGTTGTCTCTTGTACCAACCTTCTTTGTGGATATACCATTGAGTCCAGGTACCTTTTTCATTTCTTTCTGCTTTTTTTTTATCATCCCTTCCTACCTTTTTCTTTTCCTCTCTCTTTCCCTCCCTTCTGTCCTTTCCTTCCTTCCTTCTTTCCTTCCTTCCTTCCTTCCTTCCTTCTTTCCCCCTTTCCTCTCTTCTTTCATCCCTCCCTCCCTTCTCTCAGTTAGCACATTAAGTTCTGTGATACAAAGAGTCCAAAATGCACCAACTCTACTGTCATCGATGGATAAAACAGTTTGTTATAGAAATCTTGACAGGATATACATTTTGAAGTTTCCCCTTTAGGAATCTGTAAGGGAGAAGGGAATCTGCACTGTATGACTCAGCAACCTTGGACTCAAGTACTGCCAAGCTCCACTAACTTACTAGGCATTTGAACTGGAGTTAGTCACTTTACTTTTCTATATCTTAGTTTCTCATCTGTAAAGTGAGAAGGCTGGACTGGATTCATTCATTCAATCAAACATTTATTAAGCACCTATTGTGGTCAGAGTCCCTGCCAAATGATGGGGTTGGTGGGAGGGATATAAGAGAAAAGACTTGGGTTAGACAGGTCCCTTGGCTTTATGTAACCTGGAGTCTTCTTAGTGAGACACAATATAAACATATAAAGCATTACACAATAAGTTCATTAGAGAGAAATAAAACAAGGTGTGTCTATGTGAAGGACTGAGATAAAGGTCTTCACCAACTTAGGGCATCAGGGAAGGAATGATGGAAGATGTGACATTTGATTAAGTTGGGCCTTAAAGGTAGATAGCTAGATGACCTCTAGGCTGCTCCAAAAACATTTTATAGTTCTAAAAGAACTATAAAAGAACAAATTAAAAAGAATAAATTACGTCAGAAGAAGATGAATGGAATTAATTTTGATGCTATGTATATTAGGTGAAATATAAAAGACCAGGAAAAATAATAACTTTTTAAAAGTAGGGGGAGGGGACATTTAAACTAAATACTGGCAAGCATGTGGACATTCTGGAATGTCAAGAAAAAACCAGGAGTTAAAGCAGAGAGGTTAATGATGGAGTTTTGATTTTGGTCAGAGTTGTCTCCATGATGACTTTGGATCTTAAGAGTGTGGGCAGGAGTAGCCCTTCTGAAGAAAGCAAAACTGAGAATTGAGGGACCCTGAAAGAGAAAGAACAGTCAGGCCTGCTTGGAGTCTGGAACAATGGTTGGCATTGGCAGGGCCCATCTGTAACAAAGCCCACAGTACGGTCACAGCCAGACACTGCCAGTGGGTATTGCTGTAGGCAAAGCAGAAAAGCATCTAGAGTAGGGAGGCTGAAAAGGGGGCTTCCCTGGCTTATGAGAAAGTAAAAGTCTGAGAAGGAAAATCCGAAATAACTGAGTTTCTCACTTGGGGGAGGGAGGAAGGACCTAAAAATTCAACCAGATATTTTGAAAGAGAAGCTCCAACCTACCCCCACTTTGAAAATGCAAAGTGTGTTTACCGAGTAAATAATTTAAGAAAGAATATACACTTGAAAGAAGACACCCATTGAAACAGCCAGGCTAAACTGCCTCAAGGCAAAAATTGGTGCATTTGCATGTTGCATTCTATTAAGTTAGCTCACTGTAGCTTTAAAAGAACGCAGAGTCAAATTAAAAGGAATGTGTGACTGAAACATCAAGGATTCTCCAAGTTTACATTATGAATCACAGTGCTGTTGATACAAGATGAATTAACCATTTACTTTGAGGCTGTATTCACTGAGTCCTGTGGAAAATACTGATCTCCATGTGGAACTGAGGAAGAAGCTAATCTTTTCATTGCTGTACTCTCTCCCCACCCTGTTGCTGGAAGAAGGCACTCTAGAAGACCTGCTCTAGTTTGGGCAGTTCAGCAGTGAAGCTGAAGCTGCACCAGTGGTTACCTATACCACCTCTGCCTGCTGGAGTCCAACTCGTCTCAAGGGCCTGAGAACCGGCCAATCATGAGGTTCTTTCTGGTTTTGACTCTATTACTTTTTCCAAGTCTGGCGAGAGCTGAAATCTTTCCTTTTTTGTCTTTGAAAGTAAGGATGGCTACTCTTCATTTGAAAAGCCTTGACCCTCTTCCCTGGCATGTCTGGTCATAACACCTAACCTTTGACAGCAGAGTGTCCAAAGCTGCCCTCAGAGGCATCTGTGTGCTAATAAATCAGGTGCTTGGACATTCATTCACTTTCATCAAATCATTCCCCCTCCTCCATGGCCCTGGTTTCCAAATCAAGTCCCTTTTCTGAATATACACATTCCTCTGGCTTGAAAGCCCTACTAAGATGATATCCTCTATTCCTCTACTCACCCAAATATCTGTGAACAAAGCCTGCTCCCTCCTTTTCTTCCTGAGTTAGAAATGCTACTAAGAAGCTATTTCAGCAGAAGCTTATTATCAAGCTTACATTAAGGATGCCAGCGGTGTCTAAACCCTTTTACAAGCTTGCATTCATTAGCTGCAGGGTGCACGACATCTATGCAGGTTCAACGCGATGTCTTGTACATGCCTTCCTGTCTGACTGACCAGCATTGAATAATGATGGCTTGCCATTTAGGGTCTGACAGCACCGTAGTGATTATCATGAAAATGAGCCATCGTGGGGACAGGTTATAAACTTTGGGGCGAAAGAGTCAGTACACACTCCTCTCTGGGTGCTTACCTGAAAAGAAACAGTATCTAGGTTCCAAACAAACTCAACAATGGGCACTGGTATATCCACCATCAATCAGATTTACACATTGATTTCAATTTAGGATTTTCAAAGCAAGGTATTATTGCTTCAGCACAATTGCTGCTCTGATTCCAGTGTGCACTACCTGCAAACATGTTTTCAAGATCTTTTGTGACTTTATGGTTTAGGTGGGGCTGTTCACAAAGCAATCATCAAAATCAATGAGATGCTGTGGACAGAATGAAGTCCTTTAAATTTAGTCAACTGAGACCCAAGATGTAAATGAATACAATAGTTTACATTTAGATTATACAATGTGTACTCTTGCCAGGTTTATACATGACTTATGAGAGGGGTTTCTGGAGCTGACACAAAGCTATTCCCAGAAAAACATGGTGGTCATTATGGCTTAATTTTATCTCTGATTATGTCTGGGATTTTTGTATAGACTTATATCTTCAGACCCAGTGGGTTCTTTCATATCATCATTATCCTAGAGAGCAAAAATGACACAGTGGAAAAAATATCTTGGTCTTTCACTGCCACTTACTAGCTGTGTGGTGACTTGGGGTAAGTGCTTGATTCTTTGGGGCCTCAATCCTCCTGTCTAACACAAGGAAGTGGGAGAAGTTGATCTTTAGGGTTCCTTTTCCCTCTGAAGGTCTACTGTCTTCTCTAAAGTTTTGAGAAAAGAGACAGTGTGTCTCCAGCACAGGGCTTGGCACACACAAGGCACATAATAAATGCCTGGAAACAAATGGATAGTTTTTCATCTTACATATGACTTCAATAATAATAACACTGAGGCTATCATTTATATGGCAGTTAGAGGTTTACAAACCACTTCACACAGGATGCTGAGCAGATAATAATTGTGTCAGATAAGCTGGGCACAGAGGCTTGAAGACTTGCTAAAGGTCACATAATTATTAAGTAGCAGAATTGGGACATGGGTCCAAGTCTTCCGATTCCCAAATCCAAAATAGTTTCTTCTGTTCATTCACCTAGGGCAGGGCTTCTTTGTGCATGGGTGGAATGAGAAGCAGCCTGAGTGGGGGCTTTGAAAGAAGGGACAAGGTCTCTGGCAGAGGATCATGGAAATTCCCACATTACTCATGCCTTTGGGTTATGACACCAAAGGACCTGTTAAAATGCAAATGTTACCATAGCACATATTAAGTCATTAATTAGTTATTAATATCTAGCTCAAATTAGTTCATCAGGTTAGGTTAGGGCTCTGAGGGAATGGGAAACAGGGCAGAATTTTGATGTTGCTGGGGTGGGGGTCTGACCACCCAGCTGGAAGGGGAACCACAGTAGGGGATTCTGAGCAGCTCTCACTATAGAGAAAACTTCAAGAGTGAAAGAAGGGCAAAGGGAACAGGCAAACTCCATGTAGTTTCCAAATTTGTGGAGAGCTAATTGGTCCACCCTCCCTCTCACCAAGTGGACTGCAATTTATACAGAACAAAGACATGCTTAGTCCCTGCCCTCTAGGAGCTTACTGGATTGGAAGGAAAAATCAGAACAACAAGGTAACAACTAAGGTTATAATTATAGCCACTCTAATAATAAGGCAATTTGTTCTGTGCCCATAATCCTGGATTTTCTGTGGTGTGACCTGGAGCAAGTCATTCCATGACACTCAGCATTTAAGTTTCCTCCTCAATAAAATGAGCCGACTCACCTACCCACAGGGGAAGGAGGATTAACTAATTAAAGATTATAAAGCATTTTGAAAAGGTAAAGCCCTTTTAATACACATACTAATACTACTCTCAGAGAGGACTGAAAAGAAAATGCCAGCTCAGGAATGGTAAGAGTCATAAGCCCGCTCAGGCTCAGGGAAGCTGAGGTGTCTCTTTTGGAGTGCTTAGCTGGGGGGTGCCAGGCTGGCCCCTTCCTTCTGTTGGGTGGGATACTCCCTCCCACAGATTGGCATCTGGGCTTTGAGTTGCAGAAGCCTCCCCAGCAGAGCTGAACTTTCTCTCCAAGGTGGTAACAGCTACATCAAACAGGGGAAAAGAGGCATCCTATTGGCTGGAATTGATGATACCTTTTCAATCTGGGAAGGCAGCCAAGGAAGACCTGTCAGAGACCACTCCTAAGTCTGATAGGTTTTGATCAGGAATGTGTCATTCCATTATATTGTACATTGCCAAATGTGTATATCATGTTTCAAGGCAGATGCCATGGCTACTGTTGCCATTAGGGATGGACTTGAGCAGGGTGGCTTTGGACAAAGCTTTTTCATAGGATGGCCTTCTACACTGCATTCAGGTGGGCTGACTCAATCAAAGATCTTGGAAGCTGCTTATGGGCTCGGGATTCATAGATTTGTGGAATGTTAGAACTGGAAGTGACTTTAGAGACTGTCTAGTCCAATCCTCTCATTTTTCAGGGGAGGAAACCAAGAACCACAGAGGAGAAATCACATAACGAGATAATGACAAAGTCAAATAAAGAACCAAGCTCTTCTTGTTTTTAGCCCAACACTGTTTTTGCCATACCACAATACACTGATCATATTTGCTTGTTTTCAACCTGCACTTAAAAATGTAGTTGCCTTTGTGAATAGATAACATTTTAGGAAAAAACAAGAAACAGATTAGGAAAGATTCCACTGATTAGGCTACCACCAATCAATCACATATTTACTAAGTACCTACTAATGTATAATATATCACCAGATGTCATCTATTCTACCTGTCCTTGAGGACCATCAAACATACCTTCCTACATGGGGAAGGAGATTTAGTAATTGCCAAAGACAGTCCATCTCAAAATTTAATGCTCTTCTTGTCAAGAAACAACAGGAGTGACTTAGGTTCAATATAAAGAAGTTTCTGGCAGGGCATGCATAATGAAAGGGATTTAGGAAGCATGGGTGGGTATTACCTTTTGGGGGGGAGGGTAGAGGTGGCATCTGGAACTGTGATTTAATTAGTGTGGAAATTCTTACTATAGAAATTTCCTCCGTTGATATAAATGGGCAACTCATCAGTCATGTAGAGTCTTACAGAGCTGCCTCAAGCACTGGGAGGTGAAGTGACCAGCTTCACGGTCACAAAGCCAGTGAGCTGTCAGAGGTAGGTCTTCCTGACTTTAAGGCTGACCCTCAATCTATTAAGCCACACTACCCTCTTATGTATTGTTATTTCTTTAAAATGAATACTTAGGGGCGGCTAGGTGGCGCAGTGAATAGAGCACCGGCCCTGGAGTCAGGAGTACCTGAGTTCAAATCCGGCCTCAGACACTTAACACACACACACACACACACAAAAACTAGCCGTGTGACCTTGGGCAAGTCACTTAACCCCAACTGCCCTCCAAAAAAAAATTAAAAAAAGAAATGAATACTTAGTTTACCTTAATTTATCTGTTTGCAATGATTTTATAACATTAACAATATTAATATCGATAAGAGATTCATGGGAATTCCTCAAGCAGTGGCCAGACGATCATTTGTCAGTGACATAAAGGATTCTTGTTTAGGTATGTGTTGGACTAGAAAACCTTTGCAAATCTTCTCCAACTCTGAGATAATATCAGGTTTACCTTTTTAGATCTGGAAGGGACTTTAGGGCTCATCTAGTATAACTTCTCATTTTATAGAAGAAGAAATTAAGGCCCAAAGAATTTAAGTCACTTGCCCATGCTCATACAGGTCACATAAATGGCAGAGCTGAGATTCAAACCCTGGTCCTCTGAATAAAGATCCAGTATACTTTCCAGTGTATCACAATGGTAAATATAGTTCAGTGTTTGAATGCAGTCTTTAGTCTTTAGTGCATTATTAGAACCAATTCCTATCAGTGCTAAATTCAGTGCTTTATTTTAGCGTCAAGTTGGACAACTCCAGAGGATTATCCATGGATTGGTCCACTTCCTTGGTATGCAAACTGTTCTTTTAAATGGTCAATCTGAAAGTGCTGTTCTACTATCATAGAAACTCTGAAAAATGTCCTGCAATTATGAAAAGTTGCCAGTTTATTAGCTCTATCAGGGTCAGGAAGCATGTCTTATTCTTTGTTTCTCTCCTAGTATCTAGTAGATGCTTATAATTTGTTGACTTGAACTGAGTAGTTGAAACCAACTCAGTCCAGGTTGAAAAGCCCCTCAAGTGAAGTGATAGCATAAGGAACTTTATAATATTTACTTCAGCGATGTGTAATTTAGTTGATGTGGGCACTCCCTCCACTGACAGGGATTTCAAACCCTGTATAATTTAGTCTTTGAGAGTAACTGTGGCCAAAAAAATTCATCCTCCTATAGCTGACCTAGTAATGAGCCTCTTGAAACTCTTAGCTAGGCTGGATCTCGGACAATAGAAGGACAGGCTGTCATTGAGCACATACCTGGAACCTTGACAGCTTGGTAAGACCTGCCAGAATTCACAGTCCACTGGCAAAACCTTTTGAGAAACACTTCAACTCCACAGTGTGGCATCAGTGTAGGTCTTTTGTGGAAGAAGAGGTGCAACACACATTTGTAATTTTCAATTAAGTAGCATGTTTCACCTGCTTTCTTCATTCTCTAACAGTTGTGTATGTCCTTCAAATATTGTTGGTGATTTAACCCAAAGTTATCAACTGGTCCTCACTCAAAAGACTATAATGTAGAAATTACATTCTTCTCTAAATCTATTTCTGGGGCATCTGCAAAGTGGTTTTCCAACTCAACTCTAAATATTTGGCATGTTGTGTTTGCACAAGTGTATGTATTTTAAAATATACTACAATAAGTAAAGGTCTTGAGGGAAAAAAATCTAGGTGTTCCACAGGATTTAATAAGTTGAATTGTCTTGGTATAGTGGCTCTAATATTGAACAGATAGAAAGACAGCAGAGTGCAGCCTCAATTTTTTGTTAGCTAAGTAACCTAAGGAAAAGACAAAGGTACCTGAGTTTACCCAGCTATAAAATGGTAATAATTGTATTGGTCCCAAGCTTACTCAGAGTCTCTGTAAGCTCATGTCATTGTAACTGTGGTAAAAAGCATGCGTTCTCCAAGTTCTAACACCACCCTGACCCACAAAACCATAGTACTCAGGCAATGGCTGCGCACTGGTTGAATGCCCAAGGAAAATCAACTGGATTGAACTGGTCGGACATTACAAAGAAAATGAAAGTGGTTATGCCTATCAGTGATACTCAGAGCACAGGGCTTGTCAGCCAGACCTTCCAGGGGTCTTTTGCCTTTGGGCAGCCTACATCATAGCATTCTTCTCCCTGACATCTTGCCTCTCTGGGATTGAAGGTTTAAAAAAAGACTGCCAAGAGAACCACAAGACAATGTCCTTGTGGAGCTACCGTCCTGCAATGAATATGGCTTCCAGATTTTCTACACAAATATTGAACAATGAAACTGAAATATCATCAAGAAAAAGCACCAAAATCACTGAATCATTCATTTCACCATGCCTTGACTCGCTTGTGATGTTTGCCAAATTAGTGGCAATTTAATAACACAGTTGTGGCTAGGGAATGACCACTTCCTTCTACCTCACCCCATGGGTAGTTGTAGATCTTTGTTCAGAGCATTTAAAACAATTGCCTTAACGAGGTTGACCTCTTTTGTAAAAGCTGAAGGCATCCACAGTCAACATTTCTGCAAAAATGCTAGCTAGATCGTTACTAGGGCCACGGCCCTCCTTGAATGATAGCAAAGCATATTTGTGTGTGTATATATTTGGTTTTCAGACACTATAAAGAAAAGAAAACAATCAGAGCTGAGGCCATTTCTGAGATGGCTCTAAAAGGACCTACTCAGAGCTGGATAAAAATAATGAGAATCTTTCTGTCAGGAAAGATTTAGAAAATATCACTGGCATTATTAAAATTTAATTTTGTACTCGGCTTTTTGGTTCCCCTTTCCCAGTGATAATGAGGGGGACTGCACACCTACCTCCACATAGCTAGTACTTGTTTTGTGCAATAAATTCAGCCTTCCAGTCTGAAGACATTTCAGACAACAGTTCTGACTGCTATAGGCTTATTTTTCAACCTGTACTGTGCTTTGAGTCTTCCTATAAAAACCAGTTCATGAGATAATTTTCCACAAGGCCGGTGGAACTAATAAAAATCAATTTTTGCCGAACTGGTTCAGAGAAATCCTGGGAATAGCCAAGGCAGAACAGCAAAAAAAGAAGAAAAAAAAAGATCAATGTATTCACTTAATGGTTTATCTGATAGAGAACTATCAAATTAGCTGACAGGAGATGCTCAACTACAAGTCATTTTCTTTTCAGCTTGTACAGTTTATTTTTTATGGGGCCAGAAATATCTTTTCTTTCCAATGGCTGGAGACATTCTAGTGTTAGAATTCTCCTTGCTGCCGGAATGGCTGGTGAAAAGAGAGGATGGCAACGTGTTTATCAGACCCTAAGTTAAAAGGGTAACATCTATCTATCCAGGGTTTTCAAAACCCTATTAAGAGTAAGTCATCAGTACCACTCTACAGTGTAGGGAGAAGTTGGGTTTTATGGAAATGTTTTGGGATCATCATACACTAAGGTGGTGTTTGGGCCCCAAAGTGATCTGAGGATAGAGTTTCTTTGCAGCTTCTGAAACAGCAGTGGTCTTCTGGGGGTAATGGCCAGAAGTATGGGGCTTAAGAGTCAGAAGATCTGTGCTGGAATCCTCTTTCTCCTAATTTCCTAGCTGCAGGCAAGTCACTTGAGCTCTTTAGGTCTGAATTTTCTCTCCTATTAGAGGGGAGGTTGGTTTTTATTTAGATTCACAATTTTGGCCCTTGGGGCAAAACCGATTAGGGCTAAGTTAGCAAAGTATACAAGAGGCAAACAACATGAAAAGAATTTGTCTTTTTTTTTTTTTGAGAGGGGAAGGCAGGGCAATTGGGGTTAAGTGACTTGCCAAAGGTCACACAGCTAGTAAGTGTGTCAAGTGTCTGAGGCTGGATTTGAACTCAGGTCCTCTTGACTCCAGGGCCAGTGCTCTATTCATTGCGCCACCTAGCTACCCCTATAAGTCAATTTTTGAAGACAAATTTAGTTGGATGAGAATGGAGGATACCAGGCTCCATGGGAGAGGAGCATCCATAGGGGTGAGAGAGGGACCCCAAAAGATCACAAAGATACCGCTCTAAAAACAATCTCTATGAGAAGGGCAAGGACTCACCAACGTTGTGGCTATTTTAACTTACTGTTGCTAACTAGGTGCTAGGTCTGGTCATTTCTATATGGCTGAAAGGGTATACAAGCTGCCACTGTCCTCTAAATTTTGGTGCTCTAGGACAAAGCACTATTTCCCTCAACTTAGTTCTGGCTCCTTTGTAGTAGATGGTCTCTGAAATCCCGCCCAGCTTTATATTCCATAATCTTCTGTCACAATTTCTCAACTATGCAAGTGTAATTTAAAGTGTGCATCATTTGCATGACAGGATAGGAGGTAAGGATTTGGGGTTTACTGTTCTAATTCTCCAAAAGAGATATCCAAAGAAGGAGCAGATGAGATATTTCTGCTTATATTTATTACAACATAAATATTTCATTAAAACGCAATTTAAAACTAGGTGAGTGGCTGCAGAGAGAAAAATATAGTAAGTTCTCATTTATTCAGAATGTTTAAAGAATGGGAAAGCCAGTGTACTATAGTGGAAAGATTCTTAGACAGGGGAGTCTCAAATTTCACCTCTGCCACTAACTACTTGTATGACCTTAGGCATCTCATTCACCTTTAAGGTTTTAAATTTCCTCATGCATAAATAGAGACACCACCCCCTTATCCAACTTGTTTTGAAGAATACACAATTCTATTCAAAAGGAAGATATGATTAACATCATCTTAATTATTTTAGCTAAGAGTTATAATATATGACACCTGACTATATTAATTTTTTTTCAAACTGCTAGGATAAAACGATCATTTTTTTATGGATGACCCCACAATCTGTATCTCCAGCTGCAGTCTTTCCTCTGAGTTCTAGTCTCACATTTCTATTTGTGTGATGGATAACTGCACCTGCATGGCCTACTGGTGCTGCAAAATTAGCACAAACAAAATTGAATTCATCAGCAACCCTCCCCAAATATGCCACTCTCTTCCTACTTCTGTTGTGGGTACCACTATTTTCATTTTTGCAATCACCCGGGCTCAAAACCATCTCAGAGTCATGTGTGATCCTTGTGCCCCATACTGAATCACTTGCCAAGTCCTGTGAAATGTCCACTATGATATCTGCCATATCCATTCCCTTTTTTTCATTCCAACTGTGACCAATGTTAGAGAGGTAAGTGAGAGCCAGATTGTGGAGGGTTTTTTAATGCCAGGCTGAGGATTTTGCCTTATATTCTACAGAAACAGGGAACCAGTGAAGATTTCTGAAAAGAGAGATGACATGGTCAACTTGTGTTTCAGGACTATGAATTTGGGCCTCTTTATTCACCTCCCAATATTGTCAAACTGACTCACTTCTAATTCCTTTACCATGTACAAACCTTCCACCTCCATATCTTTGCAAAAAGTTGTCCCCCTGTATTGCCATACTCCCTTACTTCCTCTCGTACACTTCCTTGCTTTTTTCAAAGTATAACTCAGAAAAAGGACCTCTATGTTCCAAAGTATTTGTAGTAGCTTTTTAAAATAGTAGCAAAGAACTGGAAACTAAGGGGGCACCCATCTCCTGGAAATGGTTGAACAAATTATGGTATAAGAATGTAATGGATTGGGGCAGCTAGGTGGCACTGTGAATAGAGCACTGGCCCTGGAATCAGGAGGACATGAGTTCAAATCTGGTCTCTGACACTTGACACACTTACTAGCTATGTGACCTTGGGCAAGTCACTCAACCCCTATTGTTTTGCCCTCTCCCCTCCAAAAAGCCAAAAAAAAAAAGTAATGAATTATTGTTGTACAGTAAGAAACGATGGAAGAGATGACTTCAGAGAAACCTGGGAAGGCTTATATGAACTGATGCAGATTGAGCAGAACTTAGAATGCAATCTATGTGCTAAAAGCAATATAAAGACAAACAATTCTGAAAAACAGGATTCTGATGAATATATTGACCAATAATTACTCCATAGGCTATGAGAGTTAAACAGAAGAATCTACATTTAATACTGGAGGCAATAGTGAGACACTGGAATCTATTGCATAGGTGAGTGACAAGGCCAGATTAGTATTTGAGAAAAATCACTTTGATAGCAATGCGGAGGTTAGGGTTAAAGTGGGGAGAAACTTGTGACAGGGAGAATGATTAGGAGGCCATTTCAATTTTCCAGGTGAGAGAAGGGCCTCAACTAAGGTGGTAGCTGTGTGAATAGAGAGAAGGGATTGAAAGCTAGAGAGGTTGTAGAGGTAGCAATGGCAAGATGAAGCCACAGTTTGGGTATGTGGGGTGAGCGAGAGTGAAGGGTGGAGGATAAACACCATGGTTACCAATTTGGAAGCCTGAAGAATGGTGGTATTCCTGATTGAGGCAACTTTGGAAGAGAAGTGAGTTTTGGGGGAAAAAGAATAACTTTTGTTTTAGATATATTTGATTTGAGACGTCTCTAGAAGTCTGAAGTGTCCAACAGGCAGTTAATAGTCCTAGACTGGAGCTGAGGAGAGACCTGGGCTAGATAGAGATGACTGTTAATTATCTATGTAGCAAAATTATTAAATCCATATAAACCTCTTTATATCTCCAGCTCCTAACATACTGCTCTATATTTAGTAGCATATAATAATAATGATAATAATGATATTATTACTACTACTACTATGCATTTATATTACCCTTACAGGTTTATAAGATGTCCTCCTCACAACTATCTTATCCAAGTATAATTATCTCCATTTTACAGATGGGAAAGTTGATACTCAAAAAGGTAATGTGACTTGTCCATGGTCACAGAACTATTAAGTATGAGAGTTGGATGTGAATCCAGATTTCCAAGTCCAGTATACTTTGTTGTTCTTTCCAGGATAGCACACTGCTTTTCATTGCCCAAGTGTTTGTTGAAGTGAAAATAAGATACAGTTAACACGAAGACTAAACCAAACATAGTTTATTTGCATTTTGTTATGACTCAGAACAAGCTTCTGGGTCATGCAAAATATTGGAGACATCAGTCCAAACATCGTTAGCCTGTGAAACAAATTTCAGTTATTTAAACTATGCAATTTGGATTTTCACTCCATGGGAATCTGCTTAGAGCCCACTTTAATTCTTAAAGCAGATGAGACGGAATAAAGAAGAACACAGCTTATCTTCTTGATGGGTATGGGTTTGCTTATGTCTTTGCCTTGTTCACCCAGAATGTAAGCCACTGTGCTGGAAGGATTAAAAGACCTGTACAATATTTTCTGGATCTGCAGGAAATGAATGAGATGACAACAGTGACTGGGAAGACTAATGTAAAATGGCCTAATCTTTCTCCCTACCTGAACTCTTACCAAAGCCCCTGATTGTTAGTGAAGCAGATGAGAATCACATTGGTTGGTAAACAAGACCCATTTTAGATTTCAAGCACTGACACTAGGAAGGTTTGTTTATTCATTTTAAAAGCATCCAATATGATTTGTTGCATTGGTGTCATTTTTATGCCTTTGGCATGATGTTTTGGTCATTTCAAAAGAAGAAGCAGAAAAGTGCAGGAGGACTTCATAGGCATTTGGCAAAGTCCAGCCACAAATACATTATAATACATCTGGAGATTACCCTGGAGCCAAAGAAAACATTGGTTAATGTATGGAAACTCAGAATGTATAAAGCTCTGCAGCCAAAGAGAGCTGGTTCATAACGCCTGTCCATACTATGAGACGCTAATGTGGAATGCCGACGTTTCAGCTTAAATCAAGACAAGGACCCATGACATCTACGCTGCCTTTCAGCAGATCACAAACAAGCACAAATCTGGGTTTCTTGTACTAATCGGGGAGGTTTCTAATTTACTTATGCTATCTGCCCGATGTGGAGCTAATCTTCCCTCAGTGAACTCCTAATGCTGTCTGAAATAATCCGCTTACTGCTGGTCTGTCTTTCGTACTTTACATCAAATACTATGCGCTCTCAAACCAGAGCCAAAGCAGGAAGTAGTTATACTTGTGCTCAGGTCTCACTGTCACCATGTTCCGGACAATTATTGGCAGATGCCACTACAGACACATGTAGGTTAGGCTTTGAATATGTCAGAGGATGAAGTATGGGCTAAACAGCACTAATTAACGGCTAAAAGCATAATCTGATAGCTGTTTTGAAAAAACAGAAACAGACAATTTTGCTTCCTCAGACAGGCAAAATATTTCAGGGTATTCATCCAACCAATGTAATTATTATTGTCAATGTTCAGACTTGCTATAAAAATATTTTTTTTTTGCTAAATCCAGAGATACTCTGTGAACCCATATATACATTTAATGACATAGGTCAAAGACTTAATTGATATGGGTAGTCAGTTTCAGCATGTCATTTTCCTTTCTTTATTTGGTTTGTATATTTAAGAGGTACACAAAGAATTTTAGTGAATGAAATCCTTTATGTTTCATTAGCCCATGATATATGAATGCAGAGCATTCTGGTGGAATTCCATTCTGGTTTAAAGGAAAATAATAAGCAAAATGTAAGTTGCTTAAGGAGTTTATTGCTTTTCCTTTTCGTCTAGCACAGTGCTTTACCCATAGCAAATGCTTAATCAATCAATCGATAAACATTTATCAAGTACCCACTATGTCCCAGGCACTGTGCTAAGTGCTGCAGCTAAAAGAAGAGGCAAAAGACAAGTCCCTGCACTCAAGGAGCTTACAATCTAATGGAGGCGAAAACGTGCTAACAAATGTATGTATATAAAGCAAGACATATACAAGATAAACAGGAAATAACTAAAAAAGGGAATGCACTGTAATTAAGAGGGGTGTGGAAAGGCTTCTTGTAGATGGTGGGATTTAAGTTAGGACTTAAAGGAATCCAGGGAAGTCAGTAGTGGAAAGAGGAGGAAGAAGAGCACTCCAGGCATGGAGGACAGCCAGAGAAAAAGCCCAGAGCTAAGATGAGAGTCTTGTTTTCGTAGAGCAGCCAGGAAGCCAGTGTCACTGGAATGGACTGCCACTGAATGGAAGAACCTGCCTGTTTCAGGGAGTAAGGGGTAAGAAGACTGGAAAGGTAGGAAAGGGCTAGGATATGAAGTACTTTATCCTTGAATACTTGATTGAGTATTTTGTATTTGTTTCTGTGAGAAAAAGGGAGCCACAGGAATTTACTGAGTAGAGAGGGGTGACACAATTGGGCCTGCATTTAGGAAAATAACTTGCTTTGAACTGAATAAAAGAAGTCTATGGAAGTACTGAGGCAGAGTGGAAAACATGATCACAATAATAATAGTAACTGTAATAATAGGTGATACTTAAGGTTTGCAAAGCACTTCACATACATAATTTCATTGAATTTTTACAATAGTCCAGATAGTAGTATTATGATCATCTCCATATCATAGATGAGCCTGAGGGAGGTTAAGTGACTTGTCTTGGGAAACCCTGCTAGTAAATGTTTGAAGCAGTATTTGAACTCACATCTTCCTGATTCTAAGGAATCTTCCTGTACTTTCAACATCACTGACTCAGAGGTGAGAGAGCTAGATTGCAGATGTAGCTCTGCCACTAGCTGTGTGATATTGGACAAGTCACTTAAGTTCTAGGAGCACATGAGTCCTGTTTATCTGAAAAGGCTGTACTATATATACTAAAGACACTTTTAATTTCAGTTATATACTAGGGGATGGCAGTGGGGTGTTACAGAAAGAGTGCTAGGCTGAGAGGTGAGAGGCCTAGGTTGTAATCTGGACTCTGTCATTAAATTGTAATGTGACACTTAGCAATTCACTTTGTCTCAGTGAACCTCAGTTTCCTCATTTGTAAAATTAAGTGGTTATATGAGATGAGCTCCAGTTCCTAATAGTTTTATGATTATATGATTCCTAACTGAAAGTTCCTTTTATTGTAAGCATAACTAAATGCAAAAGCCAGCCAATGGTGGCTCCCTTCCCCTCTCTCAAACCTTCCCCCCATCTAAACAGAAAGCATACTTCAAAATATTTTTTATCACATTTTTAGAGGTTACTGAAGGGGGAAAAAGTTATACTGTTTAATCCGACTTTATTGGAGTTTGCTCTTTTATTAGAGAACAGACCCAGAACACTGATCAGTTAGGTATACGCGTCCAAAAGGAAAGGGGGGGGGGTGCAAAGAAAAGAAAAAAGAGGCTGCCTTCAAGGGCCTTGTGGAAATGTAGAAAACAAGCAGCGATATAGTCCTTTGCCAAACACTGTCATAAATTTTTTATTTGGCAGCTAACATTCTCACTAGTTTTCTTGGCAGCAATTGGGACCTTTAGCAAGAAAGGTGCAGGAGAAAAATACCTTGTTTAGAGATGTTTTCAACACTTTCTGGGATTTTTCCGAACTTCTGCCTCCAGCGCATTTTTACAACTACAGTCTCCAATCACCTGATGAGTGGGTGGTGGTTTTCAAACTTTTTTTTTTTTAAATATAGACAGCTGCTTACTAGCCCTCTCTGGCCTTCTGCTGAGAGTATCTTTCTCATTTTCTTTTTGGTGCTATGTACTGGACAAAAAACTGAAAATAGCATTGGGATGTACCTTTTATTGGGTCTGATTCTGCCTATATCATATTGCCAGATGATTGAGATAAGTGGAGAGGCAACATGATAACAGCTATGGCATTTTTCTTTCTTTCTTTGATGGGTCTCCCCAAAACAGGACTCATGTTCTACTCCCGGGCCACTTAGTGGTTAGGAGATGACAAGAACCAGGAAATGCATTTCAGCCTAGGATTTCCTCAGCCAAATATTGGGAATGAGGGTTATTGACCTATGTAGCGAGTAACACCACACTCTTTGGATAATACATTGTTTTAAGTGAAAACCACAACATTATAATACTCCCTCCACTGGGAATGTGGGAACATTTATATATACACACACATATACATACATGTGTATATGCTTACTTATATGTACATACACACACATAACTGGCCAACACTATGGTCTTTCATACATGCCAAGTCTGTACACTGGGAATAACTAAGGAAGAACAAATTATTAGATAACGAGATAAGGAGTGCATGTTTAGGTCTGATTCAAAATGGCAGACAGTGCCAGAGATGGGAGATAGACATAAAAGTTCCAGAATGAAAGATGTAAGGGAAGAAAAAGAATATAGCTCTATTGAAAAACCCAAAGAACCCAAAACAATACCAAATGGAAGTCACTTATCTGAAAGGGGAGTTTTAAAAAGTCCTTAAAGTACAATGAAATCAGATTAGTGGGGAGCAACAGTTACAGTTTTATGGTTCCAGTTAGAAGTATAATATAGCATTCCCCCCCAAATATCTGGCAGCAGAGCCAAGACCCTATTAGATAGGTCCCCCAAGAGATCTGCTGACTCTGCAGCAATCATCTTTTGAGCATAAACTCATGGAGTGTGGGTGGACACTTTGGGGTACCAATATCACTATATATTATGTGACCAACATCCAGTTCTCTGTCTTGTGTTCCATTCTACCTGATTTTGGTGGGGGAAGAAAAGGTTTGATTATGACATGGGTGTTGAAATGAAATAAAAAATAGGATTTGTATTTAGGGCTGGCGTTCTTTCTTTTGCACAAGCTTGTTGTATAGAACAATGGAAAAAGCAAAAGACACGAACATGATCCCAAAGGGAGAAAGACAGATCTGGCTAAATATTGGGCTTGCCATCATATAAAACACATTTGTTCATTTTGTAACATGAATGACTTTTAATATTTACAGAGCAGAATTCTGGATAAAAGCAAGGCAGATGTTGTTTTGAAGACCCTGTTTTCCTTCCTCTCTACTTCTGTCCTCTCTTCTAATTTTACATTTTTTGTTTCTAAGAAAGAGAAGGATGCCTTTGGGGGAAAATTTATAAAGTTAAAATCAAGACATAGATTAAAAAATATGTTGTGATTATCTTCTTAGAATCCCCTTGACTTTGATTAGAGTAAGAGTATGAGAAGTGTGTTAGAATTGGGAAGTATCTATTTTTACTCCCAAACTTGACCTCTTGGGAGGTAAGGAGGGTTAGTTAGCTATTTGCTGACAAGAAAGAAGGCTTTTGTGAATAGCCCA
This sequence comes from Pseudocheirus occidentalis, assembly GCA_028646575.1. Lineage (NCBI taxonomy): Eukaryota > Metazoa > Chordata > Mammalia > Diprotodontia > Pseudocheiridae > Pseudocheirus > Pseudocheirus occidentalis. The sequence goes on from CM053598.1 coordinate 81,293,655, forward strand.
AATATACCATTGGCTCACTTTAAAAAGTGTCAAGTGCTATTTTAGGAGAAGATGTGGTTGAATGAGCCAAATTAGAACGTTGACTTATTGACCAATTTAGCAATAAAACATTAGAGTGTACAATTAAGACTACTCTGTTTATTCCAAGAGAGTTTGTCAACATTCTGCAAGTATATTTCTGTCATAATAAACTTTAGAAATGGTCAAGAGCATTATTTTTTAACTGCTGAATTAGAAATTGTGGTGCCTATCAGAACACTGAAATCTGAGCTATTATCACATAAGCAGCCCCTTGGTAGAAGCTGGGTGTAGCTAAAGTAGTGTATAATAGGTTTATTCTCATTCACAAAACAGGAATCACTAAAGGGCCCCAAAGTAAATCTAGCATAAGAAATGTACGGGCAGATTTGCTACAGATGTGGGTTGTGACACGTATGCAAGGAATCTGCTATTAATCCCACGTGAAGATTTCTAACATTATACAGCACAATTCAGACAACCATTAAGTTCAAGGCCTGAACAGATAGGAAAAAAAAAAAACCTCCTGACAAAAAAGGGGATTATTGTACCCATGTTTCTGACTATGTTTAAACGTATCCCTTAAAACGATCTCATTCATTCATTTCTTCCCCATTTGCCCCATTTTATTTCAAGGTTGGTTTGGCTTTTATTCAATGATTTCCACTGTGACATGGATGACAGTTCTTGGGGAAAGTGCAACTCTTGAGTTCTTTCATTTGCTGGACTATGACAGGAATGTTCCTGTTAGGAATTTGTTTGGGAAGGCTTAGACTCCATGGATGACAGGAAATAGAAGAGAGCAAGGTACAAATGTTCCAAACATCTCCTTCACCTAGAATCTTTTGCCCTTTTGTCAGCACGTCACTGAGCCTTAACTTGATGGTTAAGATAGCTATGGTAATTATACCATGGAAATGCACTGCTCTGACAAAGTAATCAATCAAATGATTTCTCACAATTTCATTTCAACCCCCCCCCTCAAATTTTCCTTACCTCCAAAACCAGCTGGATATTATATTACTGAAGTTGTTGAAAGGGCGTAACACTAACCATGAAGCCAAAGGCCACTCAAACTATGCAATGCATAAATTTTTATTGTTTGTTCAGTATTGAAACCTCATTAGGGCTCATAACTCATCTGTGCACTGTGGACATTTACATCTGCTGATCATGAGAACACTGGAGGAATGTACACCTTTGGCTAACTTGTTATGTATATTCTTAAAGGAAGACAGTTTGTGTGTGTGTGTGCGTGTGTGTGCGCACGCACGTGTGCACGCACATGTACGTGTATCTATTCATGTTCTAGGCACTAACAGAGCTGCCAGCTAAATGTCCCTTTCCAAAACCATTTCCAACATGAATTGTAAATGTCCCTGGGTTATTTTCATTTTGGCAGCTTCCAGGCAAAGACTTACTGCTCTTAGAATATGGCTTAATCAATGCTGGAAAATTCTCTTCATTGAATAGTTAGTCCTAATGCAGTTCTGTTGCCTTAATTATACCAGAATAATCCTAAAGATTATATACTCTTCATTCAACTTTAGAAACAATTTTGTCTTTAATTTTGGCCTCCAAAACTCTTGAGACAGAAAAGACAAACAGAACTACCTCTAAATCACAAAGATGCCCATGTTTGCACACTGTCCTCATAACTAACTTTCTTAGAGACTTTCATGCTTTCGATACTGGCAATGTTTCCATACACACACGCACATACACACACACACGCAAACACATCCATGAGCACAGGCATATAGACACACAGATGGCTCATAGCAAGTCCATGAACCCCAAGGCAATCTCTGAACTACTCAGAATGTCACATGCACACAGGAATGTAATCGTTTTAAGCATGAGCTATGGCAGCAGCTGAAAGGGTCTTCTACTTAGCAGTTTAGGGCAGAGATGAAGAACACTAGATGAAAACTCCAGAGGGAATTTAGGTAGGCCAAATATAATTCCCCAGTCTGACATTTGGCTTGGACATCCGACTTAACAGTCTTACTGTTAATTCCCGCTGATGGCAGTGACACCTTCTGATGAGAGTCTTGTCAACTACAAGCTGCTTTTTAGTGGAACTTCACTAATGCATTGTGATGGGAAAAATCCAATACAGATGTTTTCACTCAGAAGGCCTTGGAAATTCTCAAAGTCCTATCTTCTCTTCCACTGGAAAGTGAAAGCACTTCCCTAAGGACAAAAGAAACCATCAGGTTGTAATGTTGGGTCAAGAGTGATCCAAGGGGCATTATAGTCAACTTTTTCTAATACCCTTTTTTGGGGCACGGTGGCATTGGGTTAGGGGAGAGGTTCACACCTATGATTTCATTGGTGCAAGAAACTCATAGTGAGAAAATCCGTTCTACCAATGCAGATCAGCAACTATTTTACAACTTACAGTCTTAGATTAGTTTCTTAGCCTTTTTTTTTTTTTTGAGTCATGGACCCCTTTGGTAGTCTGGTGAAATCTATGAATTTTTTGTCAAAATAAAGTTTTTACATACATAAAAGAAAACACATGACATTACAAAGGAAACCATTTTTTTTAAAATAAACATACAATTTCCCCCCAACCCAAGTTCACAGGTTTCTTGAAATCTATCTGAAGACTCCTTGGGGGTCTGTAGACCCTGAGATAAGAATCTGTCTTAGATGGTTGCCTGGAGCACTAAGGGATTCAGGTTCAGGTTCAGATGAACAGTATAGGTCAATTTAAGGACTTTCCTGACTCCAAGGTGGGTTATTTAACCATTATACTTCACTGCCTTTCTCCAATGTACGTTTAGGATTAGCCCAAGACCTGACAGGAAACAAGAGTTAGGCTGCTGTTTTCAGTACTACTTCCAGGTGGTGACATCAGGGAAGGGCTGAAGCTTTGGAATAGATATTCCTTAAGTGGAAGGCCTCCCAACCCCACGGAGCTCTATTAACAAGTGTGACAAATGGTAAACATGAAGTTACTTTTTAATGTGATTTTCAAGGCTTTAAAAAGATTTATTCTGGACATAATTTGCATAAATCTCAAGCACACAGCAAACTGCAAACAAAATGGTTCCTTCTCCCTGAGAAAATTAAAAACAAAACAAAACAAAACAAAACAAAAAAAGGAGCCTAAGTTGAATTGGGCTCTGTCAATTACCTACAATTATACATATGCATATGGTTTGCAATGACATTATTACAGGTAAATCAGAACTAAGAAATTGCCATTAGCAAAAAGCTAGTTTTTAAAAAGTGGCTCAGTCATTAAACATTGAGTAAGTATCCACTATGCTGTGCTAACACTTTGGATACATAGAATGGCAGAAGGCAGGCTCTGTCCTTGAGGAGCTAGAATTTTTAATAAGATACACCACTTTCACATGGGGGATTTGCCTTTCTGAAAAACACCATCAGGTTGAATAGCATGTAAGAATCAGAACTCCTTGGAGTGACTAGGTGCAGTAAGTAGCACAACTGGCTCTGGAGTCAGGAGGACCAGAGTTCAAATCCAGCCTCAGACACTCAACACTTACTAGCTGTGTGACCTTGGGCAAGTCACTTAACCCCAACTGCCCTGCTTTTCCCCTTCAAAATGAAAAAAAAAAATCAGAACTCTTTCCTGTTTTTCTACTTCCTGGGGCCTTATACTTGACCCATTTATGCTCAAAATCTTCTAAAAGGTGCCTTTTATGAGATTACTGTGATCCATTAAAAAAAAAGGAAATACATGAAAAGGAGTTCATACTTAAAAATATAGCTAGACGTAGTATACTTACATCATATATTGGACAGACAATTCTTCCCCAAATCCCCAAGCTACTCAATGTGCACTCAAAAAATTTCATTTCTAAATCACTTGAGAGTATTATTCTAATTTGCTTAATCTTTCTTTAACCAATGTAAATACTGTTGTATTTCTGAAAATGGCCCTTTGTTCAATATTCATAGTTCATAATAGCATAATTCAAGTTCATAATAGCAAATATATCTGTATTTATTCATGTATCTATCTACCTATCTCTCTCTCTCTCTCTATTAATTAGACTATCTATCTTACCTTTGATTGTAGCTGCAAACTCAGATTAGTTCTATTTTCACATTAAAACAATAGATCATTTTTAAGTTTTCCCTGGATAGTTTTCCTTTGGGAAAATGGGTGATTGGACTGCTGGGTCAGTTTTGGAAATAACAGATTATGTGAGAAAGCTGAAACAAGTCTAGTTCCTCTAATTTTGGTTCTATTTTTAAAGGTCAGTTAACAGACAAAGACAACCCAACTACAATGGAGAAAGACTAGGGGGCCTCACCTGGACAGATGTGTAGTCTTGCTTAAAGTTGTTCTCTCTGTGATATTTTAAAAGTTGACAGCGACTTCAAACAATGCCATGGCATCTTAGTGTGGTGGAAAAAAACAATGGATTTAGAGTCAAGGGATTTGAGTTTGAGTCCTAGCTGTGCCAGGGAGATTAGCTCTGTAACCCTGGATAAGTCATTTACACTTGGGAAGGATCAGTCTCCTTATTTGCAAATTGGATATACTTATACTGCAGGGTTGTTTTGAGGAAAGCACTTTATAAGCTTCAAAGCACTATAAATGTGAGATCTTATTATTTTCACTCCTGTGTCAAAATAAGGAACTAAGGTCTTCCAAAAGAAAAGAAACCCCATCCCCCAACAAAAGCAGCCTCTTGTCCTGTTGTATCTGACACCACTTCTTAAGCATCCACCAAGTACACACTGCTATTATTTTCAGCTGTTTATCTCCTCGTTTGTTCCATTCAAGATGATTTTGACTGAGATGGACACTTAGAAGAGTGAATAATACTTAAACTATTTGGCTTTCAGTGCTGGAAATCTCTGGATGATACAATGGGAATAATAACCAAAAGAACTAAAAGTCTGCGTATTCTTTGGTGTTTTTTCTCCTTTGCTTAAAATGTGAGGTTTCCACAGTCACCTCAAACAACAACAAAAAAACTTGTGCAAGAATACGAAGGTATCCAGCAAATCGACTTAAGTCTTCCTTAGGTAAAATTGGTTAGTCATAACTCTCCCTACCTTCTCTTGCATACTTCTGTCCTCAACTATTAGGTCATCTTAATTTGTCAAAAAGTGCTTGGATCACAGAGTATCCTAAGCATACTAGACAAGAATCTCTTTATTAAAATGGGAAAATATTTAACAAACCAGCTACTTGTGTAGCCCTGTGAACTGGGGGGAGACCCACCTTTGCTCAAACGTGTTTCTAAAATAATAATAATAATAATAGTATTTTAATATTTGCAAAGTATTTTATGCATGTTTTCTCATTTGTTCCTTACAACAGCCTTATGAAGCAGGTGATATTATTCCCATTTTATTGCTGCAGAAACTGAGACAGAAAGAGATTTGGTGACTTACTCAGAGTCACACAGCTAGTTAAATGTCTGAGGGAAGATTTGAACTCACATCTTCCTGACTCCAAGTCCAGAGTTCTTACCAATATACCACCTAGATCTAAGTAAAACTTGTGGAAGAAATGCAACCTGATCGGATTATGCTATACTTTTTTACCAATAACTTCCACAGAGACTGAGAGGAGTGTTAGGGTAGTTTTGGAGGGTTTTGTTTTATTTATTTTTTTTTGTAGCTCAAAAGCTTTCTCCCCCTGTGCTTGCTCCATAGATTTGTCAAAGAATTTTTCAGAAAAGTACAAGTTTGTTTTTTTTTTTAAACTGTCATTCTTGGAATCCCCAAGATTCAGGTATTTCAGAATAGAACCTTCTGGATAGCAGGCAAGAAATTTAGATTCAAATCTAGATTAGCTCCCATTTGGAAACGCTGTAATTTGTGGACAACATTTTGCATTTTGCCACAGTTTGGATTTATTCAAAATTGTAGCCAGTCTCTTATTCAGAGAACTGAATAGCAGAATTAATAGCAAAGGAGGAGCCTCAGAAGAGAAATTAAAATCACTTCAGGGAGCAGCTTGACTTTATTAAAAACTTTCTGGAGTCCTTTAATCACTGCTAGAGAGACAACATATGCTAGGAAAACCATGGACCAAGCTTACTTCAATGGCTCAAAGATTTAAGTGGCATGTAGGAATGCTCCCTTCACCTGTTCGAATCACACAAAAATCTTCCTCTGATACCTCATCATGGCATGAAGGTGATGTTGAACTGTCAAAGGCTAGACTGGGGAAGAAGTATATACTTTAGCAGATCCTAGTAAACTGGAATGACTTTGAGCATAGTCAGTGGGACAAATGGCCTATGTGCCATCTAAGGACCAGCCTCACTAAATAGAGAGAAGTTCATAACAACAAAGGCTAGCATTAATAGAGCACTTTAGTGTTTGCTCCTTGAGTGTAAGAACTCTTTTCAGTCTTTGTATCCCTGACATTGAATCTAGTGGATGGTACATCGAAGGAACTTAATAAATGCTTATAGAGTTGAACTGAATATCTGAAAAGCTGAACTTGATATCAAATTAAAAAGGCAATGTAAATAATGCTGTCACTGATCACCAGATCTCTAGAGAAAGTATCTGCAATGAAATTTGTCAAAAATGAAAATTTTTCTAGGGTTCTAGGACCTCAATAAGATTTTTACAGGTGCAACCACTAGCAATAGCAATAAAGCTTTTTATTCTTCTGCTTCCCAAACTTAAAGAACACTATGGCACTATGTAATTCATGTTCATGACTTCTTTGAAAGGTAGTCAGAAGAATCACTAGGCAGGGGGAAGGATAATATAAAACTAAAAAGCATCAATTTAGCATTTTTGAAGATAGCCAGGCAGAGAAGTATATCTTCTTCATGAGTAACAAGGCCTGGTAAGATTAAATGACTTGCCTAAAAATCAAATTAATCAGACAAGGGCAGGGTTCAAATTCTGGCTTTGTGTTGTCTTTGGCCAGTCAGCCATTATCTCTACAGTATGGTTGTTTTAACCTGGTCATATCAGTTCATGAGATATGAAGGAGATTTAGACAGTGTATATGTGTGTTTTTTTAAGGGGGGAAGGACTATAAAATATTATTACTCTTTAAATTTCATATTAAAATCCTTTTTAAGTGTTCTTCTCTGACTCCTTCACTGGTTTTTCTTCATCATCTCTCCTCTAATGTAGGTGTCCACCAAAGTTCTGTTCTTGTTTCTCTTTTCTCTATAAACTTTCCCTTGGTGACCTCACCATTGCATTCATGACTGATTTCTATGTGGGTGATTCCACATCTATAATTTAAGCATCAAGCCTGCTGATGAGCTTCAGACCCACATTTTCAACTCCTTGTTTGATCCACTGGCACCTTGAGCTCAAGGAGTCCAAAACTAAAACCATCTTTCCTCTCCACATGGTCTCTACTTTAAACTTAACCATATCTTTAAATGATATTACTGCTCTCTCAATGTTTCCATCTTCTAGGCCTGGAATGTCCTCCTCAATTATATATACTTGTTGAAATCCTGTCTTTCTCTCCAGAGCCAGTTCAAAGGCCATCTCTTTCATGAAACTTTAAGGTTTGATCCCCTGGCTGGAAGTAACTTTTCCATTTTGGTATTGCTCATAATACACTCTTGACACCTCTTCCATGTGTTTATCTCATTCTACTGTCTATTATAATTATCCGTGTACATGTCTTTTCTCTTCTATTAGTTAATAAATTTCCTTTATTATGCATATTTCTATCCCCTTCAGCACTTCAACACTGCTTTCCACACATATAGTAGGTAGTAATAATAACCAAATGGCTCATATTTACATAATTAACTTTAGTTAGTTTTATAGTTCATAAGACAGTAGTGTAAGCATTATGATCTTTATTTTACAAATGAGGAAACTGAGGACCAGAGAAATCAAGGAATTTACCTTAAATCACAAAGTGATTTGATAGTATGTCCAGGATTTACTCCAGGGCTCCTCATGTTCTTTCCCCTGAGCCATACTGGCTATTGAGCAAGTGCTTATTGGACTTGAATTTTGTGAATCTGATTTTATATTATATAATTAGTGGGTTTAATGGCTTCCACAATGTTGAGAAGGCCTTATGGGAGAACATGTATGAGGGACACATGGGATGAGTGTGGATGGTCTTTGTACCAATGGAGAAAATACCCACCCAAGGTGATCACAGACCCACTGAAAAGTGCATACATGCACACAGGAAGGAAGGAAACAAGTATTTAAACACCTACTATGTGCCAGGCACTGTGCTAGTTTTATTTCACTTGATCCTAAACTTAGATCAACAGAAGTTAAATGATTTGCCCAGGATCACACAGTTACTAAGTATCTGTAGATGGATTTGAACTCAGATCCTTATCACTCCAGGCCCAGCACTCTATTATTCACTATGCCACACAACTGCACATATAACATAGATTTACAGCCGGGAGGGGCCTTAAGAGTATTTGAAGTACTAACCAGTGAGGAGGTTGTCCCTTTGGCACCCCATGTCAAAGATACACATTTAAAATAAACCATGGGGGTGGCTAGGTGGTACAGTGAATAGAGCACCAGCCCTGGAGTCAGGAAGACCTGAGTTCAAATCTGGCCTCAGACACTTAACTAGCTGTGAGACCTTGGGCAAGTCACTTAACCCCAATTGCCCTGCTTTCCCCCCTCCAAAAAAAAAAAAGACATAAAATAAACCATGCAAAAAGAGAGGTTGGGATTGTGCTGTATCTCTGTCATTCATGTAAAGTTGCCCTTTATAACTTAACTAACTTAACCTCCTTTCTACCCACCCTTCCAATGTTCTTACACCTCTCACCTCCCCACATAATCTTCCATTCAGGGACACTGGCCTCCTTGATGTTGCTCTAACAACATGCTCGTAATGGTCTCCCTCCTCCTCTTTTCTGCATCTTGGCTTCCTTCTTCTTGGCCTTCCTCTTAGCTGAAATCCCACCATCTTCAGGAAGCCTTTCCCAATGCCTTAAGTCTAGTGCCTTCTCTCTAATGATTATGTCCTATCTATTCTATATATCGCATGTTTGCAATATATAGTTGTTTGTTTGTAGTCTCCCCCATTAGATTGTAAGCTCCTTGAAGGCAGGGGCTGTCTTTTACCTTTTTTTTGAGTATCATAGTTCCTGGCACATAATGTGCATTTAATAAATGCTTATTGACTGACTGACTCTGTGCCTACTCATGACTATTAGATCATGGCTACCTGAATTATCAGCTGCAAAATACCAGACAGGTAAATTAACCTTCCCTGGGGATTAGCCTATTAGTCTATTAGCCTTGTGATGGAACAGTCTATCACAAGCACAAGGAATAAAGTCAGGAGATCCGTTTCCAAAGGCTGCACCTGGAAACCAGACCCACAACTTTATAGTTATACTATGCACATAAATAAATTTCTACAAAGAGGTGTGTACATGATTTCTTGAAAGACAAAGTCGTGCTTATGTTGATGCAGATATTAAATTCCTTGCCTTTTAAATAATAAAAATAATAAAAACCAATTTAGTTAGCATGAGAAGAAAAACATTGATCCTCTACCTTCCAGGTAAGAGGGATATAAAGGGAGTTTTAGTTTCTTTTGCATATTTTATCAATCAAGCTCCAAGAAATAATTTTAAACAGTAAACCAACGCAAGAAGATCTAAAGCTGTGAAAAAAAAAAGCCAAGTATCCCACTCCTCCATGTGGTTTAAAATAGCTCCTCTATAAAGGTTTCATGAAACACATGCTCATGGGCATAAGGAGAGTAGCCTCGCTATTCTTGCTAGAATCTAACACAGATGAAATTAGACACATTCTCTGTACATGGGCTGTCTTGCTTATAGGTCACAGACCAGGATGAACCACTTAATGCTACTGTGCCATTGTAGATTGGCCCAGAGAACATTTCTTGCACTAGCTGGTGTCAACGCTGACTCTGAGCTCTCTGAGGTTGCGTTAGATGTTAAAAACTAAAGTTGAAACCCTTGAAGCCGTAATGATGGAGTTCACAGGGTTCATAATCCCAGTACCCCACCCCAATTCTCCAGTGATCCTGCTGAAAGCTTTAAAACAGTCCACAGCACTAACATGGAACAGAGCATGTTCAACATACTGATCTGCTCATGATTACTCTTTGCTGCCGTAAAACAATCTAACTCCTCAAGTGAATGGAGTCTGCAGCAACAATGGTGTTATTGACTTGTTGCTCCAGCTCTATTTAGTTATTACCCTCGAGGCCACAATCAATAGACTTTGCACCAAGTCAGCCTAATAAATCCCAGGCTTCCACTGGATCTTTGCCAGGACCAGCAAGAAAATCTATGGCAGTCCAACACTTAGAGTGCAGAGAGAGAGAAAGCTTCACTGACAGCTGTATAAATTAATTAACAAGGAATGTTCTGATTTTTTTAAAAAGATCAGATTTACACATTTGTTACCACCAAAGAAGGCACAGATAGATTATTAGAAAATTATCTGGCACCCCCAAAATATAACGGAGCTGCCCCTCAAATGAAGAACTTTCCCCCACCCTTTCTATGGCAAGTGGTTTCCCACTTGATTACATTTTCAATTATTCAATGTATAAATTTGCTTCCTTTAGTGCTGGTCTGGTCAGTCCATTCTATCCAGCTGTATTTGGACAAATGTAGTCTGCCTTGATAAGTCTTAAAGCTTGTAGCTTGAACAGCTTAACACAATCAAAATAAAAGGTTGATCATTAACAGCTTTGGGCCAGAGGATTTTTTTCCTCTCTCTGCTGGTAGGAATTTGAATCCTGCTTATTATGTTGTGGGGATGTAGGGGGGCCCCTCAGTGGCAAAAGTGCTAAAAGGTCAGTCACAAGTGAAGTCCTCCTGGTTATTTCAGCAGCTTTACAAGTGAATTCCAGACTATTCCAGTTCCTTATGTAATAAGCAAATATTCTGCAGACTCAGCAGACAGAGGCCCTAGGTGCCTAGAGCTTTGAGACACGTTGAATGAACCATGTAACAAGAGCTTGGTTCCTGCTTAGGAACAAAAGATTTTTTCCCCCACGCGTCGAAAACAAATGAATCAGATCAATGTGCTCTCTGAACTTCACCACCCTGGTGGTATCTTCTAGAACCATTCAGATTGTCTTAAATTGTCATTGCTTTCCAATCAGAAAACAAAAACTGACCTTATTAATAAGCCTTCTCTTTGGAGCCTGATTCTGTCTAGAGAAATGCATACAACATGTGGCTCAAAGGACCTCTTCCAAAGTTTCATCCTATGAGTGATCGTACTTTTAAATGTGGTATTGGGAAAGTCCTGGAAACGGTCTCAATGCAGACATGAGAAAGTTGCACTCAGTATCAATCAGTAAGCAGTTTCCACCTTAATAAAACAAGTTGGTTGGATTTCAGCAAAGTCCACGCCAGGACTATGATTCTGTAACTGTGATTAAGTGACTTATTGAGCAAAGAACAATGGATCTGGTGTATGAGTGCCTGGGTTCAAATCTCTGTTCCCCTTTTCTTGGTCCTCTCAAATGGTTGGTTCAACATCAGACACTGATGTGATTTTAGCAGCAGAAATGACATTAAAGGAAAGTCTGCCATCAACCTTGTCTCTGCATCCTAAAGACTACGGGACCTTCCCCTTTGACTCGAAGCTAAAACCTTCCACATGTACTTATCTCCTTCATTAGAAGGACGGCTCCTGGAGAGCCCTCTTACTTTTCTATTTGTGACCCAGGCTGAAGCACAGAGCATTGCACATAGTGAATACTGTGCTTAATAAGTGTTTCATTCATTTATCCAATCATTCATTTTCCTCTTCTGAAAAATAAAGGGGCAGGGCTAGATGATCTCTAAGGTCCCTTCTAGTTCTAAATCCTATGATCCTACGACCGTATTTCTATGTGCAAGGCTCTTTAGGAACAATTCCCTGTGTGAGACATCTCCAGGATTGCCTCCAAGCCATTAAAAGCTTAGTTCATTGCCCAGATCTATTCCAGACCTCACCTCCTTTGTATGTCTTCATATGCACCTGGGCACATACACAGTCATTTCAAATTGTCTCCTTTTAAAGCTGTTTAAATTGACAGCACTCCCAATGGGACTCCTTCAGGAACACAGGTGCATATGTTTTATTATGGTATTGCTAATTGTGTTGTCCTGATTATTTATTGCCTCTTATAAATTGGTTTCAAGGTAATAAGATCTAATTGACTCAAAAGGCTTTCATCCATTGTAATTATCCCCTAATATTGTACATTAGGCCCCTGGAGCTCCCATCAGTAAGATCAGTCTGCCACAGACAATGGGAGACCTTCCACAAAGTTCATTGACAAATAAAAATCCTGAAACAAAGTCATTACCAAAGACAAGTGCCTATTTTCATAGAAAGTTTCCCTTCATGGCCTTTGGATAAATTTATTAATTTCCATTCTACCAGATGATAGCCTTAGAGAGTGAAAAGAATAATGGACTTTGTGATCTGAGAGGAATCTTAGATACCCAAAGCCCTTATTTAACAGAGGAAGAAAGTAGAACTTCAAAAGTGAATGCTAGAGTTGGGGGGAGGAGGGTTGTCATGTGGGCACTTTTTCTCCACATCCTCTCCTCCTTCATGATTCCCATGCTCATGCAGTTCCCTTGGCTGCAAAGGAAAACAGAATCAGCCTTGGAGCTGGATGTGACCTTAAAGGTGATTGATTCCAACCCCATTATTTTACAGATGAAGAAAATTCAGCCCAAACGAGTTTAGTGACTTGTCTAAAGTTACAGGTACAGTGGTATAGTGGTAGAGTTGGCAACCAGACTCTGCAGTCAAGGGAGGTCTTACATGAACATTAAACTTACACAAATTAAGCTCTGCCTTTCTTATAGATAAAAGGAATAACTATGATTATGGTGATGAGATTATGAGGGATCCTAGTGGTAGATAAGAAATAATATCCAAGAGAAATAGTGAGTGTTCATGTTTACAACTTTCCATTTTAAAAATTATTTTATTTTTCTATGTGTCTGTTTCTTTTATGGAATTAAAAATAGTGTAAAGCTGTATTTTGCATATGTAATCTTTATTATATTATTGTATACAATATACATTATATTTCCATATTACTATATCAGAGTAAATATACAAAATTATTGAGTGGTTGGTCAGTCAGTCAATAAATATTTATTGTCTACTATCTGTCAGGTACTATGTTAAGCTTGGAAAAGTAGATTTGAGAACCAACAACATAGATATGATGGCTGAATCCATGGGAGATGATGACCAAGTGAAATAATCTTTTGAGAGAAGAGACGAGGGCCCAGAACAGAGCTCTGGGATACCCCCTCAGTTAGCAGGCATGACCTCGATGAAGCTCCCACAAAGGAAACAAGAAAGAGTAGTAGATAGGTAGAGAAGAATCAGGAGAGTAGTATCAGGAAAACCCAGAGAGAAGAATGTATCAAGGAGAAAAGAGTGATTCAGCACCAAAGGCCATCCAAAGATCAAGAAGGATGAGGATTGAGAAAAGGTCCTGAGTTTTGGCAATGAAGAGATGAAGTAAGTAACTCTGGAGAGAACAGTTCAGTTGAATGCTGAAGTCAGACCAAGTAAGAGCAGATAAGAGAGTGTGAAGAAAGGAAGTGAAGGAACGTATTTATTGCTTAAAGCCTTCTCAAGGACTTTAGCAATCAAAGGGAGGAGAGACATGGGATAACAACTATCCAGTACATATGGATCAAGTGAGATTCTTTTTGAGGATGGGGAAGACATGGGCATGTTTGTAGGCAGTAAGGGAGTAGTCAGCAGAGGAGACATTAAAGATAAGTGGGAGAGTGGAAATGATAGAGGAAGCAGTCTGATAACGATTCCTGATGATTGAATAGGATAACATGTCCATGTAAAGGTCTTTGCCTTGCTAAGAAAAAAGAGTCACCTTGTTAATGAGAGGCAGGGATGGAGCAGAGATAGTAGGAGAAGGCATATGGGAGACATGAACTGAGGAGGGGAGAAGAAGAAACCCTTGGTGAATGGCCTCAGTCTTTTTCAGTAAAAGATGAGGCAAGGTTCTCAAGTGGGAAGATGGGGGTAGGCCCCCGTTCAGATGAAGTAAGAAAAATGTGTAGTAGAGCTCGTCAGTATAGCTTCATGACTTTATTTATCTTTGTAACAGTGGATAGTGAGAGTAATCCATGGCTGAGACTTGGCAAGGAAAGGCTGGTGATAGAATAGAGAAGTAAGGGATTCAGGAGAAGAGGACAGTGTAGATCTGAGCTGGTTTTGTAAGAGGTCAAGATGAAGAAAACAGGAGGGCATAGCTTGTAAAGGGGTGATGACCTACAGCACTGAAAGAACTGAGAGGTTGTGGGTTTAGAGGTAGGATGGGGGTTATGGACAGGCAAGAGTTTGTTAATGGTGGGTGAGTGAGCTTTCCTAATGCCACCTTTTCTGCTCATTAGAACTGGAATGATCCCTGGAAAGGACTTGGCTAATGTTCAGAGTAGATACCCCTGATGGTTCAGGCTCTAGATCACAGGCTCCTGACTCCCCTGCCATATCTCATTCCCCCAGTAGCCTCTGGTTTCTTCCTCTACTTCTTGGGGAAGGAGAAAAGAGGGGAGACAGAGAGTTCTGGGACAGAGAAAAGGTGCCCCACTGGGTGGGACTTGTGATACATTATCCACCCCATTCCCTACACAGACTACCCAGGCTTTACTGTCAACCCTGAGCCAACATGCCAAAGGCTTGCTTCTGGTGCACTGGTATCTAGGTCTCAGCTGCCACAAGGCCTATCTTGTAAGTGTTTTCCTCTATCATTTGGCTTGATATGGTGAGCCAACCATATCAAGATTCTTTCTAATCTCTTTTACCACTGCTCAGATGTTTAGTGATGGATAGCTTTCAGGTTAAACACCATTATGAAAATAAAACAACACTCCATTGATTACTTCTTTCACCTCATGATATATTTTATAATCTACAGAGCTGTTCCTTCTAGCAGATGAGTTGGAATTTTAAAAGAGGTGATAGCTGCCAGACTTACTCAGTCATTCCAAAGGAATTGGGCTCCAATACAAGAAATGCTGATGCCATCCTTGCTCTGCTTGTCTGATGGACTTCAGAGAACAAGTGACTTAGGTAGGAGAAGGTGCGTCTTGGATGGTGATCTCACACTGTACTATATCTTTGCTTCCATCAAAACCACTTCACTTGCTGCCCTTATGTCAAGTTACCCTAGAGTTCTGAGGACAACCTTCCCATCTTGCTAGACATACATTCAAATACCCCTCTACTGACTTTCTAATAACCTGCTTCATTCAAATTAATGTTGCTAAGCATCTACCCAAATGTTTATCTGTACAACTTTCAGGTTCTCTTTATTCAATCCTTGAATGATGGAAAGAAGAATATTGTTCACACTCAAGGAAATTTTGGTTTCTTCCTTGGATATTCGGGGAATTATGAAAATCTGCCTAAGGGAAATAACTATAATTATACTACAACCACAGAGAGACAGTGTGGTATAGTGGCTTCTTTTGGAACATGGGTTCAAATAGCACCTCTGACATATACTGGTTGTATGATCTTCACCAACTCACCTAAATTATTTAACCTTTTAGCATCCACAGGCAATTTTCCGAGACTCTAAGATTCTGAGAATGTGCTGGTCTATATACTGGTAGAAAGGGCAGCTAGGTAGTGCAGTGGATAGAGAACTTGGCCTGGAAACAGGGAGACCTTACTAGCTGTGTGACCCTGGACAAATCACTTAACCCTGTTTGCCTCAGTTTCCTCATCTGTAAAATGAGTTGGAGAAGGAACCACGCCAGTATCTTTGCCAAGAATAGCTCAAATGGTGTCATGAACTATCAGATGTGACTGAAATGACAACAAGAATACACCGGTGGAGGGAAATCCTCCCAGGGAACTCCCTACGAGAATGGAATCATAGGTTTGATCAACATATCTCTGTCTCCTGCAACTATAGTGCCCTTGACTATAATACAAAATAATATAATAAAGTATAAGGTAACATGACATAGCATGACAAATATAATAGAATGCTTTCATCCTAGAAATATTTTGAAGTAGGTGGAGCTAGGAAAGTTATATCTCTTTCACAAACGAGCCAACAAAACTTTATAATTGGTTAAATTACTTGTCCACAATCACAGTTCTAGTAAAAGAGGCAGTTATTAAACTGGTGTTTCCAAACTCCCTGGTCCATAGGTCTTTCCACTATTATACCCCCTCCTCCCCATCTCTTCTACTCTAAAGGTGCTGAACTTTAGAGGTCTGTGCCCTCTAGAGTATCTGGAATTCTGGGCATGCTTAGGATATTGTACACTTCAAAATCAAGATATTTAAAAGCTTTTCAGGAATCTTTTTTTTCCTTTGGGAGTTGGAGCTGAATTGCTGGTCTTCTCAGATTTCTTCATGTGTGAAATTATTTTATGGTTAAGCAAAAATACATTTTGTATGTTTTAAGGAAGAGTGACTTTGAAGTTAGATGGTAGAAACAGAGCATTTTGGAATTTAATTATAGAACTTGGTTACTTTTTAAAGGCCCTTGTACCTGCCCATTGCTTAATAAGCGAGTGAACCAAGACATATCATTTTTCTAATTTTGGCTGTTAGAAGAAACTAAACATTTAGATGCATAGTTTATAGAATTTATTGTACTGATCTCAGTCTGCTACCATTGGTTTATATTTTTCAGTAGTCCTAAATTTGACACTAACTTTGCATGTGATTTTGGGCAAATTACTTATTATCCCTGGGCCTCAGTCTCTTAAACTATAAAACAAGGATTCTGTGGTTGGACGAGTTGATTTCTACCCTAAGGTACATATAGATTGTCATAGTCCATAATAATACTTTCCAAAATTACATTAGGGAATTTAAAAATCACATTCGAAATAAAACATCTACTAGATGAATAGCATAATTTAGATGAGAACCAAAGACAAGCTGCAGGAAAAACTTTTAAAAATATCACTCTCTGTCCTCAGGTTCAAGATCACCAACGAGGCTGAGGATTACACATTATGTACATTATATACTGTTACCCCACTATGTTTACAACACCATACCTCTGCCCTCCAGGTCTACAGAGCAAACTAAGCCCAGGACCTGGCCTGTTAAAAAGCAAATCCTGAAAAATAAGCTATGGCCTAATCCTTATATCTCAAAGGAATTTGGTGCCCAAGTCATTCAATTTGCTCTTTTGCAAAAATGAACAATCTAAGATATCCCAAACTAAAAATGAAAAAAAATATATGATGTTACATCTTCTGGGGCAGTGGTTCTCAACCTTCCTAATGCTGCAACCCTTTAATACAGTTCCTCATGTTGTGGTGACCCCCAACCATAAAATTATTTTCGTTGCTACTTCATAACCATAATTTTGCTACTGTTGAGAATCGTAATGTAAATATCTGATATGCAGGATGCATTTTCATTGTTAACAAATTGAACATAGTCCAAGGTTGAGAACTGTTGTTTGGGGGCATCATCACTGATGATAGCATGGTCAAAGGAAAGAGTAATAGGACTGAAGAGACAATTCAAAGACCTACCTTCTCTTCCACTTTCAAACACTGGGACCTTAGATAGAATGATTCAAATTTTTTTAATAATTAAAAAAAGCATTTAATAAACATAATGCACCAAACACAGTTCCACAAATGCCAACAGAAAAGACAGTCCCCTGCCTTCAATAAGTTTATGTTTTAATAGGGAAAGATTGCATGTCTAGGGAGGCATATGCATTTGAAAGTTACTGGGAAGGGGAGAGGAACCGTAAGCCTCTTTCCAGGAGGACTAAAAGGGTTGATTTGATTATATTTCTAGAATTGGAAGGGGGATAAGAGGTGGAGTCAGAGGGCACTATAGGCACACTGAGGTGTGGAAAAGCTTCTGGGTAAAGAGGTGGCTGGAAAGAAGGGGGAGAATTTCCAGAGGTGGTCCTGAATGTCATGGGTAACTAAGGTAAACACCAGTTGGGACAGGGCCCCCAGGAGTTTTCCTCATCTGTAAAATCACAATAATAATAACCGCTTTAGCTCTTGCAAAGAATACTATGTATATAACACAAATGAAATATGTGAAAGCTCTTTATAACTATAAAATGTTCTAAAAATGGCAGTCATTAATAGCATTTATTATAAACTAAGCTCCAGGTAGGTAAATTCAGTTGAGATCACCTCATAAAAGAGGTATTTTTGGTACTGCAAGAAGTAGAACTCTGTATGGGATGCAAGCTGAATTTTATAGAATTTTTGTTCTATTATTAAAAAGGCTTTAGAGTAAGGTCCTGGATTATTATAGGGTCTCAGATTTAGAGCCTAAAGGGGCTTTAGAGGTCATATAGTTCTTAAATTCTCAGTCTCCAATTTCATCTGAAAATGAAGATTATTAATAGTACCCACCTCATAGGGCTCTGGTGAGGATCAAAGGAAATAGAACATAAAACGTTAAGTAAATATGAGCTATTATTATGTTTATTAAGTGATTTGTCCAAGGTCATCCACCTAGCAAAAAGCAAAATCAGATTAAAGTCTGGGGTTCCAGACCTTAAATCCAACAATTTTTCCACTATACCATACTTCTTAGTCATTAGAAGAGCGACGTTTCATCTCATTTTAAACTATAATTAAAGGAAGATTTCAATTCTATCCTCAAAACCAAATTACTTTAATCATAAGTATTTTCCTTCTTTCTTTTTCCTAAACCTCCTAGATATATGTTTGTCTGTCTGTATGCGTAATCTGACAATGCCAGAAATATTCCCCAAAGAGCATCATGAGAACTTTGAGGTCACTAACTAGATTAAAGAGAAGTAGAGGTAAACTCTTATAAAGAAACAAACAAACCTCGAGCTGTAACTACATACTGAAATGACAAGCCAGTGAATTGTTGCTGCGCACTCAGACTAGACAGCGACCTCAATAAACATGTCATAAACCCAACAATTGGTAATAAGGACTTTGAAAAGTTAAGATTCATCTTTCATAAATTTATCTTTTCTTGCTGCCATGAGCCCTAGTCAGCCTTGTTCTAAGTGTCATAAATCTCTCCTGGAAAGGCATTGTTGTGCCCTAATTGCATTTCTGGGGGGTAGGGGCAGAGGTTGAGCTACTCTTCACTCAGCCTCTAAGTGTTACAAAGCATGGGAATCATTCAATTATGACACAACAATGGATCCCCACACAGTTCAAACAATTCCTTTTAATTATGCAAATCACTTCACAGGGTTTTTAACAGTCTACAATCCATTATAGGTGAAAATAGCATGTGGGAAAGTATGGGTGGAAGTTGGGGAGGTGGTACTGGGAGGGCTGGAGAAATGGAGAGTGGGATGAAGAGGCCAAGAAAAACACATGCAGAGCAGGGAAGCCCTTCCAAAACTCCCCCTAGAATGTTAGGGGGGAAAGAGACCCTCCAGAACAGTTCAAACTCCCTAATTTTACACATGGGGAAATGTAAGATTCAAAATAAGGGAAGAGAATTTCTCAAGGTCACATCTATTAATTGGTCACAAATCTAGTACAGCAGGGTCATTGAAGGGGGTGATTGATTTTAAAACCTGAAATTTCAAGATCACAAATAAATTTGGTTTGGGTCAGTTGAATCAGTCAACAAGCATTTACTAAATCCTTACCATGGCCCAGATACTATGCTAAACATTGGGGATGCAAAGAAAGACAAAAGCAATCTTTTCCCTCAAGAAGCCCACATTGTAATGGTAGGAAACATGTGAATAACTAGGTACATACAAGATACATACATAGATGAAAGGTAATCTCTTGCCTCAACTTCCTATCAGGGTGGATGGAGGGGAGAGAGGAGAAAGCTCTCCTGCAGAAGGTGGAATTTGAGCTGTTTCCAAGGGAGCCAAAGAAACTAAAGTGGATATAATGAGGGAGAGAGAGCATTCTAGGCCTCTACAACAGTCAGTGTAAAGTCATGGAGATGGAGAGTCTTTTTTTTTTTAGGGGGGAAGGCAAGGCAATCGGGGTTAAGTGACTTGCCAAGGTCACACAGCTAGTTAAGTGCTATGTGTCTGAGGCCAGATTTGAACTCAGGTCCTCCTGACTCCAAGGCTGGTGCTCTATTCACTGTGCCACCTAGCTGCCCCATGGGTGTCTTTTTTGAGGAATAACAAGTAGAACTGTACAATTAGATGGTAGAGTACATGGGCACTAAAAGGGGGGGAATAAAGTGTAAGTAGACTGGGGAAGACCGGAAGGGATCAGGCTGTCAAAGAATTTAAAAGCAAAATAGAGCATTGTATATTTGATCATGCAGGTAACAAAGAACCATTGCAGTTCACTGAGTAGGGGAGGGGATGGCATGGTTAGAATGACACTGTAAAATCATTTTGTCAGCTGAGTGGAGGATAGATTTGAGTGGAAAGAGACTTGATGCAGGGAGACCAACCAAAATGCAGACTGCCAATGGAGCAGGTGTGAGGTGATATGATTCTGTACCAGGGTGGTGATTACATGAGTGGGGAGGGCACTTAAACAAGAGATGTTGTAAAGGTAAATGACAAGACAACAACAGACTTGTTGTGGAGTGAGTGTGAGGGAAGAGTTGAAGACCCCACAGACTTTCTAGCTTGGATGGTTGGACCGATTGCAGTGTCCTCAACAAAAACAGGAGAGTTGAGTTTGAGGGGATGGTTTCTTTTGGAAAAAAACGAGTACTGTTTTAGACACACCAAATTTGAGATGGCTACAAGACCTCCAGTTCAAGACATCTTAAAGGAATTGGTGATGAGTGACTGTAACCTAGAAGAGACTGGGTAAGGATATTTATATCTGGGAGTCATCTGTATAAAGATAACTGAATTCGTGGGAGCTGGTGAGACCAAATAAGAAAGTATAGAACAAAAAAGGGGAGATGATGTTATGGATCATTCAGGATTAATAGGAATAACATAATAAAGAATCAAAGGAGACAAGTAGCAGTCAGAGAGAGAGAGGAGAACCAGAGGTGTTCATGAAAATCCAGTTAGGAATCAGTATTTAAAAGGAAAAGGTGATCAACGGTGTCAAATACTACAGAGTTCAAGAGGGATAACGATTAAGAAGGGGCCTTCAGGGTTGGTAAATGAGAGACTGGGGAATTCAGAGAGAAGGGGGCTCAGACAAAAAGATGTGAAGGTATAAACGACAAGACCTCCACTGGGGATTAGATTTGGTAACTTTGGAAAAAATAGTTTCAGCTGAATGATAGGGACCAAAGACAGATTGCGGAGGGTTTAAAATGAAAATGAGAAGAAAGAAAACGGAAGTCCCATGTGTAGATTTTCTCAAAGAAGTTAAGCTGCAAAAGGTAGGAAAGATAGAAGATGCTAGTTACCTGGGATTGGAAGATCAAGTAAGAAGTTCTTTTTTTTAAAACAATGGTGAAGATTTAGATGTGTTTGTAGGTAACAGTAAAGGAGACAAACAAGGGTTAATTGAAAATGAGAGAGGGGAAGAGAAAAAGAGAAAGAGAAAGAGAGAGAGAGAGAAGAAGAAGAAGAAGAAGAAGAAGAAGAAGGAGGAGGAGGAGGAGGAGGAGGAGGAGGAGGAGGAGGAGAAGGAGAAGAAGGAGAAGAAGGAGAAGAAGAAGACGATGATGATGATGATGATTATGGAGGAGGAAGAGGAAAAAAGGAGGAGGAAGAAGAAAAGAAGGAAGGGGAGGAGATAGGATAGGATACAGGAAGGCATATAGAGGTTGGCCATGGCAAGGAGAACTATCTCTCTATCTAACACTATCATGAAGGAATATATCCTTGGGAAAAGTAGCATATTAGTCTTAAAGCAATTTACATCCCAGACAATAATTTATTAAATGCCTACAACTCTTCCAGTGATGTGCTCAAGGCTAGAGGTGACACAAAATTTAGATATCATATGGCCCATGCTCTCCTTTATGTTCCAGTTTAATAACAGCATCCTATATCCACAAAATGACCATTTAATGCAATATTACATGAGAAATTCAACAGAGTTGCAAATACAGTGCTAATGTTACCATAATGTTACCAACAGGATTGATAGGTAGGAAGGGGAACTCATCTCCATTGTTCACGAGCAGGATTATGAAAAGCAACATTATGCAGGGAAATGAGCCTCAGCAACAGTCAATGTGGAAAGAACAATGGAATGGAGTCAAAAGATTTGAGTTGTAGGCTTGGCTTTGTCAAAAGTCAGCTATGTGCACTTGAGCAAAGTACAGTCGATTTCTGGGCCTTAGTATCTTCATCTATAAGATGGGGTTGTTGAACTACATCAGAGGTTGGCAACCATTTAAAGGAAAATAGCAATTGTGGCTAATATTCTTTGAATACAATTTTTTGAATGGTCTCCTTTTTGAATTTCACACACACACACACACACACACGAACTGACCCCAGAGATATCTGATGCCAGGTTCATCTATATGGCTTGACACATCATTATTAATATAGTAACTAAATTTATAGTAATTGACATTAATATTACACTTTAAAGTTTGTAAAGGACTTTATGTACATTATCTCCTTTGAATCTCACAACAGTCCTAGAAAGTTAGGACAGGTTATCATGCCCATTTCATAGATAATGAAACAAGATTTGAAAAAGTTAAATTGCTTATTTATGTTTTACATAGTTAATAAGTGTCAGAAGTAGAATTTAAACCTGGGTCTTTCTGAGATATGAAGTCTAATGCTTTTCTACCATACCATTTGCTTTTCCCATACCCCGTGGCAGACTAAATAATAATTATACATTGTCCTAGAAGCCCCTTGTTAGAATGCATGCATGGTCTAAGAACTAGAAGAGATGGCACTGAGAAACTCCTATAGCCTTTTCCTATTGTGTAATAATTTACTGGATTAGCAAATTGTCATCCAGGAAGGCAGAATGATCCTGGCCCTTCAGGAATGAAGTGCTAGGCAGCAGGTGATGGAAAAGGTTGGGGTGGAGAAGTGGAGGTGTGGGGGGAGAGGGTGCAGTGTTCTCACTGGGACAGAGACTATGGAGATCCAAGCAGAGATGCCAATGGAGGTAGTCCACATGGTAGCATGACATAAAAGCACTAAGGCTAAGCTCTACTGGATTCTAAGAAGGCTAGCACCACATTGCTTTGGGTATATGAGGCATTTACACATTAATGAGATGAGTCAGCTCAGAAGTACTGACTTACTCATTTACTTCCACTAAAAGAGATGTAGTGCCAGAGATGCTGGCTGCCAACTACTGGACTAGATAAACTCTATGATTCCTTATAGCTGCAACATTCTGTGATTCTAAATGAGAAGTCCAATGAGGACTGAAATCACCAAACCAGAGATGCAAAGGCTTCCTGATTCTTATTTCCTGTTGACCCAATACTTAGGAAAATCAGAGCTTTCTTTGGTTTAATTTTTCCTATTTTCAGAAATGACATTAATCTATTATGGTACAACAGACTATAGTAGCACTTCTATATTCATGGTGGTCACGTTATAAGCTTCCAAACTCAACAAACAAGTCTTTTTATTTCTTCTAAAGATCTTTGTCTACAATTACGACACACTGTCACAAAGTGTCACTGGTGTGTGAAAGATTAAAATGACCTTCCACTTAAATAGAAGTATTTAAATAGACATCTATTTTGAAAAGTAAGTTTACATAAAATTTCCGAGAAGTATTATTAAAAATTATAGGACATACATTCCACAGTTTTTCAAAAAGCACTGGAATTTAACATCTGTAATTCCAGTGTGGATGGATGCAAATTGAATTCCTCCTCACCTTTCCCTAGTAAATAATTTTCATAAGTTGCTGTAGGCAAAAACAAAAAATGAAAGATAAACCATCTGATGGCCAACCTTGTGGTAATTAGTCTTTTGAATTTAGCTAGGTTGTTCTTTATATGAAAGATACTTCTGAAACTTAGGGCTATTTCCATACAAAATAAAATATTGTAGTAGGCAATTAGCAGAGGAGGACATGCATATGGAGCAAAATTTAAAGAAATACACATTAATGCATTAGTGAGAAAGATACCAAATTATACCCATTATGATTCTTAGTTCACTGATTTTCCCTTATAATATTAAAGACAGACATTTTGGACCCTTTTCTCCTCTCTACTTGATTTGGTGCTGAAACCTATAGATTTGTGAATTTCTGGATTCTTTCCCTAAATCCTTAAGGTTTTCTTCACAACTGTAGGTTAATTTTTCTACTTTAGCTTCTCCCTCACTTAACTACTTAAGGAAGAACTTCTAGGATGATAAAAAAAGAATGACAGGATCTCTTTTCTGACATTCCTCTCTGAATACTGCTCCTCCATTTATCAGAAGTCAAAAGGTTGAGATCTAGTTACCAATACTACATCTATCTATCTATCTATCTATCTATCTATCTATCTATCTATCTATCTATCTATCTATCTATCTATTAGATGCACATACATGTATATATAAACATATATACATGTCTGTCTGTCTGTCTCTATCTACCTATCTACCTACCTATCTACTTATCTGTCTGTCTATCATCCTCCTTCCCCTAGCTGCCCTCAATCATTAGATACATAAAGCATTTAAGTGCTTGCTACTTACCAGGCTTTGTGATAAATTTTAGGGGTATAACTACAAGCGAGCAGGATAGTCCCTGACTTGCTGGAGCTTACATTCTAATTGCAGGGAGACAACACATAAATGGGAACTAGAAAGGGAAGATGATGGCAGGGTACATGGAAGCATGATTTGAAAATGGTGGCTAAGAAGTGGTGTGGAGGCCTGGTTCTGGGCACCATAAGGTGAAAGCTCATCTATCAGAGCTCAGGGTAGTTCCAGCTTATAGTACCCAAGGTTCTTGGAGATGGGGAGATAAGGATGATGGCCTAAGGGCAGACAATATGGTGGCTAAGAAGTGACTTGGAGAGGTAGTCCTAAGTTGTAAACTCCTTGAGAGCAAGAATTATGTCTGATTTCATTTTTGTAGAGGTAAGACCTTACACAATAAAAGTATTTGTTTAATTTGATTGAAAAAGGAACAATTACTCTTTCAATAGGAATCTATTATCTTTCTTATTGTTAATTTAATTATATTGGCGATCCTCTTCAGGTAAAGTTTATAATCATCAATGGATATGTGTGTATGAGTGTGTGCATACACACACACACACAAAACACTAGGATACAAGCTGCTTCATGATTTAGACAACTGTCTTGCTACAAACCCAAAGTTCTATTGGGGTACAACTTTGTAAAATCACTTTTAAGTCCAACTTTAAAAACATATACGCATCACAGATTTAAAAATCAGTTTCATGACAATGGTGTTTGCTGCTAAAAATATTTTCCTTAATTCACATTACTAGGATTGACTCTCAATTATTATGTAATAGATCTGAAAACAAAGTGGAAAAGCCACAATCTTTTAAATCCCATTTTGGCCAGAGTGATAGAAGGGGCCTTAAGTTAAGAAGGCCTGAGTTCAAATCTTCCCTCAAACACTTATTAATTAAATGTGTGTCTGTGGGCATATCACTTAACCTTTCTCTGCCTCACTCTCTTCATCTGTAAAATGAGGCTACCAGTAGTGCCCACCTTCCAGGTCCATTGTGAGTGTAAAATTAGATAATAATCGTAAAGCACATGACAAACTTTAAAGTGCTATACAAATGCTAGTTATTATTATTATTGCTTGTTTTGCTGCCTACCAGGTATATAAATTCTAATATTTCCTTATGCAAGAAATAATCAATCAATCAACATTTATTAAGCGCCTACTATGTGCCAGGCACTCTGTGAAGCACTAGAAGTTAAGCTATATATACTTATATAAGCGCAAAAGTATCACAAAAATTTTTCTTGAACTATCTGTCGGTTTGCTAACCACACTCATAGATAATCAGGAAGTAAGTGTAACTGGGGAAGATGACCCACAGTTGTGCCTATGAGGAGAAATGGGTACGATATCCATAATGAATGCATCAGGTTTACAAGAATCTTCAAAATGAATCCCATGGATCCTTGAAATGGATCACTGGTGGAGAAAAAGACTATAAGATGAAATCCTTTCTTTATTTAATCTGTTCCCACCATCCCCAAAGTAAAAAAAAAAATGGAGACAGTTTACAGAAATGGTGGTGTAACATGTGGCCAATAGGCGTATCTATTGAACTTGGAAAGAAATTTCAAAGTACTTAGGTAAAAGGGCTTAATTTCACATATTATAATAATAATGCTAGATTTATAATTTACAGAGTGTTTTCCTCAGAACCACCTAAAGAAAAGCTCAGTGAGATAATGAAGTTGATCAAGGTCATACTAGTACATGGTAGAGCTAAGATCTGAAATTCTCATAATTCTTCTCATTGAGTTTAGTGCTCTTTTTACTACTTCATATTGCTCTAAAAGCCACCTAATCCAGTCTCCAACTCAGCATGCTAATATCTTCTATGATGGTCATAGGACTAAAAATAGGTAGAACAAGGTTTCAGTCTTGGCTCTAATGTTGGGTAAGGAACTACCCTTCTTTGAGCATCAGTGTAAAGTCCATCATAATCTGCTTAACATCAGCATCTACCTTACCAGTCTTCTTATATTTATTCCCCTCCATATACTCTATGGTGCAGGTACACTGGTCTACTTACATTCAGTTCTTCAAACATGACACTATGTCATCCATTTCCACACCTTTACCATTCACCTTGACAGGAAGGCTCTCCTTGCCCCCACTTCTTTCCCAACTTTGCCTCTTAACTTTCCCTGGTTTCCTTCAAAACTCAGTTCAAATCTCATTTTCTGCAGGAGACCTTTGATGATCCTGTAGGGGTAGAGACTTCCCCTCCCTGAATATCTCCATCTACTTTCTACATATCATGTATGCATCTTGTTACTGACATTTTCCTCCTTTATTAGAATGTGAGCTGACTGAAGGCAGGGATTGATTGACTAAAATGATGAGGCTGGAGAAAATTCCATTCAATTTAATAAGCACTCATTAAGAGCCTATTTTTGCATGTCCTTCTAGTCTTCCTATTTTAGGAAGGACACTGATAAGTTGGAGAGTATCTAATGGATGCTAACCAGGACAGTGATGAGTGAGGCTTGGATCAACTGAAGGAACTAGGGGTGTTTAGTGGGGAGAAGAGAAGTCTTAGGGGACAGCTGTTGTCAATTATTTTTAAAGGCCATCAGCAGATATTAGACTTATTCTGTTTGGTCCCAGAATGCAAAATTAGGAGTAGGGGATGGAACTTATAGAGATGAAAATTTGAATTTGATGGAAGGAGGAAAAGAAATCCTACCTTTCTTGTAATTAGCCTTATCCCAAAGTGGATCCCAAAGTGCTCTCTCACTGGAGGTCTTCATGGAAAGGGTAGATGATACCACTTGGCAGGTGTGTTGTTGAAAGGTTTGCTCATTTGTTTTTAGTAGAAGTTGGACTAAATGCTGGACATGTGGCCTTGGACCTCTTGGTGCCCCAGGCAACTAAGACAAAAGCTCTTAATACCTTTTGAGGGTGTTGTAGACTCCTTTGGCAGTCAAATGAACATAATGGACCCTTTCTCAGAATATTGTTTTAAATGCATAAAACAAAATACATAGGATTACAAAAGAGACTAATTATATTAAAACTCAGTTGTCAAGGTATTAAAAAAAAAAGCCCAACAAACCAAGTTCATGGAACCTTAGAT
This sequence comes from Pseudocheirus occidentalis, assembly GCA_028646575.1. Classification (NCBI taxonomy): domain Eukaryota; kingdom Metazoa; phylum Chordata; class Mammalia; order Diprotodontia; family Pseudocheiridae; genus Pseudocheirus; species Pseudocheirus occidentalis. Next base: position 81,321,240 of record CM053598.1, read on the forward strand.
GACGTACCCTTGCTTTAAGACATTAAATTGCAAAACAGCACCAATAAAATTACCCAAAAATTGTTAAAAAGTTCTTTAAAGTAAGCCAAAATCTTCCTTCCTATAATTTCCACTGATGAGTCCACATGGTGAGGAGTCAACTTATTTATAACAAGTGAGATGGGGGAAGAATACTTGGTTAAAAAAAAAAAAAGGATGTCAAACTAAAAGAGACTTTGGAGATCATCTAAACTAGCCTCTTCATTATACAGATGAAAAGACTGAGTCCCAGACAAATGAATTCATTTATCTAAGGTAATACAAGTGATCCAGTTTTGAGGCATATTTTTATTAAAAAACACATGGAAAACACTGACTTGGCAGGGTTGTTGTGAGGATCAAATGAGACAATGTTTGTAGTGTTTAGCACAGTGTCTAGCACACAGTAGGTATTATATAAATGCTAGTTTTTATTATGAAAATTGAGATTACAAAAATATATGATATGAAATTTGTGATTAAACATAAAACAGCCCTTTTTAAACATAATATAGATGACTTCTACACTCAAGAGTGTATAAATTTCAAACCCTATACATTTAAAATATGTATTAACTGCTACTTGACCATAAAATTCACTTTTCAGTGCAATGAGTTGGGACAGCTTGATCCTGGTGCAAACAGGCAGAAAACCAAGCTGGAGCCTCATTGCGACCTCATCCTGTTAGCACAGGTGTTGCCTATAAACTTATGCTTGTAAATGAGCCTGTAACAAAGGTAAGTGGTATGTTTTTAGCCCAACAGGAGGCCCCACTCTCAATAATTTATTCTTGACTAACCAAAGTGGCCAAGCCAACGAGCTTCTGTGATGGGTGTAAAGTTATAGTGGTTATTTGGGTTCAGATTTAGCAGAGCCTGCAAAGAGAGCACGAGGATGTGCAAAGCCTTCTTCCACCTCTAATTCTGTGTTCCTTTTGATCTTTGCTCTCTTTTTGGCTCTCTGACTCTTTACCTAACTCTTCTCTCTCTCTTTAGGTTATTTATTTCTTTGCACTGCCCTAAAATGTCTTAAGTATAGATGACAGACTGATCAGTTCTACATCAAAGCACCGATCTATCACATAAAACAAACAAACAAACAAAAATAACCAAACCTGTTCACAGAGGGGACTAAGTGAGGCAGTTGGCCTGGGCCTCAAGCTCAGGGGGACCTTGAATTTAGGAATCCAAACAATGATCACTTTTTGACTAGATTACCAATGTATTTGAATCATGTCACTATTCAATATCAATAGTGATGCTGCAAAGAGCTAGTATTTGCCTCAATAATTAGTGCATTTGAACCATAAAGAAAGACATTTCTTTGTAAAATACAAGAAATTTAGATGGTGTTTCATGGGGAGGTCCTATTTTGCTTTAAATGTATCACCATAATTAAAAAAGATTAAAAAAAACTATTAGTAAGGGCTTCAAATGCTGGCAATGCCCCGAGTCTCTCTTGATTTCTGAAAATCCAGGATTCCTTGTGTTTAAAGCAAAATTATGAAATTGACCAAGAATGCCATCTAAATCCATTCTCAAAAAGCCAATTATTTCCAATAGAGATAAGAAATAATGCAAATACTAAATCAACATGATTTATTAGGTTTTAATAAAGCATTTTCCTCACAAAATAAGCATGATTGTGTGTTTTTCTATTAAGGAAACTGAGTCACAGAGATGTTAAATGACTTACCCAGGGTCACAAAGTCTATAAGTGTTACAGCTTGGATATGAACCCAGACATCTATTGACTATGTAGGTGGCACAATGGTCATACAGCTATGTGATCCTGGGCAAGGCACTCTACCCTGTTTGCTTCTGTAAAATGAGCTGGAGAAGAAAATGGCAAATCACTTTAGTATCTTTTCCAAGAAAACCCTAAATGGAGTCCTGAAGAGTAGAACATGACTGAACAACAGAAACCTGTTCACTCCAAGTACAATGTTCTCTCTGTTCCATAGAACTACCTCTTATAGCAAGGTCTTACAGCAAGTGCAACGGTAGTAACCTAACATCAGATGATCAAGTTCGAGTTGGATATTAATGGTAACTCAGTTTATTGACTGAACTAATGAGTTACTCCCCTTGAACAACTGCACTAACCAGTACTCCTCTTCAAACCCCAAATGATCTGATTAAGAAGAGTTCTATTGAAGTTAGAATATCCTTAATTGAAATCCCTGGTCCAAATGTACTTTCAGGACCTAACTATGTTTGAAGATAGATTTGGAAAATTCAAAAGCAATCAGTTCCTGAGTGGCCAAGCTCTTGTAGAAGGCCAAAGTAATTTCAAATTCAATTTAGGGAAAATCTTAACTTTATGGCTCCAGTTCCAGTTCAGAGCAATCTCCCCTTTGTCTCTTCCTGTTTCTGGTTTACTGTCTGCTTTCCATTTCAGAACAAAAAAAATGTTCTCAGGCTAGTTTTGTCCAACTTCACCTCTGCTTTCACTTTCCAGTGGCCCCATGACCATTTATACCTTGCAGCTGCATAGCTGCATCTGGAATGCTGACTGCTGAGCGATTGGCTGCAGCATCCCTTGTGAATGCAACTCACCAGAATGTGCCTGAAGTCCTTGAAACTGCATGAAATAAGACCCAGGACAGCCATAATGGAAGTGATTGGCTATCCCTCATTTGAATTCACGAAACCTATGGAGTCCTTGAACTTTCAAACTGATTTTATTTATAAGAAACTTTAAAACAGTAAATAAAACTTGATGTTCCTAGTAAAACAACGTCAAAATGCAGCTATTTTATTGTCTGTGGTGAGCAAAGCAGCACTATCCAGGGCTGCAATAAATCAGTATATTGAAAAGAGTTTAATGAGACCACTGAGTAGTTATGAAGAAAAGGAAGCATAAGGTCAATTCTTATGGCATAAAGAAAATTGATTATATCTACCAGCAATGGTAATAAATACAGCAGAGATATCAACCATCTTGCAACTCAATTGCAAGGGAGAACATTTATTTTTCAAGCCTGCAGGATTAAAACTGGATTTCAACCTACACATTGAACTGACATTAAGAATAATATCAAGCTATGTAAATGTTTCTTTTTTTTTAAAGAAAATGTGGTCTTATTAACTGCAGTAAGACACAACTGCTATGTTTAAGGAAAGAAAGCCTTTATTTGTTCCCTATGCCATCATAACTCAATCAACCAAACAAGACCATTTTCCCCCCTCAAGTCACCATTATAAAGGAAGTTTTGTGTAAGCTGCTTGTTTGTACAAAAGCCTGAAGATACAGTCATGAGGGGTAATCCTATAGCTGTGAATAACGTCTAAATTAAAACAAATCTCACTAGCAGATTTGTGTTTTTAAGACAGCTCAATTTCAAAAGGCCATGCTGATCAGACCACTAGATAAGCCTCCCACACAATCTAAGTTGGATCTCTTTTGCAAACACCAGCTTGCCTTGCAGTTTGGGAGTCTTTTCACTTTGCAGGATGGTCTGGATCTTGCCATCACTTAATTAACAAGTGATATAACTTCTCATGGCAGAGTCTTCAAGACAAAAAGCAAACTGTTGTGCACATAAGGCAATTTAAAAGACTACGTTCCATCACCTTGTGTGTGTGTGTGTATGTGTGTGTGTGTGTGATATTTCACTTTAATGCATACATATAGGGGTGGGGATCAGTTTGATCTGAATTGAAATAAGATAGAAAACTGCATTTCTAAACCGAATCCAAAATTAATTAATGTAATGGCTGAATTTTTGGTTCAAATTTTCTGATATACTTGAACCAAAAATCACTCCTATTTTCCTAACCAAAAAGATATTCAGAATATTTCCAGAGTCAGCCCACGCTCAGTAGTGAATGTGAAGTACAATCAAACAGCATGGAATACGAAAGTGGTCAATTTAAAAAAAATATTTCAAAATTCCACTTGTCGATATGCATGTATCCTTGTCTTTGTTGAAATTGTTATTGGTTTCTCTTTTATTTCTTACTCTTGGCTAATGCTTTAGAGATGGATCTAGTTCACTGAAGTCCTTCCTGAAAGGTCCAAGCCTTTTGTTCTTTGCCTAACAGTCATTCTCCCAGATTTCCAGGCATTTCTAAGGATGGTATTTTTGTCTTGTCCAGCTCTTTTAGTCAGACTTTTCAGCTCTAAAGCTTTCTTTCTTGAGGTTAGAGACCAGAAATGCATCAGAAGTCTTTTGAACTGGGCAGCCTTGGAGGACTGGAGTAGTGGAGCCATCCACTTGTCTAGTAGGTACTGTCAAGCTGCCTATGAACCAGGAATTGATAGGCTAGTTAAAGAAGCCAGAGGAGACTCCCACAGGAAGGGAGAAACCTTTCTTGGACATAGATGATGATCATTCAATTCTTTTGAATCTACTTTTGGAATCAATTCAACTCTTGCTTCTTCACAGTTTGGGCACAATTGTGGCTGCCTGGAGGGTTTTCTTGTACTAGGCTGGCTGGTCCTCTCCAGGCCTGAGAGAAAATCAAAATTGAGGGGAAAAAGAAGCTACTCCAAATAACATTTTGTAGTTAGGCTGCTTGGGACCGATGTCTGTTTCTAACAAAAATACTTTCCAGAGCACTGTCACTAAAAGTTGGCTCAGTGGTGCTTGCAGACTAGCTCAATACACTGGGGGAAATAAGAAATGGATTTTATTAAGTTTATTAGCAGCTAAAAACGCGATACTTCAACACTAGGAAGAAAGTTATCCACCCACACAATTTGAGTGGAATGAACATTTGGCTTTAACTACAGCTCATATATGAAACCAAAAACCAACTTTTCCATTTGAAGACCTTTGGGGTCCACTTTTACACCATCTTGATCAAACCAGGAATTAAAGTTCCAGTTGGCTTCTACCACAGACCTAGAATATAACTGCGAGTTCTCCAATCACACCTTCTCGTGTCAGTATTTTCTTCAGCTTATCTTTCCCTCCTACCTTAGCTTAACTTGGCTTCCAACCAAAGATGCATTTCTACCAGTCAAATACCACATCCAACTTGTTCTGCCAACAGAACATTAGAAACAGAAGAAGCCTCACAGAAGGCAAGTAAATGGTTAAGGCAGGAAATTCTCAGGGTGAGGTACCTATAAAAGTATCTGTTACAAACCAAGAATTGGCTAGGAAGAAGCTGAAGATGAGTGGTTGTGATGTAGGAGTCACACTCAATCATTTCTGTGGATCACTCTATTTCCTATTGAAAGGTGCACTTTTAGGTATATAGGATAGACATGGACTTCTGATGCCAAACTGATAGAAAAAAAAAGTGGTAATTACCAACTTGCAGTTTCTTGAAAGGACAATTTGGTTGTATTGGTATTTTCTTCTTCCCGAACAAGGACCTCATACAAATGATAAGAAATAGTACCTAGAAGTTAAGACACAGCAAATGCCATGGGGTTCAGATTCCATTTCCATGAAGCTGTCCCTATTTCTGCCTTCATTGATGTCCATTATTTCTTCTGAACTCCTGTAGCATTTATGTAGTCTCTGCTACATGATTTAATATCCACTTATATTTACCTTATACTGTGCATTCTTAATGGATTTATTCACATAGTCAATAAATATTTTCTAGGTACCTACTATGTGCAAAGTACTATAGGTGATACAAACAGGAGTAAAATATGAACCTGGCTCTCCCAAGAGTTTGCAATCTACTAAAGCAAAAGAGTGGGATCATTAGAAGTGAGGTAGTGGAAAATGTTTCAGGGTGGGAAGGGTGTAGAGCTATCTGTTAGTCATGTCTCTCCAACTAGGTAAAAAGCTCCTTTAGGACAGGGACTGTATGTAAGACTTTTTGGCACCTAGCACAGGAAGAAGCCCATAGTAGGTCCTCAGTAAATAAAGAAAGTTCAGTCATGTGATAGTCAAATCAAAAGGATAGATGCCAAGCTGGATGGCAAACTGCCCTTTGGATGCCCCTCTACAAGAGCAGCATGGCATCCACCAATCAGTCACTGATTAATGTGTTGGGCAGAGTCAAACCGACTAATTGCAAATACCATACGTAGCTGAACAGATTTTTTTTTTTTTTTTTTTTTGCTAAGAAAGGCAGAGATGTACTCCCAGCTCTTTATCTGCACCAGTGGTCATGCCTTAACATACTGCCACACCCCATCCTTTCCCAAAAAGATTGATAAGCATAATGATGATGTTTTAATGAGCTTAATTGCACATTCCTTATGTTCTTGCATAGTTGCCAACCAGCTACTTCAGGATCCAGCAGTTTATTTGTAATAACTTTTCCCTCTTCCTCCAAACCAGGCAGCGTAATTATTCTTGTGGTAAATCTCTATTTCAGTTCTCTCCTTCTCTCTCCCCCCCCCCTCCCTTTCTGGGAATTACTGTAAATGGGTGTCTTTGAAAGCAGGGTGGCAGGCTGCTTTTGGTACAGTGCTTACCAAGAAACCTTTCATCAAAGAAGCTTTTGTGAGCATGCTCTGGAACAAAGCCAATCAGATCATCTTGCTGTCTGTCTCGGAAGAAAATTTGGCCCTGGTATGCAAGTCAAGCCAGACTCTGCAGACAGGGTGACTGCACTCCTAGTCCAACCTGTCTTAGTTGAGTGAAAAAATGCTGAAGGGAAAATTACCTGTTTGGCTCCAGACTGAATTAACTTTTTAAGTATACAAGTATGTTTATTATTTTCCCTTAAAAGTGCCTGCCGATCTAATATATTCATTAATGTTATCTGGTCAGTACCCTTGAAACATTGTAAAATATGTGCAAATACAATAAGGCTACAGTGCTGGAGGCAAAGCAAGATGCATTTTCTAATTATGTGACAGAAAACTACATTGTTATTAACAAATGATAGTACCATGTAATCTGCTTACTCTGAGCTAGTCCGTGTAGGTATATTTGGTCCATCAGCAGCAACTAAGTAGAATGCAGCAATGCTGTCCTACTCCCAAGCACACACATACAGTTAACTTCCAATCAAATACTAAAGATGGCTATCCCGGAGGCTATATCTTAGAGCCTTCTTCAAGAGATGCCAGACCTGTCTTAAATAGGATGATACAGGTCTCTTATCACCTAGCACTTCTTTCATCCTGGCCCTTCTGTGCTTAAAGAGTATTCAAGGCTTGGCCAAAGCATTTAAAACCACTACACTGTTCGAAAACGTTCTAGAATGACACAATTCCTCTCACCTACCAAAGAAATTGCCTTGAAAATATACTTTTGATTTTTAACTATTTCTTAAATTTATTGCTGTTATAATAATTGAAAGTAACAACTATTTATTAAAGGGCTTATCATTTGCAAAGCATATAATAACTGCAATAGTAATAATACTAATTATTACTGGTATAATATTGCTGGTGTCTCAGTTAATTAGAGTTAGATCACAGAAAGAGCTCAGCAATCATCTAATTCAGGGACTCTTAACATTTTCTTTGTGTGTGTGATGGACCCCTTTGGCAGTCTGGTGAAGGTTATGGACCCTTTATCAGAAAAATATTTTTAATCAATAAAATAAAATATATGGATTACAAAGATAACAATAATACTGAAATACAATCATCAAAATATTAAAACAAAACAAAGCAAAATGACAAACAAATTCATGAACCTAAGGTTAAGAACTCCTGATTTAATCTGATCTATACCTGAACAGGAATCCCATCCATAATACACTCAAAAAGTGATCATCCAACTTGTGGCAGCTAGGTGGCACAGTGGATAGAGTGCCAGGCCTGGGGTCACGTAGACTCATCTTCCTGAATTCAAATCTGACCTCAGAAATTTACTAGCTGTGTGATCTTGGGCAAGTCACTTAACCCTGTTTGCCTCAGTTTCCTCACCTGTAAAATGAACTGAAGAAGGAAATAGCAAATCACTCCAGAATCTTTGCTAAGAAAACCCCAAATGGAGAGGACTAAAAAATGACTGAACAAAATACCTGAATGGGAATCCCATCTAATAACACCACCAAGTGGTCATTCAGCTTCTGTTGGAAGATCTTCAGTGATAGAAATTAACAAGTTCAACAAGACAATCCATTCTACCTTTCGGCCAGCACATTTTTAAAGACAATTTTTCCTTATTTTGAGCCAAAGTTTCCTTTTAGTAATTTCTACCATTTGGTCTTTTTTTTTCTTTTTAATAAATTTTATTTGTTTCTTGTTTACATCATTCATTTTCATGAGATTTTTGAACTACAGATTTTCTCCCCGTCTTTCCCCTGCCCCAACCCTAAAACAGGAATCCCACTGTAAAGCCCCTCCCCTGATCTGCTCTCTTACTTTCT
>CM053598.1:81330001-81521225 GCA_028646575.1 Pseudocheirus occidentalis
TTGTCTTCCTCCCATTCCATGCTTTGATCCTTTTTGTCCACAAAAAAAGGATTCTAGAGTTTTATTGCTGTTCTTATTTTGCTTCCTTTTCCTCATCTTGGCCAGTCAATTAATTGGTTGGTTTTTTTAGCTTTGTGGAACTCTGCTTCCAGGGGGGAAAGCTCTGTTCCAAATCGCTGGGGTTTTCCCAGTTGCTCGAGCTATTAGGGGGGTGTTGCAGGCCCCCTCCCCCAGTTTTGGCTTGCTGAGAGCATTCCCCAGGACCACCACCCAACACCATGATCCAGATCCAGGCCACTCAACGCAAGAGCACTTGGCCCTGATCAATCAACTCAGTCCCTCTGTGAGGTCCGCAGGCCAGGGGCTCTGAAGCAGCCCAGTGGGGGCAGCCGCCTGTTACAGCAGTTCCTGCCCTTCCCCCACTTCTTCCTTGCCCTGGGGGCAGATTGGAACTGCTTTTCCTCCCCCAAATTAAGTTTCAAAGTTTTACTTTCACTGACAGTCTCTAATCTGGTTTGTTGGACGTGAAGATCCCTTCAGGTGCTGTAGATCTGCTCCCCAGGGTAGACTCATGCTGTGGCTTGGGAGGCTCTGCTCCTCCTGACCGCCCTTGGGCCTGGCCACGGTTTCGGTCTCGGGCTGGGCTGGTCTCGGCTGCCGGCCTGCTGGCCTGCTGGCCTGCTGGATGAACCCTTCCTGCCGAGCTGCATTTCTTGCAGCATGTTTTTCATGCCTTGGTAGTTGCTGGAGGTATAGTAGATCTTTCCTCTTGTAGACTGGCTGCAGCTCGGCTCAGCTCCTCCCGACTGCCCTGGGGTCTGGCCTGGCTGCATTTCCATTTTAGGCTGTGCTGGCCTCAGCTCCTGGCCTGCTGTGATGAGCTCCTGCTGCCAAGCTGCCTTCAGCGAGAGATGTGTTTTCTGCATTTTTGTGAGTTTGAGAGTCCTAGAATTTGTCTGGGGTCATATTTTATGGGTATATAGGGTGGTTGTGTGGGAGCTGCGGGACCTTGCTGCTTCTATGCTGGCCATCTTGGCTCTGCCCCCCTCTACCATTTGGTCTTAATTACACAGCCAAGCAAAACAGGTAGAATTCCCTCTTTCATGTGGTAGATTGCCTTTCAAATATTTGATAACAGCTATCCTGTCTTCTTTTCTCTAGCTTAAGTATCTCCAGTTCCTTCAAGAAATACTGAGTTTTGGTTTGGTGTCCTCTTATTCATATTCTTTCATCTTACCATATACCCCCAGGCTCTGTCCTAGGCTCTCTTCTTACCTCCCTTTCTTGCTAACCTTATCAGCATGCATAAGTTTAATTATAATTTCTATAAATCTACCTCTGGGATCTATATTTCCAGCCCAAGTCTTTCTCCTGAGCTTCAGTCTTACATCATCAAACTGCTGAATAGTTGAAATTGGATGTTCCAAAGGCAGCTAAACCTCAACATATCCATAATAGAACTCATTATCTTTACCCCCAAATCTGTCCCTCTTCTAAACTGCCCCATTGCCTTTAAAGATACCACTTTCAGTCCTTTTGGTCACACAGGTTCACAGCCTTGGCTTCATCTTCAGTTCTTCCCTGACCCTTCCTGTGTATATCCAAATAGTGACCAAGTCTTATTTTTATCTTCACAACACTTCTCATACCCTAGTTCAAGCCCCCATTCACCTCCTGCTTGGACTTCTGTAACACACTCCTGATTGATCTCCCTGCCTTCAGTCTCTCTCCTCTGCAATCTGCCTTCTTCCCAGCAACCGAAGTCATGTAAAGTATCACTTACCTAAAGCAAAAGTCTGACCTTGCACAAGAAATTCTAATGGCTCCCTATTAACTCTAGGATCAAATACAAATTCCTCTGTTTGGCATTTAATGCCCTTCTTGCCCTGGTTCCAACCCACCTTTACTGGTTTATTATCTGTATCTCCCCTTTACACATTCCTTGGCTGAGGCAAACTTGCCTTTTTGCTATTACTTGCACAAAGCATTTCATCTGTCACTTCTGTACACCATACAGGCTCTTCCCCAGTCCTAAAATATACTCTTCCCTGGCTTCTGTCTCTAATGAGTAGTCGTCCTTATTTCTTTCAAAGCTTAGCTCAAATGCCTCCCTCTAATCTGGCCTTTCCTAATTCTTCCAGCTGTTAATGCCTTCTTTCCTGGTCTAGCTTTTGTTTATTTTCTTCTTATATTTTATACATGCTTATTTTATAAATACTTTTATGTGTACAAGGGGCAGCTACATGAGACAGTGGAGACAGAGGCCTGGTGTCAGGCTCATCTTCCAGAGTTCAGATCTGACCTCAGATACTTACTAGTTGCGTGAACCCTGGGCAAGTTACTTAAACCTGTTTGCCTCAGTTTCCTCATCTGTAAAATGAGAAGGAAATGGCAAACCATTCCAGTATCTTTGCCAAGAAAACTCCCGACGAGGTCACGGAGAGTCAGACGTGACTGAAACAAGTGAACAACATAGTATGTGTACATTTTGTTTCTCCCTATGGAACGTACACTGCTCAAGACTAGTGACCATTTCATTTTTGTATTCCCAGTGCTTAAAACAACAAAGAAATATTTATTAATTGATTCAGAGCGTCTAATAGCCACCCTTTGGACTCTAGTTTGTCAATGTTCACTCTAGAATGTGACATCCATAAATGATAACAGATATTTTCTGAGCTGGTCAGAAGACAGGACTTGATCCTAGGCCTTCTGACTCCAAACTTGTTAGTCATTGAGTTCATCGTTGGTAGAGCCAGTCACTCTATGTTATTACTATACCTGCTCTTTCTTTCACCAATGATATGTTAGTGCTTCCTTTCTCCTTTGTAACCTCAAATTCACTTCAGGCCACTTCTATTTACTGTCCTTTCTTTGGCTAATTCCTTCTTCTCTTTATGCCTGTTGGACTTTAATACCTTGTGAATGTTGCACAGGAAAATGACCATATTATGTCTCACATTAATACAGTAACAATGGGCAAAAGAATAGATAATTATATTATTAAGATTTCTGAACCAAAATAGCGGGATTTTAACAAGCAGGGTTGTTAGAATATCACATCTGGTTTAGACTGAGAGCCTGTAGTGTTAAACCTACTAATAACAAAAACGTGGCTATGTTTTACATTTGAGATTTCATAACTTCCTGAGAAGTAAACAGCTCCCATCCCTTCACCATGAATGAGCCAAAAACAAGGAAGTAGCTGAACAAAGCTTTCCCGAAGTTTCCCAAGTGCCCACAAAAGCAGAATGCCTGAAATGTAATTTTCAGGCACCTTTCTATCTTTCAGTTTAACAAGAAGGTCAACATCAGATAACAGGGAGCATGATACAATGGTACAATGGGAAGAGTAGTGGATGGAATGGTAGAAGATTTGGGTTTGAGTTTTGGTTCTGTCCCTTAACTAGCTATATGCCTCTGGGAAGAACCTAGGGAAACCTAGGCTTCCTTTTCCTCACCTATAGAATGACAGGCTTGATCTGAATGGTTTTCTTAGTCCCAGCATTTGGTGATTATGTGATAATGGAAATATTGTAGCTTTGAGTGGTCAGCAGCCAGGGAATATGATCTTTAAGCCTGAAGGGATGTAATTTTAAAATCTTGCCTAGGGTATCAACACCTTGTCTCAGCTCTGCTAATGGGACTCCAAAAATAGTTATGGGGCAAATAGAGATGCCAGTTCCTAGGGATAAGAACTGTGCGATTTTCAGTTGGTTCCTCAGTATGCCTATAGGGCACTGGATCCTAATGCTTCAGTCTCTTTAGGGTCCCATGTCTCAGTGTTTCCCCCCTTAGTTCTACCCCCTGGTTCCTAAATTCTCTCTTACTTTCAGTATGGGAGTCTCCCCTGCACTCTTTTGTACTGGCTCACTCAGAAAGCACAGGTAGGATTGTGTTCCCTCTGCACAGCTGCTGGTATCAGAAAAAAGTGAGGACTCCTGCCACTATAGGGTGAGAACCAGAGCATCCAGTGAAAAACACACTTAGAAAACTTGACGAACGGCACGTGGTGTATTGGAAAAGCTTTTGATAAAAATAATTCTGGGTCTGGCCTTGTTGTTGTTGTTCTTTCAGACATGTGATTTCATCCGTGTAGGAAACTCCTGGAGAGGAAACTTCCTTGACCTATTCATATTGGTAACTGCTCTGTAACCCATGCTCCTAGAATACAGAAGCCTGGAGGCACTGGGAGGCTGAGGAATTTGTCCAGAGTTACCCAGCCAGTATGTCATGGGATCCCAGACTGAGAACTCAAAGAGACCTTACAGGTCATGTAGTCTTAGCTCTTCATGTTAGAGAAGAGGAGCAGGGGGCACAGAAAGACAAAGTGACTCCAGGCTCACAGAACCAGTAAGTGTCTGAAGCAAGATTCAAACCCAAGTCATGTGGACTCCAAGCCCAGCACTCTATTCAGTATGCCATGCTGCCTTTCTTGGCCTTATGAATAAATAATGAGTCGTTTATACTTTAGAATGCAGCAGACTTTTTCTAGGTCATGTACTTTGTATGACTAAAGCACTGTGTATCCTGCAAAGTATGACATAAATGGGAGGTACTGTTATGTGTCTGACTTGTTAAATTGTTCAGAATGCTATCCAGGAAGAGTATACTTTCCTTTAAGAAATGGAAAAAGTAGTTTAAAGGAGTTTCTTCTTTCCAAAATTGGCATTTCAAGGGGGTACCAGCACTCCTCTTCAAAATGGCCAACGACTTGGTCTTTCTCTCATACACAATATATGTGGCCAACATAGAAATAAATTCTATAAACTAAGTCATTTGGTCTGATAGCTGAAAATGATACCAGACTATGTGGTAAGAATGTAAGAATCCACAAATTATAGACCTCTGATTACACAATAAAGTGCAGTTAGGAAGAAATCAACACAAGGGAATTTAAAGACCTACAAGAAGCCGGCAGCTTGCCCAAAGGGATTGTCCCATCATGACTCATCTTTGAACAAAAGAAGCATTTCTGCAGACATTTTCACATGGCTATCCCTTCCTAAAGTAGATTCTTATATTTACTTCAACATCAGAGCAGGGATAAGTTTTTCAGAAGTACGAGATGGTGAGATCAGAGGCTGGCCACTGGGAAGGGCTCAGTCCTTGTGGCTGGGGTGCTCTCTCTAAACAAGTAGTAAAAGTTAATAGTGTTGAGTAAACCGTGTCCTTACAGATCAGAATTTGTAATTCATTTTCATACCATTCTGAAGGATCATGTCTCGATGTGGAATGGCATTTAGAAGCACTAAATTCTTATTTCAGTGCATCTGCTGACTGAAGATGGACAATTTACTTAATCTGTCTGTGACTCCGTAAAATCCAAGGATCACAGATTTAGAGCTGAACTGAGCCCAACCCTTCTTTTTGCAGATAAAGAAACGGAGGCACAGAGAGGTTAATGTGACTTGTACAGGGTTATACAGCTAGCAAGTGCTTTAGGTGGGATATGAATCCAGGTCCTAACTCCTAGTTCAGCGCCCGATTACTCCACGCTTGAAAGTTACTTGAGGGGAAGGACTTTATTTTATACTTTTCTTTATGTATCTGTATTCCAAAGAACCTAAGAAGTAAGAGTGATGCTGAGGATCACTGGTATAATCTCTTGATTTTACAAAAGAGGAACCTGAGGCCCAAGGAGGTGACGTGGATCCAAGGTCGAAGGACAATTAGTAGCCATACCTAGGAATGTACTGAGCACATGGCAGCTGCTCTTGAAGGGTCTGTTGGTTAAAAAGTAAAAGCCAACAAGGTCCTCTGAGGGATGTCATCCTTTGCCTCTCTGTATCCCAGGTGACCCAGTGTAAAATGGGGACAATAAGGCACACACTGCCAATTTCACAAAGTTATTGGTAAGAGAATGCTTTGTAAGCTCTACAGCCTTACATAAATGTGAGCTACCATTATTATCACCAGGATAAAAGAGGTATCGTGGGGAAGGGTGCCGGGAGCTCCTTTGACAGAGAAGTGTTGATGGTCTCAGACATTTTACTATATCTTTCTGTTTCCACAGAATATTTCATACAGTGCATGGAGTTAAATAACATACATCCCTCTGGATTCTCATCACATGTCAGCAGCTCCTTCCTTTTCTTAAGTGGTTTTTAAAAAAATGTTCTCTTTGTCGATGCACATGTTACGTTCTCATATGAAAGCATCCAATGCTAATAAAATTTTTTAAAGGCTCTGCCCAAACAATGCTAATAATATTATTTTATGTAATTAATGAAAATAAAGATGATTAAAAATAAGGATCATTACCATAATCTGTCCTAAATGAAACCTGGGCAAGGAAGGTAACAGCAAATATATGTAATAGATATAGCTGGACCAACTGTTACCTAGGCAAAAACTTTCCTGTCAGTAGTATTTGTGCTAGGAGTTTTCACATGCAATTAATCACTGTCTTCTTTTTGTAATGCATCGAGCTAGAGTCATCCCTAGGGCACAATGAGTCACTTAGAACCTATGCTTTGGGGAGAACTATACTACTCTGGGGATGTCAGTTGGGCAGGAATCAAGGGGGAAACTGGAGAGTAAGGAGGAGGTGGTTTTACTTAGAGAGATTTGAAGGTAATGTTGTTGTTCAGTTGTTTTTTAGTTGTGCCTGACTCTTTGTGACTCCATTTGGGTTTTTCTTGGCAAAGATATTAGAATGGTTTGCCATTTCCTTCTCCCCCTTTTTACAGAGAGGCGTGATTTGCCCAAGGTCTCAGAGCTAGTAAGTGTATGAGGTCAGATTTGAACTCAGGAAGATGAGTCGTTCTGATTCCAGGTCCAGCTCACTATCCACTGTACCACCTAGCTGCTAGAATCTATTATACAATAAGCTCTTCCACAAATTCTCCTAATTAACAATATCCCAAGAGACTAGAGATTTAGGCCTTTAATAAGCATCTAGTCAAACTCCCTCATTTTACAGATAAAGACACTGAGGCCCAGAGAGGTTAAGTGATTTGTCTAAGCCCACACAGATACTAATTTTCCTCAATTACATACAGTTTCCTTAATTATAAAATGGCGAACAACAGTACCTGCCTTGTAGGGTTGTTGTGAGACTCAGATGAGATAAAAAGCAAATAGAAGAATGTTTGACACATAGTAGGCACCATAGAGATGTTTATTCCTTTCCCTTCCCCCTAAATAAAGGAGCTGGGAGATCCGAAGAGGGTAGGTATGGAGCGGGGGGGGAGGGAGTCCTGTTGAATGAATTCGACTCAAGTCTTTTCTCAGCCAAAGAAAAGTAAAGTTTCTTAAAAGTTCTCCATATTGGGTAGACTCTTAAGGAGCCTCAGTATCTGTGACATTTGCATTGGACATGCGAGCTAGAATCATCAGACATAGAGTGAGTCTGTGCTAGGTCATTCTATGGCGCTCTACACATCGAGGCAAGATGGGGTCTTATATACAGAAAGGTTGTGGGAGGAATCTAAGGGTGGTCTAGAGGAGGAGTTTGGGGAGAGTCTTCAGAGGAGCCAATGAGGTCACACTCCAGTAATGACTTTGGGGAGGGTCTTCAGGAGGAGTTAATGAGGTCAAACTCCAATAAATGAGTGATTGAGGATAGGAAGTTGCTGGAGACTACCTGGAGCAGACAGACAATGGTGTGCTAGGCCAGTTCAAGGGTGGAACAGGTTTGGGTATTGGGAGGATCAAGGTTGGGAAACTGCTGGACAATGGGGGGCTAAAGATTTGGGCAGAGCCACAATTAAAGGCCTATGGTCTCAGGCAAATGCCTCATCAAATGGGAAGATTCAATCAGAGGTCTGGGAGGTTCCCAGAGTCTGTACCTCATCAGGTCCTCCAATCTATTACCTTTCTGCTCCACTTCAACAGCATTCAGCCTATTCTATTTTCTCTCCCATCTAGGTTTCCTTTTTATGACACTCCAATCTGATTTCTTTTTGGGGGGGTGGAATATAAAATTTTGGGTGTGAGAGGCTGGAGCACATCCTACTAGGGACAAATGGATATTCTTACAGAACAATTCCCTAATGCCCTTTTTAATTCAATTAAACAAATATCTATTAAATACCTATGATACATAGGAAAAGGAATTGACATCTGATGACTGAAAGATAAAATCAGATATAGCCTAGTAAAGGATACAAGATTTATACAAAAAATCAATTTATATAAATCAGAAAATAATTACAAATGGGAGATACTTGCAAAGTGCTATGAGGCACCTGATGGGGAGATTGTTCCTAGCTCAGTAAAAATGTGAAGGTTTCAAGGAAGAACTAAGTTACATTCTAATAGAATAGGATGATGAAGGAGCATCTATGATAAATATGGAAGTTAGAGGCTGCAGAAGAGACAAGGCAAGATGAGAATATTGGATAGCAAGCAATCTACTTTGGCCAGAATTTTAAAATTAATATAATTTCCTCATACATCTCCTATTTCCAGGAAACGGTTTGGTGTACTGCTATGACTAGAGTCCAGGCCTGTAAACTATACTGAAATACTCCCTCATCTGGGGATTCCCAGATGGAAGTTCCATTCCTTTCCACCCCCAGTCACTAATGAAATGATGAAAGAGACACCATACATCTGTCTGAGAATTCTGCACCATTTTTTGTGGCTCTGGCATCTCCCACGTAGCGAGAGATGGCTAACTGGGATTTTCTTCTTGTATTTAATCAATGAATAGTAAGGAAAAGTAGATATATGTTCAATATTTCTATTCTCCTGTTAAATAGCCGGTTGAAATATCACTTAACATTTAGCTTACCAGTAGCCAATGAAAAAAAGGAAAAAAAAAACAAGCAAACAAACAAACAAAACCCATTGCTGGCCAATTTATCACTTAGAGAGCCAGTGACATCAGCAGAAACACAAAGGTTTCAGTGATCTTCCCACAGGGTAAATTTTAATTTTCAGATTGACATGCTTCATCAAGCTATATAAACTATAATTATTTCTGAGGGCTTATTAGTATAAAATTTCTGCATATAGCCTCAATAGAACTATTAGTGTCTTATAACATTCTCCTTTTGAAAACTGATAACAAAACAACTAAACCAAGTATTTTCCCGGCAAGAATTTCACCAATCCAAAATAATCTGAAACATTTCTCTTTCTTCCCTTAAAAAAGGTAAGTACTGCCTATCACACTGCCAATTCTGCCTACTGTTAACACTGGCCTTTATAACCCAGTAAATCCTCGGTGTCCATACTCATCTATCAGAGAAGACAGATGAAAGGAAAAATTCTGTTGATAGTACCATCAGTTTCCTAGTCACTAAGGTTTTTGACCATTGGTCAAGTCATCCTCCTTATATCTTATTGATTCTGCCAGGAAGCAGTACAGTACAGTGGAGATAGAACTGGCTCTAGAATCAGGTCAAAGCTCATCTGAATTCATATCCTCCCTCTGATGCTTACTCCCTGTATGACTCTGGAGAAGTCATTTGCCTTCTCTAGGTTTCAGTTTCTACAGCTGTAATGTAAGACTCCTTGCCTCCATTTCTCTCCTCTTTAATGCTGAATTGATATTACCAATATGCAGATTAGGCTATATCACCCCTTACTCAAAAGTCTTCAATAGTTCCCTGTTGCCTCTAAGGTAAAATAGAAGCCCCATTTTGTTATTTAAAGTCTTCCGTTATCTGTTTCCCACCAACCTTTCCAGTTTTATTTTCTATCTATATTTTCTATATTTTCTATACCTTTATGCCTTAATTTCCTTATCTGTAAAATGTGGAGGTTGGACTTGATGGTCTCCAATGTCCTTTTCAGCTCTAAATCAATGATGATGTGACCCTATGCATTCTCCCTTTCAGTCAAAATGACTTATGGATTCCTTGTACCAGACATTCCATCCTTAACTGGGCCTTTGCATGAGAGGCCTTCCCTCAAAGAATTCCTGGCTTCCTTCAGTGAAGATGCCCCCTCAAGAGAACTTTCCTGACTTTCCCCAGTTATTAGTGCTTTCTCCTCCTTGAAATTCCTTTGTATTAATTCCATTGCATTCAACAAGCATTTATTGGGCACCTATTATGCAGTAAGACTCTGTGCTAAGTGCCAGGGTTATGAAGACAAAAATGAAACAACTCAAAAAGCTTATATCATTCTCCTCCCCTTTTCTACATCTCAAAATCCTTGGATACAATGTTCTACGCTCTCTTCCTTTACTCCAGTTTCTGATAAAGAGGTTATCCTTCCTGCCAAAACCATCTCCTTAACATGCAACCATTTTTAAGTCCATTGCCTATAAACATGCTCAAATTATCTCCCATCCTATTAAAACACTGCCCCCCCTAAAAAACAAAGTAAAGCAAAACCAAACTAAACTTTTATAAGGCCTTATCATCCCTGTAAGCTATTGTCCTATATCTCTTCTCCATTTCATAGCCAAGCTCCTAGAAAAAGTTATCTGAAGTCATTGCTTCTACTTCTTCTCATTCATTTTCCAACCCTCTTCAATCTAGCTTCTAGCTTCATCGCTTAACTGTGGTCTCTCTAAAGTGGCTAACATTTCTCAACTGTCAAATCTGCTGGTCTTTTCTCAGTCCTAATCCTTTTTGACCACTCTGCAGTATTTGACACTGTTGACTAACCTCTCCTACTTAGTACTCTCTTCTCTCTGGAATTTTTGACATTTTTCTCTTGATTCTTGTTTTCCTTTGCTTGATCATTATCCACATCAATTTATCATGAATCGGTATTTATTAAGCTCCTACTATGTGCAAGGCACTGTGCGAGGCACTAGGTGTATAAATACAAAGAACGCAAGAAACCCTGTTCTCAAGGAGTTTCTATTTCAATGGGGGGAGACAACAAGTACAATGAAGAACAAGAGGGGAGATGTCGTTTCTATATGGTTTGTATTTGCTTATCTGGTAAGATCTTTGAGGACAGAGGTTGTTTTGTTTTCATGTTGTTTCCTCAGTACTTTGCACATAATGAATAAATAAATTAATTAATAAATGCCTGCTGGATGAAACAGAAATTCAGGTGGGCAAAAAAACAAAAATAAAAGTCCTTTGCTCTGCCCCAGCAAACACATATCTTTGAAATTTGAGAAATCGCTGGGAAACAGTTTTTCTTCTTCATTTAAAAAAAGCCTTGTGTCATGTGTGCGCCTTGGGGAAGTGTTCTTTATCTCCAAGATAGTGGAGGTACAGAATGCTGCTGTTACCATAGTACAAACAGTATTTGATTCTGATTCAATTGCACAATATCTAATTACACAGAACCTGATAAAATTATGGATGCTTAAGCCCCAATTAGGGCTATTCTCAGGGAGTCTTTATGCACGTTCTTTATCTGTAAGATTTCTTTTGTTTTTTAATTTAAAAACAAATTTGGGACAGCCTAGCTTGGTGATTTATAGTGCTTCCTTTAACCAAATGCAGGTCCTTTCACAGTAGAATTCTCTTAAACAGCAAATGGAGACTCATGAAGCCCCTCAAATGAAAAACTGCTGCCTGATGGGCAGAAAGGGTTTTTGGCCAATGCAATTATTTTCCCCAAAAGCACAAGTTGAAACTATAAATTTTTTTTCACCAAGACTACTTCACAGTACACACACTTTAGAAATAACCCATTGGCTTCCTCTTGAAATAAATGAGGGTAAGATTCACCATCTCTATAATGGCTAGGAACTTTAACTTCCTCTTAAAAGGCTGATCAGGCTAACGTGTGTGTATGTGTGCATGTGCCTGCATGTATATGCATATTGTACAAGAGAATGTATGCAAAATATGTGTGCCTGTGTTTAGCACTATCCAGGCATTTCCCGCTGTCTTCATGCCAATGCAGCATTCTGCTAGAAAATCCTCCTGCTTCAGTGCTTTGAAAGGAACAGAAATAGAAGGGTTGGAGAGAATGTTAACTGCTTGAGTAACCTGATAACAGTGTCCTATCTATGTACGAATCACTGATAATAGGGATAAAATTCTATAAATTTTATTTTTCAGTTATGATGTACTGAAAAGGCACTGGCCTTGCAGTCAGAAGATTTGGGTGTGAGTGTTGGCCAGGTCACTTATCTGAGGATCGTGCACCAATCATTGAGTCTCAGCTCCCTCATCTAAGAGAGTGAAGATAATGCCTATACCTAATAGTTCCTATGTAAAGTGCTTTATAGACTATGAAGCATTATTAATCAATCAATCAATATCAACCAATCAATCAGCAAGGATTATTGCTCACCTAATATGTGCTCAATGGGACTACAAATAGAAAAAAATGAAACAATCCTGACTCATATGAGTTTCCATTTTAAAGGAACGATCAAGAAGTACATACATAAATATACACGTTATACAAACAAAGTGAATATTAAATTGCTTGTCTTCTCAGTGGGCGGTGGTGAGGAGGGGAGAAGGAAGAGAATTTGGAACTCAATGTTTTTTTTCCTTTTTTTTTGGAGGAGAACTCAAAGTTTTAAAAACAAATGTTAGAAAATGGTTTTCACATGCAATCAGGAAATAAGATATACAGGCAATGGGGTAGAGAAATCCGTCTTGTCCTACAAGAAAGTTAGGGGCAGGGATATAAGAGAGGGCAGATTAGGGGAAGGAATATTCAGTATGCTTCCCATCTTGGGCAGGGGTATAGGGGAGAGATGGAAGAAAATCTATAACTCAAAATTTTTGGGAAATGAATGTTGAAAACTAAAATTGAAAACTAAAAAGAAAAAGAAAAGGAAACTGGGAAAAAACAAAAACAAAGTGAAAACAAAATAGCTAAATGTACGGAAGTTTGGAGGGGAAGGAATTCATTATGGAGGAAAGGGATCAGAAAACTTTATGTAGAATATGCTCGAATTAAGGAGATTGATGAGGCAGAGGTAAATTAAGAGAACTGGTGAAAAGAATTCAAATTTTGACAGTTAAAGGAGTGGGGAACCTGCAGCTTTCAGGCTGCAGGTGGAAACTAAGCCATGAATACTGGTTTTATTTATCTCATTTGTTCTTTATTCCTACAGGTTGAGAACAATGACGATCTGAGAAAAAAAGGAATTTTAGGCATTTCTCAGAACATCATCATCTCAATATAATTCTTATGAATCAGATTCATCTTAACCATTTAATGGTACCATTTAATGGCTGAAATATCAAGACTTATCTAAGAGATGTGAATGAAAAGGTTCTGGTTGAAAGCAGGAAGAGCTATAACTAAAATGGATTTGGAAAATTTAGTGCTACCATCCGATCTGTTCCTTGCCTTGTGGTCCTTTGCCAGTTCCTGCTTCTGCTGCCCTTTCCCCCTTCCATTTATCACTGCAGTGGCACCTTCTCCTGGACTACCTTTGTTGCTTCCTCTCTCCCTTCCAAACCTAAGCTTTTTGGTATTAGGCCCTTCCCCCCTTAATCCTTTTTAGAGTGCCCATTCTGTTTTTTCACTCAAGCCCACTTCTGACATTTCTTTACGATGTGGAGGATACCATAGAATTTTGGAATTTGAAGAAAACACAGAGGTCATATAGTACCATTCATATGTGAACAAACACTCCCCCTCATCCTCACCCCCATACACTCTACTTAATACCTGGTGGCTTTCCCGTCTTTGAAGTAATGGGTAGAACTAACAGTTTCTTATTGATGGTGATTGGTAAGAGTATCTCACAATCAGGGCACACTGGGCAGCTAAACTTGCAGTATGAACACATTCTAACTGTATCCTTTGTCTTGCTATCAGTAAATTTAACTTCAATTTCCAACATTTAGCGAACATCTATTATGTGCTAGGCAGTAGGGATACAATGACAAATTAAAAAACCAGCTCCTCATCCCCAAAAACTTACGTTCTATTAGGGCATACAACATGTGAAAAGATGACTGAATACATCAACTAGGTAGATCAGAAAATCGTTGTTTTGGAGGCAGCATCTGTTCCAAGTCTTGAAAAAAAGGAAGGTTCCTAAGAGGAGGTAAGAAGGGAGTACATTTTGGTACATATCTAGGGGATCGTTTGTGAAAGGCAAGAAGACAGATTAGACCACTGCAATAACTCAGATGAGATGTTATGAAGGCATGAACTCAGGTGATGGTTGAGTGAACCAGAGGGGACCAATACATGGAGGTGACCAACCTTGACTGATTGGAAGTATGGTGGTATCCTCTAGAGAAGTTTGTAGGAGCTTTGTAGAAGACAGAAAGGTAAACAGATATACAGATGGAACATTTGTGAAGTGTTTATCATGGATCAGGCACTGCGTTAAGTCCTGGAAAGCAGGGTAGGAGAGGGACATCCACAGTAGGGTGGTATGGGAAGTGATATGGAGACTGGTTCCTGGCGAGTGAGGTAAACTCTCCCCTGTCAGAGGTAGGGGACCCAGGAATAAAGCCCAAGGTGGGAGGAAATGAGGATGATAGCAGGAGTGTAGCTGACATGATGTGGAGGTGGCCAGGAAAAGAGGAAAACAGCGAGTTCCATTTTGAACAAGTTGATTTTGAAATACCTGTGAAACATCCAAGTGGAGCTACTAGTTAACAAGCATTTATTAAACACTTACTAAATGACGAGTACTTAGAGATATAAAGAAAGCAAAACACCAAAACCAAAATGCCACCTGCCCTTAAGGAGCTCATATTCTAATGAGGAGAAATAACATGCAAACCATCACATACATAAAAGTGATACACAGTGTAGATTAGAAAGCAATCTTA
Source organism: Pseudocheirus occidentalis (assembly GCA_028646575.1). Classification (NCBI taxonomy): domain Eukaryota; kingdom Metazoa; phylum Chordata; class Mammalia; order Diprotodontia; family Pseudocheiridae; genus Pseudocheirus; species Pseudocheirus occidentalis. The sequence goes on from CM053598.1 coordinate 81,344,629, forward strand.
GATGAAAGGTAACAGCATCAGAAGGGGAGACTGGAAAAGGCCTCTTGCAGAAGATGGAACTTGAGTTTTAAAGGAATCCAGAGAAGCCAGGAAGTGCAGATGAGGAGGGAAAACATTCAAGCATGGGGGACAGAAGTGCCAGTGTCATGTGCAAAGAACAGCAAGCAGGTCCTGTTGTAGTCAAGTGTAAAAAGACTGGAAAGATAGGAAGAGGCCAGGTTGTGAAGAGCTTTCCAAGTCAAATGATTTTACATTTGATCTTGGAGGTCACAGGAAGCCACTGGAATTTACTGGAGTGGGGGAGAGGAGAAATGACATGGTCAGACCTATGGTTTAGGAAGATCATATTGGTAACTGAGCAAAGGATGGATTGTAGAGGGGAGAGATTCATGGCAAGGAGATCAACTAGCAAATTATTCTATTAGTTGAGGTGTGAGGCAATGAGGGTCTTACCAGGATGGCAGGTATGTGGGTGGAGAAGGACATTTACAAGAGATTTTATGAAGGTATAAACAAGAAGACCCAGCAGTAGATTAGATTTGTGGAAAGACTGCAAGTGAGGAGTTGAGGATGACACCAAAGTTGTGAACCTGAGTAATTTGAAGCATAGTGATATCTTAGTAAAAGGGAAGTTGGGAAGAAATTTGCGGAAAAGGTAACTAGCCTTGTTTTGGACATGTTGAGTTTGAGATGTCTTAAGGATATCCAGTTTGAGATGTCCAATAGACAGTTGGTGAAGAAAGAGTGAACCTCAGAAGAGAGGTTAGGATTGGATTAATAGATATGAAAATCATCTGCATAGAGATAATAATTGAACACATAGGACCTAATGAGATCATCAAGTAAGACGGTACAGAGGGAGAAGAAAAGAGAGCCCAAGACAGAGGCTTAGGGAACAACTACAGTTAGTGGACATGACCTAAAGGAAGATGTAGCAAAGGAGATTAAGGAGAGTTCAGAAAGGTAGGAAGAGAAAGAGAAGTAGTGTCCCAAAAATTGAGGGATGTGAGAATATCCAAGAGGCCCAATAGTGCCAAAGACAGCAGAGACATCAAAAAGGATGAAGACCGGAAAAAGGCCATTGCATCTGGCAATTAAGAGATAATGGTAGCTTTGAGGAAAGCAGCTTCAGTTGAATGATGAGATTGGAAGTCAGTTTTAGAAGAGAGTAAAAGGGGTGGCTAGGTGGCTCAGTGAATAGAGCACTGGCCCTAGAGTCAGGAGGACATGGGTTCAAATCCAGATTCAGACACTTAACACTTACTAGCCATGTAACCTTGGGCAAGTCACTTAACCCCAATTGTTCTGCCCTCCCAAAAAAAAGCAAAAAAAAAAAAGAGTAAAAGGAGAGGAAGTAGGGGCACCAATGATAAAGACGGATGTGTGTGTGTGTGTGTGTGTGTGTGTTTGTGTTTAGGATGGGGAAAGCATGGGCATATTTGTAGGCATGACAGATAGTCAAGGAAGAGATTGAGTGATGTGAGATAAGTATAAGGCAAGAGGAGGGAGCTCTTTGTGAATGGCTTCAATTTTTTTATGTGACAAATGAGGCAAAGCTGCTAGTTGACAAGGCAGGAGGAGAAGGAGCCATGAAAGGTTTGAGGAAGGATAAGAAGATTTGGAATAGCCACTGTGGTTGCTAGGAAAGGATTGCCTTACTTCAGTGAGGACCTAGTTGAGATTACAAAACATAAATTTGTAGTGGGCCCATTTCTGTAATCTTTCCGAGCTCTATTCAAGCAGGAAGAGAAGGAAGGGGGCAGTGGTATTAGTTCAAGGCTGGGGTGTGCCAAATCATTACTGGCAATAGGATAAGGGACAAGAGATTCAAGTATAAAAGTCATGTAGAGTTGAATCAGTTCATGAAAAGTTTGACAGAGGGAAAGAAGGAGAGTGTAGTCAGTTCAGGGTGAAAGACTAGGAAAGAACTGAGGAATGGAGGGATTAGAGGTCATGGTAAAGATGCATGGTAAGTTTAGAGGTTATAAGGCAGAAGGAGAGATGGAATGATAGAAGATTACGATCAGATAAAGGAATTTTGGAGATCAGGAAGCTGGAAGAGGATGTTTATGGATGATGGAAAGAACTGGAGGAGAAGGCTTTGGGATTTGGGTAAGTCGAAGAGTTAGGAATTTAGTACGCTTGTTGTTGTTGTTTAATTGTTTATAGTCATGTCTGATACTTTGTGACCCCTTTTCGGGTTTTCTTGGCAAAGATACTGGGAAAATTTACCATTTCCTTCTCTGGCTCATTTTACAGATGAGAAGAAACTGAGGCTAACAGGTTAAGTGACTTGCTCAGAGACACACAGCTAGTAGGTGTTGCAGGTCAGATTTGAACTCAGGAAAATGAGTCTTTCTGACTTCAGGTCCAGCACTCTCTCTCTCCACTGTGCCACCCAGTTGCTCCAGGAGATAAAGTGGAAAGGCTGTGTGATATCTAGGAACTGTAGTATTAAAATGAGCAATATTCTCACTTTAATTCTCAACTAAACTATTAAGGGAGATATAAATGTACACAAATAATTATGATACAAATTAGTATATATCAATTGCCTAAGAGAAGTTTTGTTTTTTTTTAATACTGAGTTTAAATGAAAGAGATAATTTCTAGGTAGGGAAATCAAGAAAGAGGTGGCATTTTATCTGGGCCTTGAAAGATGAATTGGACTTCAGCAGAAATAGATATGTTGTTAGTTCCATTATTACTGTCATTCTTATTTACCCTTTCATTACTATGGCTACTTAAACAAGAACCACTAATTCAAATACAAATATAACTAAGGAGTAAAGATTTTAAAGCACCCTATAAAAAGCTCGTATTTGTTGCTCCTGTCAGGAAAATGTATTGAGAGATATGAGAGGAGCCGAGAAAAGAATATACCCCTTTCTTTTCTGAGCCATTCACATGAGATCATCTAATGGGCCCCCTGAACATTTGAATTACCCATCAAAGCCATTATCTTCTTTACAAGAAAAAAACAAAGAGGTAAAAAAGATGGATTTGGCATTGGGGATTAGAGGGTACCAACTTAGAGGATCCCAGGCTTTCTTATTTGCCAGGGATTTATTTTGACATTTAAAGGAAATTCAAACCAAATGTGTACTGCTAATTTTGGTGCAAGAGGTACATACTTGGAAATTCCCGACATTTCCCTTACTGGTCAGGCTTATCAGCTCACACTTGTTAGTGTAAAAATCTCCTTTCCTCTCTCTGCTTCTGCCACTTTACTTATCCTGTCTTTCCCCTGGGACAAGTGCTCTTGCAGGACTCTTCACTCTGTTTTGGCAAAGGCTCTTGGTCTACGAATGTGCTGTGGCCTCATATATGGGGGTGACAGTAGACATTTGCAGGTGATTACTGAAGACTAAGATTGTCCCACAGGTTGGTCACTCTAAAAGTAGTTTATTTTGAGCTACTCCCTTTCTGGACCTGATGAATTAAAAAATGTTAATTATAAACTTTATAACTGTCAACAAATATGACTAAACTTTTTTTTGACTGGTTCTTAGGAATGAAGGATGAATATTGCAATGAATTTATAAGCCAGAGAGGAAAGATTGAAAAATTCCCTTAGATGGATGAAGAACAACATGATTACCAGAATACAGACTTCCCTGGCTGGAAGAGAGGCTACCATATTGAATATAGACATTTCTGGAGAAATTTGAAATTCTACATTCTATTTATAAGGGAGGTTACACAGCTGTTAAATTCCAGTATTCTGAAGGAAGTCTGAAAAGTTGTTGGCAAAAGACTACAGGTATCTAGGGACTTTATAGACAATTTGTTCTGAGAGCTTGACAGGGCCTTAGGAAGGAATTTTGTACTAATGGATCCATATATGTAGTTCTGGGACACATGAAAATATAAGTACCTAAATGGCCCAGGAGGAAGTGCTGTGTATATGGAATTGGGTGCTGCTAAATGCTACAATAAGGTTATGACACCGGATCTTAATGTTGACTGAAAAGTTTCTCATGGAAAGCATATGCAACGTTAGGTACAGTAGGCTATTTGAAAAAAAGAATAAGTTTTTCCTTCTTGCACTTGTACATCTTTCTGCTTCAGTGCAGAAAGAACATACGGTTTTAGTCTTAGCTCCATCCTATTACCTATTTATGTAATTGTAGACACTCGTACCTTCCCTTTGTGGCTCAGTTTCCCCTTCTGTACATTATGTGAGGAGGGGGACGGACTAGATTATTTCTAAGGTCCCTCATGGGCACAACACTCTAGAATTCTGACCTTTCTTGAGTTAGAAGGTGTCTCCTTTAATAGCGCAAGATGAGTAAGAACATTCTGGATCTCCAAAGGGAGCTCAGAGAATAAAAACTCTGGCTCAAAAGACACTGGAGAAGTGGAAGAAGATCTAGAGGTCTTTTCTTCTAGGGGTTCATGAACTTGTTTGTAAAAAATATCTTGATAATTATTGCAATATAATTGATTTTCTTTATAATCCTATGTATTTTATTTATTTTAATTATTTAGGGGTCCATAGGCCCTTTACCAGACGGAGTTCATAATGCAAAAAAGGTTAAGAACTTAGACCAGTGGTGCCCACATGTGGCCCTCTAGGTCCTCAAATGCAGCCCTTTGACTGAATCCAAACTTCACAGAACAAATTCATTTAATAAAAGGATGTGGTCTGTGAAACTTGGACTCAGTCAGAAGGCTGCACCCAAAGACCCAGAAAGCCTCTTGAAGCCATTAGGCTGCAGGTTCCCCACCGCTGACCTAGACCAATCCACCCTTTTTTTACTGATGGGGAAATGAGGCCAGAAAGGTTTAAGTGATCTGTTATAAGTACTGGAGACACAATTCAAAACCAGCAAAGCTCAGACTCAACAGATTTAAAATGGAACTCCTTGTCTTTCACCTCCCAACTCCCTCCCTTCCAAACTTCCCTATTTCTACTGAAGGCATCATTATTTTCCTGTCTCCCAGGTCTGTAACCAATCTGATTCCTCATTTCACATTTCTAATCACTTCCCAAATCTTGCTCTTTATACTGCCCCATTTCTTGCATCTGACCTCCCCCCTCCCCCACTTTAGTTCAGGTTTTCAACACCTCTTGGAAGGTTATTGCAATAACCTTTCAGTTCTTCCAGTCTCAAGTCTTCCCACTCTAGTCTTTCGTCCACATAGCAGGGAAAGAGATTTTCCTTAAGTGCAGATCTGACCATCTGCACATGTCACTCCCCTGTTCAATCAAGTCCAGTGGCTTCCAGTTGCCTCGAGTATGAAATATAAACTTCTTTGTTTCACTTTTAAAGCCTTCCCAATCCTGCACCAAGTTATCTGTCCAGTTTCATTGTATATTATTTCCCCTCCTGCACTTTATGATCCAGTCAAGTTGGTCTTCTCAAGGCATCCCATTTCCCATCTTGGATCCTTGGAAATAACTATGCAACCTTCTGGCCTGGAATGCATTCCCTTTTTGATTCTACCTCATAGAATCCCTCTGTCTTCTAGATGTAGCTTAATCATCACTTTCTACCCAAAACCTTTCCCAAGCCCCTAAACTGCTGGTGTCTTCTCTCCTTAACTACCCTGCATATAACTACCTTGTATTTCTTATCTTTCTATTGATTCTGCACGTGCTTATATATGTCCTTAGTGTATACTTTCTTAGTGTGTAAATCATTGAGGGTAGGAATTGTTTCATTCTTTATATTTGTATCCCTAGTACCTTGCACAGTATCTCACACACAGTGGCACTTAAAATTTGTTTACTGTCACAGAATCAGAAATCCTTGACTTTAGAGGTTATCTAGTCCATTCCCCTCATTTTACATGTCAGGAAAACAGGATATGCCTAATTCACAGAGAGATTAAGTTGCAGAGTAAGAATTTGAACCCAGGTTCAAACCCCTAAGATCCCAAATCCTGCACTCTTCCCATTCTACCACATTTCTGCCTTCAAATCCAAAATTCGTTTGCTTTCTCCACTCCACAATGTCTCTCAGAAACATATTGGGTCAACTCCTTCTGCTCTGCCATCTTATCTGTCTGTGAAATACATTCATGAAACTCTATTTCATCGTGCTCAGAGCCAGATTTTAAGTCAAAATGTTGGCAAACATGGACAGTTTCCAGCTTCCATTTTTGCAAAGTAGGTTCAGCGTGAAATCTTCCCCTGGCATATGAGACATGTGTAAAACGGCTTTGGCCAGCTGGTGAGGAAGTTAAACCTCTCAGAAATCTGAGCTTAAGATATTGTTGTTATTAGTTAATACTTACTGAATATCAACAATGTACTAGCTAGGAGCCATATAGAACAACGAATTAGATATGGTCCCTGCCCAAACAGATGACCTGCCAAAGAATGGAAGCAACAATTTCTTTTCATTTAAAAAAACTGAGTAACTATTGAAAGAATGAAAAGGGGGGAAAAAAACCCCACCACATCTAAGTCATCATTTCTGGGAAGTTGTAAACATTTTTATGTGTGAATTATCTTTATTTTATATACTTAACATCAATGGGCATGATTTATTGTGGGCCTGTATTATATCCTAAAAGACTATCTAATGTATTTTTGTGTTGGAATGATGGCAAATCTTAACCCTGAACACTAACAGTGCTTAATTTCTCTGATTAGCTCAGAACGTGTCATATTATAATCCAAACAGACACAAATTATATTCCATTGGAAAAAGATCCCACACAATTGAAAACAAATTAATTTTCCAAATGTATCATTCAGAAAGAGGATCAAATGAATATCTAGCATCTAAATTGGCAGCATTAACAAAATAATGTCCGTTTATCAAATCAGGATACAGATGTTTGATGAAGCTGATTGATTTATAAACTATTAATCAGCAGTTCATTCTCCTAGGTAGTATTTCATGTTGGGGTCCCATATCTCATTTCCTGTTTAATGATTGTTGTTCTTGCCACTTAGATTTGCAAATCTTTCTTAAATGCAAGTCAGAGGGAGACAGTACATTTGTAAAACAAAAACACTTCTAATTAATTAATTTTCTTATATTATGCAACTATATCATCCCACTGAAAATGAACAAGAAATTTAAATATTGGCTAGAAATATTCTTTTACATACTTAAACTAATAGCAATGATCATTTCATCTTATGGACTCTGACAAGGAATATATGCTTTATCCTAGAAGTAAATGAATTGTCTTTTAATTATTCTTATGCCTCAGTTCTCTGAATTTTTCAAATGGATTTGGTTGTCTTTCCATTCTATATTCTATCAGACTTGTCTTCTTTGTACCCCAAAGGCAAGTAAACAGTTTGGTATGCCCTTTAATCCATAAATATGGGGCTATCTGAAGTCTAAGTTTTAATTGCTCTTACACAGTTCAAATGCAAAGTCCTGGCTGTGAAGGTTAGGAAACTGGAACTCCATTTCAGGCTGTTTACTTAACACATGTCACATCTAAAATAAGGATTGCTTCAGTTGGAAAAGCAAGTCATTTATAAGTGTGCATTTATAAGGGCAAAAGTCATGGCAACTGTGCAAACCGCTTGTCAACTTATTTAGAGGAAGTTGTGTAATCAACTTAACATACCCGTTAGACTTTACCTGCGAGGTCAAGCTTAGAGTTCCTGTATGTCACCACTTTGGCCTATTAATCACTCAGGAGGAAATTCCACATTTTTCTTTAAATTAAACTGTAGAAAGCAGAGCAAGAACAGAGCTCTGAGAGGATGTCCTCTCAATTTCTCTGTTTCCTTAAAGCCAAGTTGATGTCTAGTAAAATTTAAAAAAATTTTATGACTCTCTTGTTACAGAATCTAAAATATGGTCAAAAAGATATATGTCAACATGCAGTGATTTAGTGCCCAGAGACAGACCCATAGGCTCTGGTGGCTGGGAGCAATTCTACTGCTAGTTTTCCAACAGGTGCCAAAGAAATCTTTGGCAGTGTTGAACCAATACCAGATCCTGCATTAAAAAAAAAAAAATCAAGTATTAAATTTAAAGCACCACTTCCCTTACTTTTTGTGGCTGGAAAAATCTTCTGGTATTAGATCTCTGGACATGTTTACATTTTGAATAGGATGGAATTTTTCTTATCAACTCCAAATGTACTTTTAAAAGAAAATATCAATGATGGGTGTTTCCTCATTGATTTCCCTAAGTCAACATTATGAATACAAAATAATTCTGGGATAGCAGTATCCCTTAAAGCATGGTAGAGGAACCAGTAGAGAATACAGACTCTGTAGGAAGAAAGAAGACAATGTCAAATTTCTGTTATCACCAGCTTAACACTTTACCTAAAAGCTAAAAAAGGTCAAAATTTTGACAATATTTTAGAATATCAAAATATCCATGATCTAGGGGATCTAGAAGAACATTCAAAGTGTAGAATATTTATTGTATGATTCAATTTGGAAAAAGAAAATGAACTTTTAAGATATCATTTTAAATGACTGTTTATACTTAAAAAATGCTTAAAACTTATTTCTGATAAGTCATTTAAAGCTGCTATTTTGTGTGAGCAGCCTCCATGGCTACTATTTCTACTTTTTGAGAGGCTGAGACATAGCAACAAAAGAGATAATCCTTCTTTGTGGGCATCCCTACAGTTAACGGCACACACATCTGGATGGCAGTTCAATAGTCCACTGTTATTCAAACAATTTGTAATCACATATACTGTGTATCAACTAACAAACCCAGGCATGTAGCTTTTCATGATCCTGTAGCTTACAGTACGTGTAATTTACAAATGAAAAAAAAAGCATAGCTATTACAATGGTATATTCTTCACTAAAAATCTGAGGAAAAGAACTACTCTGTTGAAACACTGAACACTGCTTATTATTTGGATGATAAATGGAAAAATTTTAGAAGGCTATGTTTCATTTGTTAAATCTTTAAAGGCTATAGAGTAGTATATCTGGAGCACTGAAAAATATGGGGTCATATGTTTTTCTGAGTTGGGGCCTATGTGGAGATGGCGTAAGACCACAAGAGGTGTAAAATTAGCTGACAAAGTTCTCATCAATCTTAAACTCTCTGGAATGTGGTGGACTAAGGGAATTGGAAATCTGCATCATACCCAAATATTTTTCTCACTGAGGGCTAGTGTAGGAAATCCAAACCCTACTTGTCTGACTGACAGTATCTGATAACAAAAAAGAATCTGACATTGAGCCAGGCCTAAGAAGGAGCCCTGGTGATGGGCTCTCAACACACTGGGCTGGTGAGACTTCAGGCAAGTGCAACAAGGTGGCAGAAATAGGGTGCCAATCAGCACTGGATGGTGAGGTGCTCAAGATGGCATCCTGAGCAGTCACTGGGTCATATTCAGTCTACTCAGCTGCTTTATGGCCACATAGTTCCCTACAGTAGCTCTCTTAGGGCATAGGCCACACTGGCAGTTTTGCAAGTGAACCTTTTCTGACTTCTGGTCTGAGATGGCTCTGTTAGTCATATCTTGACTTGATTTCATGAGGACATAATCATAACAGCTTTTATTTATGTAGCATGTAGTTCCCAAAGTACTTTGTGCACATTATCTCATTTAAGACTTAGCACAATCCTGTGAAGTAGATTGGGTAGGTATTATTTTTGTCATTTTGGAGATGAGGAAACAGACTTGAAGTTCAGTGAACTGCTCAAGGTCATACAGGCTAGTAAATGGCAAAGCAGAGACTTAAATCTTCACTCTTACCTCCAGATCTTCCCCTATAAAGCCTTGTCCAGAAAGCCAATATTTGAATAAAAGACCACATGAAGGTTTACAATTAGAGAACATATCTTGAATCCAAGACAAACATAGCTTTGTCATCTTGCAAGACTTAGCAGTATTGTTGTACTTCAGTCATTCAGCCAAGTCCAGCTCTTTGTGACCCTGTAGACCAGTGGTTCTCAACCTTCCTAATGCTGTGACCCTTTAATACAGTTCCTCATGTTGTGGTGACCTCCAACTGTAAAATTATTTTCCTTGCTACTTCATAACTGTAATTTTGCTACTGTTATGAATCGTAATATAAATATCTAATATGCAGGATGTATTTTCACTGTTACAAACTGAACATAACCCAGGGGTTGAGTACCGCTGCAAGTGTAGACCATACTTTGCGTGGAGTTTTCTTGGCAAGGACACTGGAATCATTTGCCATTTCCTTCCCCAGTGGACTGAGGTAAACAGAAGGTAAGTGATTTGCCCATGGTCATTCAGTTAGTAAGTGTCTGAGGCTGGATTTGAACTTAGGTCTTCCTAACTTCAGGCCCAGTGCTCTATACACTGAATCATCTACCTGCCTCCATTAGCAAAAAATATAAGATAATTATAAGGAAACATGGGGCTAATGCTAGAAGCAAGTTTTCAAATGTTCTCAGCTGAATCTGGAGAAAAGATTAACTTCACATAAGACTACATATGTCCTAAATTCCTATCATATCTCTCTTCTGATCTCTTCCGATTCCTAAATCATTCTGTACTTTTTTGACTTCTTAATGCAGCTAGTTGATACATTAGATAGAATGCTGCGTCTGGATTAGGAAGACTCGTCTTCTTGAGTTCAAATCTGGCCTAAGACACTTACTAGCTGTGTGACCCTGGGCAAGCCACTTATCCTCTGCCTCAATTTCTTCAACTATAAAATGGGGATAATAACCACACCTACCTTGCAGGATCAAATTAGATGGTAGTTATTTTTAAAAAGGTGCTTAGTATAGTGCTGGCACAGAGTAGATTCTACATAAATGTTTACTCCCATCCCTTCATCTTTGCTCCTTCCCTTACGTAACTCCTTTTGTGACTGATTCTTCTGAAGGCTTCCAGGTACTAAGGTCATCTATTCCTTTTGGGTCGCATTAGGTATTATCAAGAAATTGACATACATCCTGTGAGTTTTTAGCTACTCAATCTGATTTAATGGTAGAACACCTGTAGTTGGAGTAACTCCATGGAAGAGTTGGGCCTGGTGAAAGGTAAGGTAGGCAGCTGTCTAGGGTGCACCATGATATGGGGGAGAAAGCACAATAAGGGGCAATGTTAATCTTCCTTTCTATATATACTCCATAACATACAGGTATTCATTTTGTGAGAAATCAAATACCATGTGTTCTAGTGATGGCTCACAGTTTCTAGAGGACAACATTCATGTGACACATTTAAAACTCTGAGATAGGAACTTTCATTTCAGACTTTGCCAGGGTCACACAAATGTCTTATTGTGCCTCTGATAGGAACCCTTGTACAGTCTCTTAAAACGGAACCTACTGAGTTTAACCACAGTAAAGTAGATAAAAAGAACAAAGGTGAGGAATCAAAGGTGGGTCTGCATCACACCTTTTGCAATATTTCCTACTTTTAGTCGATAACAAATAAAAGAAGTATAATATGGTTCTGGACATTACCCAGGCAGAATATTAATCTTGATCTTTGGAAATCTGCTAAGGCCTGAAGGAGGATGTTTTTTATCAAAACTGTAGGGCCTGCCAAGATTGCCCAAAGCATGTCTCTTCTTTGGACCCTAATACTGCACTTCCATATACTGGAAGGAAGGCATGTGGTGTAAGGGCTCCTGTGTCAAACCAAAAATTAGGGAAAAAAAGAAGGATCTGGATTAAAAAAAAAAGACCCTGCAGCAAGTATCCTTACTTATCTGAATGTTTTGGAGACTCTGGAAAGTGTATCCTTTGACTAAAGCAGGCCACATACAGATTTAATTTGCACAGATCACTGTAGGTCTCTGTGACCTTGACAATCATTTTCACACAGATGATGTGCTCTTGTTCTATTTCTGCTGCAGAACCACTATATTTCACACAAAGAGCTTTTGCCTTAATAGTCACAGAAATGGATAAGACTGAGCTATATTGCCTGCCCTTTCTGAATGCAGGGCCACTACTCAGAACACACCTCCCTTGCCATCCAGATGTGTTTAAAATGCCCCAGGGTAGAGAAAAGGGTAGGGCCCCTTCTCAAACTGCTTCTTCATATTCATTAGAAAATTTACTCCCCTTTCCATTTTGTTACTTCCTCTTGCCTATTGGGCTGAGTGCTCCGTCCCCACAATTGATGACATTTCTGTTCTTCAAATAGCTGTCAACTCTTGAAGAATTTACTCTTCTCTCCCTTCATGATGTTTTACCAAAGGGAATGAAATGTGTACTTTTTTTCCTTATCCATCATTCGTTACAGTAGAAGCTTTTTCAACCAATATTCATGCTCCTGGGTTTCAATACCTAGAGTTCCATAGTTGTATAACAAGGCATCCTAATGTCCAAGGATAAATTATCTTTTAATATTTTAGCCCAACTAATCAGCATTTTCTTTTCTGTAGCTGGTTATAGATTTAATAAGGCCCACAATATTTACAGTGCCCATGATCACAATAAAGATCTTGACTATAAATATCACATGACATTAGATCACAAAATATACCAAACTCTCTATATAGAGGACAGAACTGAAGCATCTATTTAGACACCAGAGAACCAAATCCCCAAACCAGTAAGCTAATTCTATCACAGTACCAAAGACATTAAGAAACCATAATAACACTGAGAGCCACAGCATCCTTCAGCCTTCCCATAAACCAATACAAAATCAATATTTACTCACCAGCCTATCTGACTCCTTGCCTGAGTGTCCCTTTTAACCCCCATCTTGCTAGCTCTGACCAGCTTCCTGTGGGCTCTGCTTCCCTTCAGAAAACTCCTCCTACCACAAGCTCCATGTGACTACATTCAGCCTATTGGGGGCAGAGTTTATCTGCAGGGAAGCTTCCTGTAGACTATGCTCCACCCTTTAGCAAATTTCCTCCATCACAGGCTCCATGTGATTATATTCAGTCTATCAGGGGACACAGTTTACTTTCAAAGCAGGGGAGGTCTTCAGACTGCCCTCTGGGTCTATTAAGGGGCAGGGAAGATCTTCAAATTCCCATTCTCATTAAAAGGCCTTACTTACAAAGTTATGTTTTAGGCTCATTTTAGGAGTCAGTAAGAAGACTTCCCACAAGACAAAATAGTAGAATGGAAAGAACACTGGGGTAGGAATCAGGAGACCTGGGTTTGAGTCTGTGGTTCCACTGCTTACTAACTGAGCAACACTGGGAAAGTCATGTATCTAAGCCTCAAATTCTTTCATCAATGAGACAGTAATAATAATCTTCAAACTCTTTACACTTACAAGTAAGAGGAGCAAATTAGCTAATTAGGTAAAGCCTGTTGAAAGTGTTAAGCAGTACATAAATATGTAACTATTATTAATAAAAAAGTAAAAGGTTTGTTGAGCTCCAAAAAGAATCTGTGATGTTTTAATAGCAAATATAAGTTAAACAACTTAAAAGAAGTCGTATTTTGTAAAGGCTCAAATCTCCCCTTCTAGCTTTTAATAACTTTGTTTATGAAGTCTGTGTTGAGAATTAAATGTTTATTATAATATCTGGAAGGTGAGGTATATAACTTGGCAAAGTATTGATTAATAATTTGTGTATGTATGGTATAAGGAAAACCAGTTTTGAACTGAATTGTAAACAATGCACAAGCAGAGTGCTTCAACTATTTGTAGAAGTAAAGCTTGCCAAAATATAATTAGTTGCAGGTTTTCAATTTGCAGCAAACAAAAGTTTTACATGCATTGTTTACCATTCATTTAACTCAAACTGGAAATCAATTGGTTGATTTCAAAGGTGGCACAAATTTGGAGGACCCAAGAAAAGCAGATAAATTTTAAGCAGTCCTACATCTGCATTTTAGTCTTGAGTGATAAAAGTGTAAAAAACCTGGCAAAAATTCAATCAACTCAATCACATAATCTCAAAATGCCTCCTGTGTAATTTGTCAAAAGAAGATATTTGGCAAGAGCATATAAGACATTTGGAGATTTATAACGAAGAACATAATCTGAGAAAATTAGCAAAAGTCAGTTTTTCTACCAATTGAAACTGATAAACCACCGTATCATTCAATTCCATAGGAAATCAAAGATTGTGAGGATTTCAAACGTGGGCCCCTGTTTCTGTTTTAGTTTTATTCCTTCTCTGTTCACTCTCTCTGAGGCTCACTCCTTTTTCAGAAAAAAAAAAAGACAATATACTCAGAAAATAATTCTATAGCCTTAAAGGGTACCTGGTAAGGTAGAACACATACATAACAAAATCAGACACTCCAACAATTTCCCTTTAGGGGGTGGTGGTGGTGATGGAAAGATGGCCAAGAGGAGTTAGCCTACTTGGTTTCAAGTTCCGACTCAGCTACATACTGGCTGTGTGACCTTGGGCAAGTCACTTCATTTCTCTTGGCTTCAGTTTCCTCATTGCTGAGTAGATTCAGTCTTTGAGTTCCTTTTCTAGCTATGGTATTCTGTTTTTCTGAACCCAAAGACAAACAAACACAGATGTAAGACTGTAAGAACATTTTTAACTGATTCTCATGGGGATGAAATTATCCATATGAGTAAGTGTAACCTTGGCCCAAATTTTGCTTAAAGGGCTGGGACTGAGAGACTTTCGGGTATTTAATTGGCAAGAACATTTTTCCTCCTATAGGCATAGCCTTTAACTTGGGAACCGCTTGCACCTTTCCTTAGTTAACTTGCGAATGTAAGGATGTAATCTGCAATTTGAAAGACATATTTTAGGCAGAGGGCAAAAAGCTATTTGTATAGTCAGTGGCAGGAAAGAAAAGATTAACAAAAACTTGCTAGTCTTTAGATTAAGCATCAACACCCTGAGTGGGGAATGGTGAACTCTAGTGTTTAGGCAGCATCATTATGTTTATGTATAAATGAGTGCTCACAACGCCAACCTGTCCCCTAATGAAATTTTAAAAATCAAAATATATTTTTGAGATAAGGTCTAGAACCAGAGAAAATATCCCCTTGAAGACAGACAACTGGATGACCTCGGCAGTGAAGAACGTTGCAAAGGAACGACAGAGCTTGTCTGGCATTCTCCTCATTCTCAAGTTGAATCTGATCTGACAGATGTGGTGAGTAATTAAACCCTTGTCCATTCAGACTTTGAAAGCTTGCTCAGCACAGAGAATGGGGCAAGAATAATGAGAGGCACACCCCCTCTGGGACTATTCAAGAGTGTTCACATTTGCATGGTCACATTAACCCTATGGAAGTGGATTATACTGGCCTCATCAGGAAAAGGGGACCGCCAGGGCTCTTTGATTTGCATAAATCATGGGGATGGAAGGCAGAAGAGGCCTCAAAGCCTCTCAAAAAGGGAGGCCAGATGTAGCTGCCTTCTTTTGAATCTAGCATATATATTTGTGGTGAGGTTATTTTCCACAAAGGCCAAATAGGTGAATTTCTCTTGTATTAAGTATGCACTAGGAAGTTTGGTAAACTTTTATAATTAAACTTCCAGATCACATGGATTTTCATAGACTACTAGAATGACAGAACAGCAAGTGATTTTAGAGATCCTTTAGTCTAACTCTCTCATTTTATTAAGTGTATTTGCAGCTGAGTTATCTGGTTTGTCTTTTTTTTTTTCTTCTTTTCGGTAATTACCTTGACAAAAAGTGATTTGAGAAGAGGCATCGTTTGCTATTATGGTTAGTGCTGTCAAAGAATTGCTTACTGCCTGACAAGGTGCCTGGGTAAAGCACTGTTTATTGCTTAAAAAAAAAACCAAACAGTTAATGCCTCTCAAAAAGGATTACTTACTTTGGAAGTTGCTATTTCAAATGAAGGATAACAATTAATTAATCCATTTAAATAAAACTGCCTTGGATCAGCTTACTGCAAAGATAAAGACTGAAATCTAGCTTCTATTTAGGAAGAAAAAAATAAATTTCAAAGTTTTATTCATTAATAGATAGAAGTAATCATCTTTAAAACTCCAGAAATGAAGAATGTAATTAAAAAATAGAAATGTCAGAGAGTAAGTCTCTACCTCTGGAAGACCTATGGAAGACATATTAGGGCCTATTTTGCTTACTTTGCTTCCTGAATAAGTTTTTCTTTACATACATCTTAGGTAAACATGAGAATAAAAATCAGAACACATGGGTCTAATCCCAACGCGGCCACTATTACCTCTCTGGTACGTACAAAGAATTCATATAGCACTGTCTAATTGAATTTTCTTTATGCCCGGCAATAAAATGAAAGTCTTATTCTTCAACTAAACTGTAAGCTCTATGAGGGCAGGGACTATCTCATTCAAACTGTGGATAAATTATTAAACCCTCAGTTGCCTGTTTAACCATATGTAAAACAAAGATGCAATACCACTTGCCCTGCCTAACTCTAAAACTTAATACAATATATGATGTAAAAACACTTGAAAAAACACTCTAGTATTAACTTTTGCATTCTCTGTCTCCCCCTCTCTCTCTATGTCAGTATTTGTGATTTTCTCAATGTGGATATTTGCTTCAATGGTACATACTATAATTATGTGAGAAAGTATTATTATTAATTCCCTATGTTGTTGGCTTTATCATTGAACTATATGCAATACAATATGACATTTAAAGGACTCACTTTTGAGGGATTGTGTGAGTAGCTCTTTTCAGCTTTAAATGAGTCCTTTTCTTGATACAAACAGTTATTACAGACTGAGAATGGAAAAAAGAAGGCAGATATTTACTAGTAAAAACTGAGGTTCTTTAACTACTTTAATATCTATAATCAGATGAAAATTATACATTGCCTGAACTAATTGTATATAATTTCTTGGCATTAGGTATAACTAATTCAGAATATGACAAGGAAAAGATGAATATAACCTTGCTTATTTATAGTCAGATTTTCAGAGGAAAAGTTAACAAAGCAAAGCCCTCTCCTTTCTAGTCTCTCAGCCCTTTGGTGATGCTGTTAACACAAATTTCTTTCTTTCAAGCTTAGTCTCTACCATTGAGACAAACCGTAGTCTTTTCAATTGGATTCATAGATATTAAATCATAGTCATCTAGGAGGTTTTCCTGAGATATATAGGAATTTTTATCAATAGAAAACATGATTCTAGGCCAAAGAAAGCCTGCGTAAAGATTGTAAGAGAGGAGAGAGAGAGGAAAGAGGAAGAAACACCAGGAAACAGAAAGGAGAGGGTAGAGGGGAAAGAAGAGGAAGAAAGGAACTATTAATCCACAATAACCCACCATGTTCCAGCTACTGCGTTGGGTGTTGGGGATGCAAAGACAAAAATGAAAATGTCTGCCTTTGAGTAGCTTACAGACTTTGATATCTCAGAAGACAAAACAGATTATTTGATGGACTTACTAGGCACATCACTAAAGACCACCAAAGCTTGGTTCTTTTCCTACTGGGCCTGAGAATTTTCCATCCATGGATCCATGAAGCACTAGCATTAGAATGAGAGCACTATCTCCTTCCTTTTTCATGGTATCTCATCTTGGGATCCTGAACCCATTCCTCACAAACCCCCAGGGAAATGATGACTGACCATGGAGAGACAGTGGAAGAAGAGGAAACAGATTTATTCAGAACTAACAAAAAACCAGGACTAGAAGAAAAATGGCACACAAAAGATTTTCCCATTTCCACATTTTTGTAAGATTTGATAACTTTCTAGTAATAAAGTAGAATTCAAACAATTAAAAGATTCTCCGCAGAAAGGGAGTGAGAACTGTTTCACAATGGTAGATTAAATCCCATCAAGTTCTGTTCATAAAGAAGAAAGGAATGAAATTTTATTTTATTCAGAGCTTGAAGGAGAGAAAACAAATTGAACTGAAGGTTAAATTAACTTCTTTAAATGGGCTAGTACCTCTGTGAGAGATCGTCGGTTCTGAATCTGATTAATTCATAATCTGTCCCTTTATTTTTATTTTTTTATTTTTTTGCTTTTTTGGAGGGCAGTTGGGGTTAAGTGACTTGCCCAAGGTCACATGGCTAGTTTTTTGTGTTAAGTGTCTGAGGCCGGATTTGAACTCAGGTACTCCTGACTCCAGGGCCGGTGCTCTATTCACTGAGCCACCTAGCCACCTCTGTCTCTTTATTTTTAAATGTGAAATTCCTCAATGTTAACAGAAAATGGAGGGGTTAGCTTAAATTTTCCCATTCCATGTGATAATTTTCCTGTTTCATAGTGAACTCCCATGATCAACGTATGGAAATTCAGAAAAGAGATGAGAAAGAAAAAAAATACAGTTAGGGTCATAGTACCAAGGGGCCCCTAATGCATTATAATCTATCACTGACTAGCTAGCATTATAACAATCTGAAAAGAGGAAAAGCTATCAAGATTTCAGGTCTTTTATCAAAAGAGAGAATTCAAGGTCTTCTAGAATCTGGCACCATTATACTTTTCTGATCTTACTTCAAATCATTGCCCTCCATGTACTTTATGTTCTAGTCAAACTGTAATATACCCTATTCCTCTGTCCTCCTATCTACATACTTTCGCTCATGTGGATCCTATCTTATTCAACCGGTGTATCTCTTCTAGTGTCTAGTACAGTGCCCTGAACATAGAGAGTACTTAGTAAACTTTGAATTAAAAAAATGCAGAGGTGCTATGCTTTAGAACTCAAGACAGTCAACATTCTGTTGTCTTCTTTACTTTCTATCTTGATAAAGCACATATGCTGTCCATAAAACAATAAAAACACTTCTTGTGTGTGTAAGACTTTTCTTCCAAGAAAACCTGAGTGACTTATACAAACAATGCACATTATTTTTATGACATTTTGGTGAGACAAACGTACTAATTTATATTAGGGAAATTAAAGCCAGAGAAATGAAATAATTTGTTCAAGGCCACATATTTGTGGTGTAAGGACCAGATGCCAGGTTTTTAGATTATTCCCTAGAAAGATACCATGAAGGAGTGGAATATTTTCCCCAGGGGTGCTGCTGATGAAACTAAACACTAGGTGATAGTAAATACTAGAAGAATTTTCTTAACATTTCCTTACCCCCTTATTAGCTACACATATCTGTGAAGAGGCTGACATATAGAAGAAGGATTATGTTTATTCTGCATAGAGCAGAACTAGATGGGTAAAAGTTAAGCAGAAGTAGATTTGGCTTAATTTAGTGAATTTCTTATAAATAAATGTCCAAAAATATGTAATGGTTTGCATTGGTAAATTCTGTATTACAGAAGGTCTTCAAGTAGAGGAAAGACAAACATTTGAGAATGGTTAGTAGGGATCCATATTTTAGTTTGTGATTGAACTAGATGTACTCTAAGATCATAGATTCTCTTTTCATTTGAAGTTTTATTAAGGTGTGATAGCTTTTACTTTCCTCTCTGAGGAGATGTGAGAGAAACAGTTGTATATGTAATGGGGAACTTAAAATCAGTTTACCCTCCTCGGTCTCAGTTTCCTTATCTTCCAAGAAGGGATAAATAGCACCTACCTCTCAGGGATCTTGGCAGGATCAAGTGAGATAACATATAAGAGTGTTTTTGCAAACCTTAAACAGCTATACAAATGGTAGCTATCATTGTTGTTGTTGTTATTGCCAACAAGCATATTTGCAAATTACCTGCTTAGACTCTAATTTTTGTTTTCCATAGCAGATGAATGAGTAATATTCTTTTTCTCTCCTTGGTGATTCAAATACAGAGAATTATCCTTGTGTAATCATAGTAAAGAATTTATCACAAAATTTAGAACTGGAAGGATCTCCACAGTCGTTTAGTCCAAACCTGTGCCCTGAAGGAATTCTCAGTATGAGATAACAGAGGTGGTTTTCCAGATTCTACTTAAAATCTTCAGTAGTGAGGGAGAGAGTAGATGAAAGACTCCACCATTGCTCAGGGAAGCCCATTCTACTTCTAGAGAGTTCTAATTATTAGGAAGTTTTCCAAGACATCAAGCCCAAATTTACCCTTTTTCCGATTTCCACCCACTGTTCCATTAGCCCTCTGGGGCTAAACAAGATAACTCGAATTCCTCTTATATGGCAGTTGTTAAAAAAACACTTATGCCATCACTTCCCTCCATGTCTTCTTCATGCTAAACTTCTCCAGTTCCTTCAACTGCTCCTCATATGATATTGACTCAAGTCCCTTTATTATATTGGTTGCTTTCCCCTCCAGTTTATCACTGTCCTTAAACTGTGGTAAACTGTGGTATCCCAAACAGAACACTACACTCCAGATATTTTCTGCCTGTTGTTCAGTCATTCAGTTCTGTCTGACTCTTTATGAACTCATGGACCATAGCATGCCAGGTCCTTCTAACCTCCACTATCTCTTGAAGTCTGTTCAAGTTCATGTTCATTGCTTACTATTAGTCTCATTCTCTGCTGTTCCTTTTTCTTTTTGTCTTCAATCTCTCCCAACGTTAGGGTCTTTTCCAATGAATGCTGTCTTTTCATTATGTGGCCAAACTATTTAAGCATCAGCTTCCATATTTGACCTTCCAGTACATAGCCTGAATTAATTTCTTTTATGTATTGACCAATTTGATCTTCTTCTTGTCCAAGGGACTCTCAAAAGTCTTCTTCAGTACTACAATTCAAAAATATCTATTCTGGGGCTCTCAGTTTTCCTTATAATACAACTCCCACTGCCATACGTTGCTACTGGGAAAACCATGACTTTTACTATAAGGACCTTGCTTGGCAAGGTGATATCTCTGCTTTTTAATGTGCTGTCCAGATTTGCCATAGCTTTCCTTCTAATGAGCAAGCATCATTTAATTCCATGGCTGCAGATGGTGTCTGTGGTGAAGTTTGAGCCCACGAATATAAAATCGGACACTGCTTCCATAACTTCTCCGTGTTTGGTAGGAAGTGATGGGACCAGTTGTCAAGATATTTTTTTGATGTTAAGTTTCAAGTCAACTTTTACAATCTCCTCTTTTATTCTTATCAAGAGTCTTAATTCTTCTTCACTTTCTACCATCAGAATGGTATCATCTGCATGTTTGGGATTGTTGATATTTCTTTCAGCAAACCTGATTCCAACTTTCAATTCATCTAGCCTGTTATTTCCCACAATGTACTCTGCATCTGAGCTAAATAAGGTGACAAGATACTGCCTTGTCTTATTCCTTTTCCAATCTTAAACCAATTAATTGTTCCATGTTTGGTTCTGTTACTTCTTGGCCTACATACAAGTTCTTTGAGGAGACAAATAGGATAATATTGTACTCCTATCTTTTTGAAGACTTGTCACATTTTATTGTGATCCACAATCAAAAGCTTTAGTGTAGTCAATGTAACAGAAGTAGATGCTTTTTTGGCACTCCTTTAGTTTCTCCATAATTCAGCAAATGTTGGCAATTTGGTCTCTGGTTCCTCTGCCTCTTTGAAAAGCAGGATGCTATTCTGATAATTCTTGATTCACATATTGCTGAAACCTAGCTTGCAGAATCTTAAGCATAACTCTGCTGGCATGTGAAATTAGAACAACTCTTTGGTCATGTGAATATTCCTTGGCATTGTCCTTCTTTAGAATTGTAACATAAACTGATAATTTTCCAATCCAGTGGCCACTAATGTGTTTTCTAAATTTGCTGGCATATTGAGAGCACTACTTTAATAACACCATCTTTTATGGTTTTAAATATCTCACTGGAATTCCATCACCTCTACTAGCCTTATTTTTAGCAATGCTTCCTAAGGCCCATTTAACTTCATTCTACAGGATCACTTGCTGTAGATCAGTAACTATAGCACAGTTATTTTCTGACTAGGGTAAGGTATAAAAGTCCTATCATCTTATACCTAGAAGTAATGCCCTTTAATGCAACCCATGATCACATGAGTTATTAGGATATCACATCACACTGTCGGCTCATATAACTTACCAAAAATATTTGCACATAAGTTCTCTTAAAAACTCAACAATTTCTCTTCTTTTCTCACTTAGAGGGTTTATTCTGCTTTTTTTCCAACTTAAAAGAGTGTGTTCTAACTAGATATAGAGGGAAAAAAAAGTGTCTGAAGACTGCCAATTTTCTAGATTATGATATGCCGTTAAATGGATACATTTATGGATGAGTTTATCCAGAAGCATATAGCTCTTGGACAGACACTTTAACTAGACAATGAATTAGGTCAAGAGTTGAACAGGAAGAAGGGAGTAGGTTGAATTATATTTGGGAAACTGTCAAGTTTCCCATCCCACCTCCTACCTCTACCCCCAAATGAAATGTGAAATGATGATTTAGTATACACGTGGTATATTCATCTATTGAAAAAATAGAATAATTACAGAATGCCAAAAGGGTCTATAGTATAGAACTAGGAAATGATGATTGTTTTCAATTAGAGTCATGTATTAAAAATTGTCCTGTATCAAAGAGTATTGAAATTGCAAGGGTGGGAAGAATCCTATATCAGAAGATGACGAAGAGTCTTGGGTCAGGTGAGTGATCATATAGTCAGGGATCACATGACATCTCCAAAAGCTTTAGAAAGGTGTGATGAGGTCACCCCAATTAGACAACGGACCTCTGCTTTATCTTTCCCCTCTTACTTTTAACTTGTGCATTTGCTTTTTCCTCCATTTGGCTCTTATATAACAACAAAGAAATCAATATGTTTTTCTTAAGACAAAATTTTTAAAAAATGATTTGAGGCTTCTCCATAAAAAACAACAAAAACAAAAAAAATAACCCAGTCCATCTTTTTAATATCAATATTCCTCCAATGATGCTGCAGTGCTGGGTCATGGAACACCAGTCTTTAAAGAAATAAAATTGAGGATCACTAACAAGGGGGATAGAGAGGACTATGGTAGATATAAGCAGGTTGCAACATATTACCAACAAGCGATTAAAAAGGAAAAGCATTTGTGAAGGAGGAGAATTGACAAAGTAAAGGTGTCAGCAAGGAAACAAATAAAAGAGAACATGGGTTGGTTACACAGTGAGAACAAGGGTTAACTTCTGGACAGTTTGAGTGAGCCACTTGCAATGTCAGAATCTGAAGAAAGTCTTAAATATGCTGGATGGACCCCAAGTGGTGAAATTATGGTAGGACATGGATAAAGAAAGAGTCTTACTGGACAGATAAACTCTTCAGTTGGAGAGAATATCCACAACCTAAAGCATAGATATATTGGCATACGAGAATATTATATTTCCTCACTTTATTGTGGGAGATCTTGCTATATAGTTGTCTAGTTCTGCCTTTAGAAATATTCATTATCATATTGTTTCAAGATATGGAAATGGCCTGATTTTTTTTATCATTATGCTAAATAACTGGCATAATACACAGATTTTAAAGTTCACAAAGTACTTTTACATATTCTCTTATTTGACTCTCACAACAACATGGTTAGGTGGGGTAGAGATTTGATCTTTTCAAGTGCCTTTGTATTATTATACTTTACTCCCAGTGACACCTTATTTAAAGACTATTAGTAAA
This sequence comes from Pseudocheirus occidentalis, assembly GCA_028646575.1. NCBI lineage: Eukaryota > Metazoa > Chordata > Mammalia > Diprotodontia > Pseudocheiridae > Pseudocheirus > Pseudocheirus occidentalis. Next base: position 81,367,888 of record CM053598.1, read on the forward strand.
GTTAATCCAAATGGATTTGGATTAACAGGGACCTCCCTCTAACTGGCACCTTTCTATTAATTATTACCTCTTGTTGATAGTAGTTACAGCCACTTTTCACTCCCTAGGACAGGGTGATGTGAAATCTTTGGGACTTTGACACTGTAAAACACTCTTAATTATGGGGAAAGGAAGCTTTTTTTTTCTTTTTTAACATAAGAAAATGAAAAGAAAATCCCACACAGGACACAAAATATGATAGGCCAAGGACAGTTTCTAGAAAGTAAATCCTGCTAATGATAATTAGAGATAATTGGGGCTTCCACTTACCCAAAAGCCTCTTTGTCACTTCTCCCTTCCCCCATCCCTATTATTTTTCCTTTCTGTTTTTCCTCCTCCAAATCAGGAAATTCCTTTGTACTTGCAAATAGTCCTTAAGCTCAGTGCTTTGTGATGCATGTGTTTAAATGTGGTGGTGACTTCTGGGGTTATCAGCCCTTTTATTTGTGGAGATAAAGGTCATATCAGACCCTAGCTATTGTGCATTTTCTGGGCCCACATGCTGTTGGCAAACTCCTTTATGCATTTAGCATACCACACACCAGCAGGTTGGGGGCATGTTATCTTCTATTCTCAGGAGGTATTCAGAATAGAAATTTTAAAAAGGAATTTATCCCCCTAAATACATGGTGATGTTCAGTATACTTCAAAAGAAACCCACTTACCAATACTAATTTTGCCAATTTGAAAACTACTCAACTCTTCTTCCCCAGATGGCTAAGCTAATGTTTGGGAAAGAACACCTAATTCCATTTAGGAAAAAAAAAAAACCAAACCTACCATTGCCATACATCCTTTTACTAGTTCAGAATGTCTAAAATAAAATTCCTCTCTCTGGTAAGTAAGCCAGCTGGTGACTTTGAGTTCATACAATACACCCCACAGCAGCCTGGTCAAATCACAGATGTTATGTACAGTTGTCTGTAAGACTGCTGAGCAGATCCACTGGCATAGCTCAGAGTATCAAATGGACTGTATCAGGAGACAGCATTCAACTCCATCTTTAGGGCTGTTGGTCCTCAGGCTGACATGGCTTTCAAGAGCCAGAGGTGACTTTCACATGAGACCAATTTTCAAAGACCAGCCTTTGGTAATCCATTCCTTCAAAGGGCAGAATTTAACTAACCCCATGTTTGTAGGGAGACATAAACTGAACTAAAATCAAAACAAAATAGAGGGTAGAGAAAGGTGGGGTAGAGAATAGGTTCCTAAAGCATGTTTTCTTTTAAAAAATCTTACGAAGATTTAAAAAAATAATCTTTTTTTCCTTTTTACTATTATGACCCCATAGTAACTAAGACCACTGCAGTTTTTCTTCCCTGAAAATGGACAATCATTTCTCACTAGCTGACAATTGTTGACTGCAGTGATATGTAATCTTAAATACAATGTACACAGAAAGCTTTAGAAATTCCACATTGAGGACCATCTGTTTAATGTTACCTCAGTTATTCCTGGTTCAGAGAGATGTCTGAAGCAGTTATATGGAGCACTAATGAGGATGATATGCAACAAATGTTAATGACTCCTTTTAACTCATCTTTCAGACCATAAATTCTTCATAGTCAGCAACTTATATCTTTTTTGGAAATTGTCAGAATTTTCTTCTCAGATTGCAGAAATATACCTTTAACTTTCAAAATTTCCACTAAGGGGACATAACTTCACCCCCTCCCCCCTCTTAGGGGAGGGGCAAGGAGAAGAATTCCTCTGAGGATCTCATTCCTTTCCTCTTTCCTTTAGCATTCAAAAGAAAATTGAGTGACTACAAGGTGGTGTACAAGGCTTCATGTGCCTAGGAAGCAGAAGTCACATCCTCCCCTGTAGGAGATAGCTTGACATAAACTGCTAGAGCAGGATAAGGGCAACCCAGGCAGGGGGAATAGCAGTACTCTAATTAATTGTTTGAATAGCCCCTGATACTCTAAAGCCAAGTGGCAGGGAATTCTAGTTGTCAGGTTCCAAATACTGATACTTAAGGCCTAGAAAATACTGTGTTTTCCAGTAGAATGTAAACTGCTTGAGGGCAAGGACTTTCATTTTCATTTATATCTCCAGGTTGCACAGTGGGTAGGTACTTAATGTTCTAGGGTAAGGAGGACCTAGGCCTGAAGGAAGTTTCTCCTTGAAAAAGCAACAGAGGCATAGTTTTGAAGTCTGGAACAGGGCCCAAAAGAGAACATTTTCTCTTTTACTTCAATGAATGACTGAAAAAAATTTATTAAGTGCTTAGTATATGCCAGACACTGCTCTAAGTGCTAGGGTTATAATACAGGAGAAAAAAGGATAATTTCTGTCCACAAGAGGATTACATTCTAATAGAGGAAGTCAATATGTAGGGAAAATTTGGCAAAAAGGGCCACATGTATATGGCCACATACTTTGGAGATAGTCAGAAATAGCATGGTGGCTGTTAAATGAAAGCTTACCTGTCAGGGTCAAAAGTTTAAGGGGCAAAATTCTGAGATCTGGTGGTAGGAGGGAAATATATATATATGTGTGTGTGCGTGCGTGCGTGTGTGTGTGCGTATGTAAATATGTATGTGTTTACATGTTTACACATATATTAAACACATTTATATAATAATATATACTCCAACTTTTTATTATTTATTTCCTTTTAATAAGGAAATATATGTATGTGTATGCTTGTATATGTGTGTCTATATATGTGTGTATAAACAAACACACATACATTTGTTCAGTTTTTTTCCTCTGATAAAACATGAACTCCTTGAGGGCAAGGGCAGTTTTATTTTTGTCTTTTTATTCCCAGTGCTGAATGGTGCCCAACACACATCAGGAACTTAAATATTCAAATGGATCATAGGATCTCACAATTTATATGTTTCCTCCAATGGTATCAATTGCAACCATCCAGACTTACCCATCCTATACCACTCTTGTCCATATCACCCCAACAGTTCACCATAGGTGATCCACTCAATGGGCTGAGGCCTTCTCAATTTTACCTGATGCCATAAGGATGGTAGGTGATGCTAGAGAAATACTATGACTTTCATTCATAATTCTTTGCACTTATCAAGTGACTTGTTCATCTCTTCCTACGATACCTTTCTTTGCTGACATCTTTTACTCCTATTCTTCCTCTTCAGAGTTCTTGACTGGTTGGTTATATGTTGCAATTTGCTCACACCCACCACGCACTAATCTCTTCTGCATGAAAATAATTTTTTTTTTTTTTTTGCTTTTTGGAGGGCAGTTGGGGTTAAGTGACTTGTCCAAGGTCACACGGCTAGTTTTTTTGTGTTAAATGTCTGAGGCCGGATTTGAACTCAGGTATTCCTGACTCCAGGGCCGGTGCTCTATTCACTGCGTCACCTAGCCGCACCTGAAAATCATTTTCAATTCTTCTGAAAGCCAGTACAGTGTTCAAGCTGAAGAATTCCCTGTGGATGGTGAACTCCTCCAGATGCTTTAATTTGAGGAAGATACTGTACTAATTACTTTAATCCTCAGAACACAGTAGAGCCTCTGAAAAGAGAGCTATAACTGTTAAAGTTAAAACCCAAAAGTGCTTGGCCAGATCATGCACATAGGAAAGACTAGGTGGATGAAAAATTTCTATTGCCCAGATTATGATTTGTACTTGGATGGACAATCTATAGCACTTGTCCTTAGAATGTTTATCTGGGATGGAAAGTACAAATGGATGATGAATTATATCCAAAAGTAAATAGGAAGAGGTGATTGGGTTAGATTGCCTTTAGGAAATGGCAAAATTTCTCCCAGAAACAAAGGCTCATCTTTTTAATACAGACATGTTATTCAAATTGCTATATGGTTTTGAGAGAGAAAACACAATAGCTTCCAAAGAATTGGGCACTTAATTGTTTTTCAATTATCAACTGATTGAATTACAGGGCTTCTAAACACATGGGAGACAATGAAAAGGCAGTGAAGTCACAAAAATATAAGGAAGGATGACTAACTTTTCTAGGTAATATAATGACATTAACAATAGTTTACCTTAGTGTAGTGTTTTACTTTTAACAAAGTGTCATCCTCACAATGACCCTGTGAGGTAGGCAATCCTCAAAATCTCCATAAGGTGAAAAAGGAAAGGCTATTGTGATCTCTTAAACATTAATAGGAAAACTATATATGTAAGCACAGAATTGTAATCACAGAATTTTAGAGTTGAAAGGAACTTCAAAGGTCATTTAGTCCAACTCCATAGTAATCTGCTAATCTTTTTTCCACATGGATTCATACTTCCCATTGCAAGAAGGCCTATAGAAATCCTTTCTAGAACATGTCTAACAAGTGGTTAGCCAACCTTCACTTTGAGACCTCTGGTGTTCTAGGTATGAGGGTTAAAACTCATTATTTGACAAAAATTGCTATGAAAACTGTCTACCAGAAATTATGCATAGACCAACAGTTTACCTCCTATATTAAGATAAACTCCAAATAAATACATAAAAAGTGAAATCAGAAACAAAATAAAAGAAGAAGAAATTATGTTTTAGATCTATGGATGGAAGAACTCATTAGCAAACAAAGGATAGAGAGGAATACAGAAGATAAAACAAATAATTCTGATGAAATCAAATAAATGATTTTATACAAACAAAAAGAATGCAGCTAAAATTAGAAGGTAATCAGAAAATTGGGGGAAAAAATTCTTTGGATATGTATAATTTCTCTGACAAGGGTCTTATTTCCAAGATACACAAAAAATTGATTCAAATTAATAAGAATTAGAATCATTCCTAGATTGCTAAACAAAGGATAGGATTAGACAATTGTCAAGGAAAAAAATCCAAGCTATCAACAGTCATACAAAACAATGCTCCAAATCACTAAGTAAGACATATTGAGCAATTCTGAGGTTCTGCCTCATACCCATCAGATGAGCAAAGTTGACAAAATATGAAAACAACAAATGTTGGAGGGGCTGTGGGAAATCATGTATTTTAATGAACTACTCATTAAGTTGTGATTCAGCCATTCTGGAAAGCAATTTGTAACTATGCCCTCAAAGTCAGTTAATTGTGCATACCCATTTAACCCAGTAATATCACATTCCTAGGACTATATCATAAAAAAGATTTTTTTTTTAAAGGAGGACTGAGACCCACCTCTATGCACAAAAGTGTAGCAGCTCTTTTGTTGTGGCAAAGAATTAGAAACTAAGGGGTTTCATAAGCAAATTAGGAGAGCATAGAATAGTTTATCTGTTAGATCTATACATGAGGGAAGAATTTAGGATCAAACAAGATATAGAGAGAATCACAGAATATAAAATGGATCATTTTAATTATATGAAGTTAAATATTTTGCAAAAACAAAACCAATGCAACCAAAATGGTAAGGAAAACAGAAATTTTTTTACATTAAGTGTCTCTTATAAAGGTCTCATTTCTTAGCTATATAGAGAACTGAGTCAAATTTATCAAAGTACAAGTCATTCCCCAACCGATAAAGGGTCAAAGGATATAAACAGGTAATTTTCAAATGAAGAAATCAAAGCTATTTATAGTCATAAGAAAAAAATGCTCTAAATCACTATTGGCTAAGGAAATGCAAACAAAAAGAACTCGAGGCACTACCTCACACTCATCAGATTGGCCAATATGACAAAAAAGGAAAATGATAAATGTTGAAGAGGATGTGGGAAAACTGTGACACTAATGCGCTGTTCACAGAGTTGTAAAATGATCCAACTATTCTGGAGAGCAATTTGGAACCATGCCAAAGGGCTATGCAAAGCCTTTGGGTCACTACTAGATCTGTATTCCAAAGAGATTTTTAAAAGAGAGAAAAAAGGACCTATTTGTACAAAAATATTTCTAGCAGCTCTTTCTGTGGTGGCAAAGAATTGGAAATTGGGGGGATGCTCATCAATTGGGGGAATGTATGAATAAGCTGTGGTATATGATTATAATGAAATGTTCCTGTGCTATAAGAAATGACAAGCAGAATGACTTCAGAAAAACCTGGGAAGACATACATGAACTGATACAAAATGAAATTAACAGAACCAGGAGAATATTGTACACAGTAACATTACGAAGAACAGTGAATGACTTGCTTATTCTCAACAATACAATGATTGAAGACTATACCAAAGTACTCATGATAAAAAATGTTATCTGTCTCCAGAGAAATTATCTGAAAATATACTGATGCATATTATTTTTCTCTTTTTTGTTTCTTTTTTTTGTGCAAAATGATTAATATGGAAATGTTTTCATGATTGCACATGTACAACCTATATCAGATTGCTTACCATATCAGGGTGGGAGGCAAGTAGGGAGGAAAAAATAGAATTTGTAGTTCTAGACTTTAAAAGAAAAACAAAAAATGTTAAAACTTACTTTTATATGTAATTGGAGGGAAAAATAAAATATCATTAAAAAAGCAATTAGGGGTTTTCCTATAAGTTGGGGAATGCTAAACAAACTGTTACATGAATATGATAGATTAATACTGTACTATTAGAAATGGGTAAAATAAAAGATGTATTAATGCCTTTTGTTATTTTATCACTTATTTTTTCATATGCTCTCTCCTCTGGAATTGAACCTTTCTTTGCAACAAAGAAAAAGTTAAGTAAAAACAATAACAACAACAACAAAAACAAACAGATACAAATACTGACAATGTTTGCAACATTCTGTCCCCAGTCCAAACCACTTTTAGACAGCTATAATTGTTAGAGATTTTTCTCTTATATTAAGCCTTCCTCTGCAATTTCTCTGTTATTTTTCTGCAGAATCTAGGATCTTGGAGAGTAAATAGAATTTTTCTTCCATATGACAGTCCTTCAAGTACCTGAAGACAGATCTCAATCTGCCTATGTCTCCCCATCCATGACAGCTGTCTTCCTTTGGCCATTAGTTTGTCAATGTTTTTAATTTTGTAGCCAAGAGCTGGACACAGTTTTCCAGATGTACTCTATTACAGAGGAGACGTGGATGATCACCTCTCTTGATCTGGATGTTATATCTCTATTGATATATCTTTACCTTTTTTGACTGCCACATTGCACTGTTCACTGAATTCAGCTTGTAGCTTGATATCAGCTTGATGTTTTTCACATAAATATTTGTTCAACAAAATATACATCTGTACTTGCCATATCATATTGGGTTCTGCAAGCAAAATGGAGTTGATCGTAACCATAGTATGATGATCTGCCTTGAGAAAATTAAAAGCAAGGCACCTCTTTCCTCAGTCCTATGCACATCTTCTTGTGTGTTATTATATGTTTAAAAGCTATAATAAATTTGGTCACAGTGGGGGTCCAGTCTGAAGCAACAACACTCTACTTGATACCAAAATGATCCATTGGGACCCATAATATCTGTGCCAGCTTTTTTGAATTAAGTGACCACAGCTAGCAAACAACTATTAACATGGGGACTTGCGTGGGATACAAAGATATGCAGTGTCTGCGTTGGTGAACCACAAAATACTTGTAGAAGAAAAGGGAAAAAAAAGTTTCTCATATTGGTTCCGGAGACAAAGATGCCATTCAGTCTTTACAATTTGTGCTCCGTATAGAAATATTCCACCAATTTCCCCAATTGCACTTGGAAGTTGCCTTCATATAATCTGTGTGCTAACTAGATCTATAACAGTCACATTTTCCCTACACACTATACACAATCATTGATAAGTGCTACCTCAAACTATTCCTTCATCCTTTGAAAATTAAACTGTGCTTAGTTGTGTGATTTAATTATTCCCCTCACCCCTTTTCCACTGCTCTCTCCTCTCAAACGTCATATCAGATATTCATACTATTTATCATCTTACAATGATAAACTTAGGTTAGGTGGTAGATCTGTCCACTGACTCATATGGCACCACTTTTCTAAGTTGTTATAAAATGTTTTAAAGGTTGTGGTACAGTCCTTTACTTTTGTTACCTTGGTGCTCAGTGTCCTCATTTATAAAATAAGAGTTTTGGACTAGAGGGCTTTAAAGTCCCTTTCAATTCTAAAATATTATGATTTTACACACTTATATTCATCTGTGTTGTTCGGAGAAGTGGCTTGATTTATGTAATATTGACATATTGTTGGAAGGAATCTTGAGAGACTGTGAATCAGAGAATCTTACAGTTGGACTGGATTGCAGACATCACCTGGTTTAGATCATAACTGAATAAGAATCCCGTCTACAACATATATGACAATTTACATCCAAACTTTACTTCAAGAGCTTTAATGAGGTGGAAACTACTATCTCCCCCAAATCCATTCCACATCTTTATTCCTCCAACTGCTAATCAATCAGTTAATCAACAAGTTGGCCAACTAGCATTTATTATATGTTTACTATTATACTAGGCACTGGGTTAATTGTTGGGCATACTAAGAAAGGGAAAAGTCAGTTCTTTTAGAAAAGCACAAAGTCTAATGGGAAAGAGAACATGCAAATAATTATGGAAAATTATGATATACACAGGATAAATTGAAGGTGCTCTTATAGGGAAGGAATTAAGAGGAGAATTCTTGAAGAAGGTTGGGCTTCAGTTAAATACAGGGAAGTTAGGAGATAGGGATGAAGAGGGAGAACATTCCAGATATGAGGGACAGCCAATGAAAATGATCAGACCTGGAGATGCAGTTTCATGTGTGAGGATCAGTAAGGAGGTCACTGCCATAGGATCTCATAGTTCATGAAGCAGACTAAGGTATAAAAAGACTAAAAAGACAGGAAGGGACTAGGCTATGATGGGTCAAAATTCAAGGAGAGGATTTTATTTTTGATATTAGAGGTAAAAGGGAGTAGCACTGGAGTTTATTAAATGTGTGTGTGTATGTGTATGTGTGTGTGTGTGTGTGTGTGTGATACAATCAGGCCTGACTTTTAGCAAGATAAATTTGACATCTGAGTGGAGGATGGATTGGAGTGGGGAGAGACTTGAAGCAAGAAGACCAAATAGCAGGCTTGGCAAATGAATTTAATTAAATTATTAAATGTATTTACTTTTCTATATTTTTCTTGACTCCTCCAAATTTTCTACTTAACACTGGCCTTTTCTTCAATAGTGCTTCTAAGTTCTCTTTAATTTAATGTCTGCTTCCCCTCCTCTGCAGATTTATACTCACTTCTGTTGCATAGGTTATTCATGGTTGCAAGTCTTTGTCATTTACTTTTTGGAATATCATATTCCATGATTTCCTCTCTTTTAAGGTGTTAGTATCTAAGTCTTATGTAATCCTGACCATAACTTCTTAGTTCTTGAGCTACAACTTCTTAGCTTCTAGTTCCTTTCTTTTGGTTGCTTCTAGTATTTTTCCTCTAATTTAGAAGCTCTGATTTTAGCCACGACATTCCTGGAAATTTTCATTTTGGTTGTTCCTCCCTAGAAAGTAACAACGGATTCTTTCTATTTTCACTCTACCCTCCAGTTCTAATAGACCTGGGAACTTTTAAATGATGATATCTTGAAATAGTACCTTGAAAAATAGCTTCTTGGATTTTTTTTTTGTGGTCATGATTTTCAAGTAGATTGATGATTTTTAGGTCTTTTCTTGACTAATTTTCCTGGTCACTTAAAAAAAATAGTTTTACTTTACATTACTTTCCCTCCTATTGTTCCAATCTTTTTATTTTGTTTTAATATTTTTCAGTCATTGGCTTTGTGTTTGTCCCACTCTAATTTTTAGGGAGTTAGTTAACTTTCTGAGTAAGAGTTGTCACCATCAGTTCTAATGTAATAATTCTCCTTACCATTTTTTTTCTTCTCTAGTTGTCATTTCATTTAATATTATTTGTTTCTTTCTCTTTTTTCATTTTTTCCTAGATGTTCCTATAGTCCTTATGGCCTGACACTATTTTCTCTGAGGCTTTATATGAATTTATAAAATTGTTCTTTTCTTTGGAGTCTATCTCTAAATTTTTTTTTAATCCATGGTACTTTTTTTTTTTAGTATTCAACATTTTCTTCTGTTTACTCACATCTCACATCTCTAGCTTTGGTATCTAGCAGACTGCTACTTCCCATATTCTTGGATGGTGTGAAGAGACCCTACTTGGTCTTAAATTCAATGATAAGATTAAACCTCAATTTTTACAGGAATTCTTGGGTTTTGGTTCAGTCTGATGATGGTTTTGCTGAGGTTTTGAACTTGGCCTCTACTTCCTCCCCTTCTCACACAGACCTGATTGCAAAGTTGGATCTCTTCCTTATATAGGTTCCAACCCGATATTGGTGAGGGTGCTTTGTTTACTGAGTGCTACTGTGACCTTTTCTCCTTCTGTGGCTCAGGTTATGGCTTATAAGCTTCTTGGACAATAGCTAGCCCTCTCTCCTGCTATGGCTTGGACAGGTCTATCTGAGAATTGTCTGGGTACTTATGTTTCATGCTGTTGTTTGGGAACAGAAGGCAACAGGTCAGTACTGGGTACTTGTATGGCCCTATCTCCGTTGGATCATGATATTTGCATTTACCTTACAGTTAGCCTGGATTATATTCAATCAAAGGTTCACAAGACTTTGAGCAGTCTTTTGTGCAGTCCTGAAATAGAGGAGCTCATAGCTTTGTCTCTTTCTATGATTATTTTTTCTGGTGCATTTTTAGAGCTTTCTTGGGGTGTTTGTGGGGGATCTGGGCTCCTCTACAGTTGAACATGCTACTATCTTCCCCAATATTTAGATATCTTCCATATTTTCAAAAGAATAGCAATATTTTGTCAAATATTTTGCTAAAATCAATGAAAAGATTATGGTACCTAAATACAATCAAATACTAACATTCCATAAGAAATAATAAACATGAAGACTCCAGATAAGTATAAGGTATATTATATGAAGTGACATAAAGTGAAGTAATTAGAACAAGAAAACAACTAAAAAATGCTTGGAAATTAACTGGGTACTTCTTGAACATCTGTAGCACATAGTTGTAACCATGGTCTTACTCTTATAACTTACTCTTATGTACCAAGTTTTTTTTAAATTATTGAAACATTTTAAAACTTATTTTGTCAAATATTTCCCAATTATATGAAAAAATATTTAACAACTTTATTTTTTTAGGTAACTGGGGTTAAATGACTTGTCCAGGGTCACACAACTAGTAAATGTCAATTGTCTGAGGCCACATTTGAACTCAGGTCCTCCTGACTCCAGGAGGTGCTCTATCTACTGTGCCACCTAGGTGCCCCAACAATAATTTTTTAAAATTCTGAGTTTCAATTTGTATTCAGAGTTCATTAGTTCTCTTTCTGGAGGGAGAATAGCAATACCACTACCAGGTCTGTGTCCCAAAGAGATCAAAGAAAAGGAAAAAGGACTTATTTGTACAAAAACATTTATGGCAGCTCTCTTTGTTGTGGCAAAGAATCGGAAATCAGAGGGATGCTCCTCAATCAGGAATGGCTGAAAAAATTATGGTATATGATTGTGATGGAATATTATTGTGCTATGTGAAATGATAAGCAAGATGAAAAAGTTAGGAAGATATCTATAAACTCATTTAAAGGGAATTGAGCAAAACCAGGAGAATAATGTATGTAATAACAGCAATATTGTAAGGATGATCAACAGTGAAAGACTTAGCTACTCTGATCAAGACAGAATACCATGTTCTAGGTCCTTTGATATTTTTAACGTGGAAGCTGCTAAATCCTATGTAATCCTGACTGTGGCTCCTTGATATCTAAACTGTTTTTTTCCCCTGGTTTCCTGCACTATTTTCTTTTTGACCTGAGAGTTCTGGAATTTGGCTATAATATTCCTGGTAGTTTTCATTTTGGGTACAGCATTTTTTCATGTGATTATCAATAGCTTTGGTTTCTTCTTTTGAAAACTGCCTGTTCCTATCTTTTGCCCATTTATCAACTAGGAAATTACTTTTATTTTTTATAAATTTGGCTTGGTTTGCTATATATTTGAGAAATGAGGCCTTTATCAGAGAAACTTGCTGCGAGTTCCTCCTCCCGAACTCACCCCTCCCCCACTGCTGTTTTCCTCCTAATTTTTGGTTGCATTAGCTTTGTTTATGCAAAAGCTTTTTAATTTTATATTTTCAAATTCATTTTAATTCTTGTGATGTTCTCTATCTCTGGTCATAAACTTTTTCCTTATCAATAGATCTGACAGGTATGTTTCACACCCTTTATGTTCAAATCATTTATCCATTTTGATCTTATCTTGGTACATGGTGTGAGATATTGGTCTATACCTATTTGCTGCCAAACTGCTTTCCAGTTTTCCTAGCAACTTTTGTCAGATGGTGAGTTCTTACCCCAAAAGTTTGGATCTTTGGGTTTATCAAACAATAGATTACTATGGTCATTTACTACTGAGTATTATATATCTAATATAATACACTGATCCACCACTCCATTTCTTAGCCTATGTAGCAAGTCAACATATATTAGCAAAGAGTAGGGAGGGTTGATAGTGAAATAACTAAGAAAAATAATGGTTTGCTTCATATTCTCCTTTTGTGTACCAACAGTATTGTATGAGCTGTCATATTTTCCAAGCTAATAATATGGGAAGGCCTGTGAGAGCAGAGGACAAGTCACTCCTGCCATGGGCATTAAAAAAAAAAACCCACATACACACACTTACACATATTGATCTAATTCAAACTGCTATTTTTATGACAATGTACTATTGTATTGAGGTGTTTAGAAGCTCATCCCTTTAAAAAAGAGATAGTGTCACAGTTAGAAAATACAAGTCATAGAAAGAATCCCTTCCTAGATTTGTTTCTTCATCTTTCTCAGTGACAAAGGTAACCACTTTTTGCAAATTGTAAAGGAAATTTGCTAGGTACTACATATGCAGCAGACTTTTTGTGGCCCATATTACCTACAGCCTTCCCTGACAATAGAAGACAAAATGGAAGTTTAAAAGTGAATTAAATTTGTACACAATTACAGACACAATGTATGTGTGATGACCAACTTTGATAGACTGGACTCTTCTCAGCAATGCAGGGTTATAAGACAACTCCATAAGACTCTTGATGGAGAAAGATGTCTACATTCAGAAAAAGAACTAGAAAGAACAGAGTTTGAATGCAGACTGAAGCAAACCACCTGCTCTTGTTCTTATTCGGTTTAATTTCCTCTTTCCCATTGTTCGTTCCATCTGTTACAATCCTTCTTTATAACCTAACTAATGTCTAATGTGAAAATATTTGCAGATCCTATACTTGATTGCATGCCGCCATGGCAGGGGAATTGGGGTAGAAGAAGGGGAGGGAGAAAATTTGAAACTCAAGGGATTGTGGAACTGAATCTTGTAAACGAAAAGTAAACAAACAAATTAATAAAGACAAAAAAAAAGATATCACCCATGCTACAAAAAAAATGCTAGTTGACCAATTGACTTACTGACTTAGACCTCCCCCCCATGACAAACGGGGACACAGACGTGATACTAGTACTTTTTTTTTTTTGCTTTGGGCAAACATTTGGCATAACACCTTTGTTCACAATAAATATATTGGCACATTTACTTTACTAATTCAGAGATTTATATTTTTGATTATTGCAGACTCTCTGTCCAAATAATATTCATAATAAACCCTCTATACCTTAAAAAAAGGTGAATTTAAAAAGTGCTGAAACTGGACTTAAATGGCTAGAAGTTTTGCATTCATAAATGTAAGGTCCACTACTAAAAGGAAAAGTACACTGATTCCATGTAAATTTTGATGAGGAGCCTAGTTGTCTAACCTATGGCTGGTTGATAATGCTATTTTTTTTTATTATTGTAAGGTACTAGAGCAGTGGTTCTTAACTTTTAATACTCGCATGTGGGCATATCTGCATGTGGGCAGACCAGCCTAGAGAGGGATAAAGGAGTGGTGTCTTGGTTCCTAAGATCATCAGAAATATGTGTTTTCCATTGGTCTTAGGCAACCCCTGTGAAAGGGTTGTTTGACCCCCAAAGGGGTTGTGATCCACAGGTTGAGAACTGCTGTACTAGAGAAATGTGTCAAAGTTTTCCCTACAAATTGCCTTGCCTAAAGAAGCAAAAGAAGCCTGGCATCCCTTTCAGTCAATTACTCTGTGTATGAGTAATACAATATCAGACTTCTATGGAAACTGTCTTTAGGGCCTGAACCAGGTTCTTTTTATCACCAACACAGTGTTTGGCAGATAGTAGGTACTTAGAAAGTGCTTGTAGATTTGACCAACATGACAGTGAAGAGCCAAAGCTTTCCACAAACATTTGCACTTCACCATAAAAGAGAACTGGCACCACTAGACTGTGACTATCACTGAAGTTATTCAGAAAGCTCTTGCCAACTGGTATCAATCCAGACATGTGCTGACATGGTCACTCTACTGTAGCAGTGGGCAGACAATCTCTAGTGGATGAAGAGGATGCATAAGGCAGAATGCCTCTGGGGAAGGAACTCAGGCTTTGAAGTAGGAGGGCCTAGGTTGGAACCCAACTCTGCTGTGTTCTGCCAGTATGAAACTAGATGAATTCCTTCACTTCCCTGAGCCTCAGGGACTTCATCTGCAAAATGGGATGATATGACTTTTAAAGGCCCAGGTCTAATCTATAATACTATGATTATCATTTGTTGTTAAGTCATTTCAGTCAAGCTCAACTAACTGTTCATGACCCAACTTTAGGGTCTTCCTGGCAGAGATACTGGAGTGGTTTGCCATTTCCTTCTCTAACTCATTTTATAGAGGAAGAAACTGAGGTTAACAGGGTTAAGTGACCACCCAGCTAGTAAATGTCTGAAGTCAGATTTGAACTCAGGAAGATGAGTCTTCCTGACTCTGGGAGCAGCACTCTATCCACTGTGCCACTCAGCTACCAGAAGCTAACGGGCATACAATTAAATAGATCCTTCCTCAAATCCTCCCCATCAAGATCCCAAGAGACAACAGACCTTAATGAACAACTAGTCAAAACCTCTCATTTTACAGATAATGAAACTGAGGCCCAGAGAGGTTAACTGAGATTGGTCTAAGAGATTGGTCTAAGCCTATCTACATAGGAAATAGTTTTCCTCAATCACATAGCTTCCTTAACTGTAAAATGAACACCTAAAAAGCATGTGGCATACACAGTGTGTGATGACTGACTTTGACAGACTTAGCTCTTCTCAGAAATGCAAGGATCTAAAACAATTCCAAGAGGCTCATAATGGAAAATACCAGCCATATCCAGAAAAAGAAACACGTAGTTTGAATGCAGAGCAAAGTTGGCTATTTCCTTTTTTTTGTTTTGTTTTATGTTTTTCTTTCTCATGGTTAATCCCATTTGTTCTAATTCTTCTAATTCTTCATATAGTATATGTACAGCCTATATCAGATTGCAAGTTGTCTTGGGGAGGAGGAAGAAATTTAAAACTTAATGAAAGTGAATGTTGAAAACTAAAAAAAAAAAAACTAATAAATTAACTAAAATTTTTTTTCAAAAAGCATGGAGCATTGTGCCTGGCACATAGTAGGCACTATGTAAAATGCTTATTACTTTTCCTTCCCCCTAAACAGGGGAACTAGGAGGCAACTGAACCTAGATCCTCCAGTCCACTGCCTTTCTGCTCCACTTTAGCACCTGGCCTATCTGAACTCTTGCAGATGAGTCTTCAGATTCCAAGCCCAGTGCTCTATCCACTGCGCCACCTAGCTGCCCAGATGATCATCATAGTGACTTTCTATGATGCTGCTGGGAAGGACGATAAGAAATTTTCTTTCCCTCAAGATACTTCCTGCTTAACTTGTTGTAACCATATCCTGCTAAATAATATCTATTCCCAGAAGATTCTGGTCATAGCTTGATTACTATGCCCTGCTAACTCAACTTTGTATTCACCTCAATGATCATCCAGCTTCATACAATCTAATTCATTGATTTGTCTTATCAAATCAGTAGGAAACACAATTAAAAAGAGACCTTTTGGTTCGCTCAGTGAAAAGCATGCTTTTGGTACCCATCAGTGTATCTATAGCCTGGCATTTCCCTTATAGCTATAAGAAATAAAGATTGAATGGCTTGATTAATTAAGGAATCAGCTTACTAGGTGAATTTTTCAGGAACAGTAACTTTAATGATCTAAATACAAAGAACCTCCAAGCCCAAAATTGAAAGTTGTGTAATTATATTGATTAAGCTTGACCCAAAAAGAGGTGGAAAAATGTCCCATCTTTCTTTCTTTGCAGTTAGGGAACTTTGGGTGTGGAATACTGTATGCAGTATCATTTTTTGTTGATAGGTTTTGGACATTTACTCTCTTTAATCCTGTGGTTGTCATATTTGTCAGTTTTTCCGGTAACATATAATTTAATTCATTTGGGCCAAGTTACAACTCATTAGGGTGAATTGGATCATTTTCTACTATCTTATGACTTAACATTGATAATTTTTTTTGATGTTTTCCAGTCAAAATAATATTCTTGGGAGTTCTGCCTTTTAACCATTGTCAGATAACCTATCTGCTATGAGCAATGGATCTGGCCTCTCATCTGAACCTCTTTTACCTAATGTGAGTACTCTCCCTCCTTTTGTTATTTTTGGTCTTCCTGGACAGTCTTAGCTCATTCTAAGCGTTAAAGACTATTCTTAGCATCATGTATTCACCCCATTATTGACCCTTGCTTTTAATCTTTTTTTTTAAAGAAACTTTTATTGTCATATTTTGGTTTTTTTACATTACTGGAATTTTTTTTCTTTTTCTTTTTGGAGGGCAATTGGGGTTAAGTGATTTGCCCAAAGTCACATGGCTAGTAAGTGTGTCAAGTGTCTGAGGCCAGATTTGAACTCATGTCTTCCTGACTCCAGGGCCGGTGCTCTATTCACTGTGCCACCTAGCTGCCCCTCATTACTGGAATTTCTATTAGTAATCCTGCCCCTTCCAACAGCCATCCCAAAAAAGTAATTTTTTTTTAAAAAGGGGGAAGAAAAAAATTGTAAAAATGATCATTAAAGTGAAAAAGTAAAAAATATGTGCAATGTTCTATACCAGTGGACCTCTGACCTCAGCAAAGATGGGAGTATGTTCTTTAAAAATAAGTGGGGGCCAATTAAATAATTGTCACTTATACCACCTAGAATTACATAAAGTTATATTTAGAAGGAAATTAGAGTTCATCTAGGCCCATTCCTTGTTCAGTGTTGGAATAGGCCACTTCTACACTCCCAAGAGACACTTTTCTAGTCTCTACTTGAGTATTTCAATTGATAGAGAAGATCATCATCTCTCACAAGACAGTTTATTACACTTTTAGACAGTTGTAATTCATAGGCTTATAGGCTTTAGAGGTGGAAAGGTCCATAAAGATTATGAATTATATAACCCCTTCGTTTAATAGATGAGGAAACAGAGGTGAGCAGGTAATGTGATTTGTCCTTAGTCATTGAAGTAATACTAGACCTTTAATAATAACATATAAAGAATAAATAATAGAAATAAATAAACCATATTTGGTTTATGAAGTAGCAGAACCTGAATTTTGAACCTCAGTCTTCTGGCCTGAAATCTAACTTTGTTTTGACTATAGCATGCTGAGTAGGAATTCTTAGAAAGTTCTTCCGTGTATTGATGCAAGATGCTGGTGTGAACATAATTTCTGTGAAATTGCTTTACAACTTTCCTAGTAATTCCTGTCAAAATAGGAAGTTTTACTCCAAGTAAATTATGTTTTAACTTTACTTTTTTTTTCATTATTCTTCTTGATATTTTAGGTCTTTTGTTGCTCCAAGTCTAGATCTTTGGAGTATACCTTGGTAGTTAGATTGGCGTAGCTCTACAACTGTAAATTAATTTAGGTAGTACCACCCTTTTTATTATGTTGGTATTAAGTGTATTAGCATTGACTATCTTTCCAATTATTTAAATCACTTCTAAAGCTTGGTCAAATAGTGTTATAAACAAAATTTATGCAAACTATGATTGTGCCTTGATGTATTGAGTCACAGCTATTTTAGGCTTTTTGTGGTTATTTTGAATGGGACTACTGTTCTTTTGTTTTCTCCTGGATGCAAATTTTATGCAAACATATGTATGTGTGTTTGTATATATGTATATATGCATGTATAGATGTATATATATATATGTTTCACAAGCATATATATATATACACACACACATTAGCAATCAATTAAGCATTTTATTAAGTACTGTAACAGACATTTGGGATACAAATATTTTTAAAAATGAAACATTCACAGTTTAACTTTTAATGAAGGTGACAAGTACAGTATATATGTAAACACACACACAATAATTTGGGAGGCAAAGCTTCTAGTAGAAGCAGACACTTGAGCTGCATTTTGAGGGAAGAGAGGGATTCTATGAGGTGGAAGTAAGACACCGGGGAAGGTCCATGTGAAGGCACAGAGAGACTAGATAGGAAATGCTGCACGTGAAGGTCAGAGAGAAGTCCAGTTGGGCTGGATCTTATTGAGCAGGGAGGGGAAAAATGGCCAATGAAACTGGAAAGAAAGGTTGGGGATAGCTTGTAAAAAGTTTTAAAAGCTAAACAGATTTTATACTTTATTCTAGGGGCAATAAGGAGCCACTATAGTGGAACTGTGTAGGAAAGTCACATGGTTAGAACTCTGTTTAAGGATAATCACTTCGGCACCAATGTGTAGGATGTATTAGAGCGGGGAGAAAGCTGCATCAGGGAGATCAATTGAGGAGGACGTGGCAATAATTTAGGCAAGAGATGAAGAAGGCCTGAACTAAGGTGGTGGCTGTGTGTATGGGGAGTGGTGATCAGATGAGAGAGATGTTTGGAGGTAGAAAGGGCAAGACTTGGAAACTGACTGAATATGTGTGGTGAGGGAGAGTGAGAAGTCAAGGGTAATGCAAAGTTATGAATCTGGGAGACTGCAAAGGATGGTGAGGTCTTTAATGGAAATGGGGAAATTTACAAGAGGGGAGGGACTTGTGGAGAAAAAGCATGAGCTTTCAGTTTTAGACACGTTGAGTTTGAGCTGTCTTTGGGACATCCAGTTTGAAGTGTCCAGTGGGCAAGTGGTGCCGTGGGCCTGAAGCTAATGGGAGAGACTGGGGCTGAATATATAGATCTATGAATCAATTACATAGAGATGATCATTAAATCTTTCTTATCTTGAGATGAAATCTGGCTCCATGATGCTCTATTTCTTCTTTGGAGCAATACAGAAGAAGTAACTTCTTCCTTATTTTATTTATGAAGAACATCTTCATGGAGTAGAGTGCTGTAGTATAACGAATACTTAATAGTTTAGGCATCAGAAGCTTTGGATTCTAGTCCTGATGCCATTATTCCTTAGCAATGTAACATAAGGTAGTTTCTGCAACCTTTAGAGTTTAAATTTCTCCCTCTGATCTACCCTCTAACTTTCTCTCACAGTGTTTACCTTCAGTTACAGTAGATTGGGTAATTCACCATTCCCCAGACATATCCAATGCCTTTCTGCCTGGGGAATTCTGAATATTTCTATTCAGTTCAATTTGCCCATTATGAAAAAGGCACTGTGGTAGGTTCCAGAGAAACAAAGACATAAATGAAATAGTCCCAGCTCTCAAATGTCTTAGAGGCATCTTAGCTAAGCTTTAAAGGCAGACAAAGCTTAAGATGAGAAGGCAATGCATTCTAGGAGTAGGGATGGCTTGTGCAAATGTATGGTAGTAGTAGATTGAGCATGACCACCTAATTCCTTAATATTCCCTTAGAACTTTGACTATTCCTCTCTCTTGCTACTTAATCATACTCTATTTTATAAAGTGAGCATTTGCATACATCTTCTGTCTCCTTGCTAGATTATAAACTACTTTCTTGAGGCAAAGAATAATAATCTATTCATTTTTGCTTCCTGCTCAGTGTCTAGAATATAGCAGTTAATAAGTGTTTTATATACCCTAAAATATTTTCCAAATTTAATATATTGCCATTATCAGTTGTATAGAAGAAATGTCAGTAACCAAGACAAAATACAGGTCATCTTCAAAATATTTTACTTCAGTAACATGAATAAAATGCTGTTAATTTTACACAAGAGCAACTAGGTACTGGAAAGACAGAATAAATAAGAGTTTGTAGTAAAGTACAAAGCATTGGTTACTAATTACTATAAAAAATGAAAATCATCTTAGTTGACAGTTCTCTTTTATAGTTCTAAATCTTATATTCACACTGGCTTTTCACATGATACACTGGTTCTGCTCTTTTTGGAGACGAGAAAGAAGTCCTTCTTATGCAGAAATATTATTAGTGAACAAATGTTCTAAATAAGTGCTGTAAGATGTCTGTAGCAGGGACATATTGCCATTCAGAAACCTGAGGATGAGGGAACCTTGCCCTAGAGGCAATACGTAAAAACAATACATATGTACTTCTTTCTCATACTACTATGTATAATATGAATGTTTCTACAACCTCCAGAATTAAAATTTCTATTAAAAATTTAAAATTCTATTAAATTTCTAATGAAAAGTATAATATGAAAGTGGCCTTTATGTTATCCTTACCTTAAAAACTAATTTGAAAAGAATATTTCAATTTCTTAAATGAATACACAGAAGGTCTCCTGCTTTTTGGGAATCC
Source organism: Pseudocheirus occidentalis (assembly GCA_028646575.1). Classification (NCBI taxonomy): domain Eukaryota; kingdom Metazoa; phylum Chordata; class Mammalia; order Diprotodontia; family Pseudocheiridae; genus Pseudocheirus; species Pseudocheirus occidentalis. The sequence continues at coordinate 81,388,435 of CM053598.1, forward strand.
AGAGGCCTTGGTTCTGCTTCCAGATCTGCCTCTAGTTGTCTCTATGTCTATAAGTAAGTAACTTTCCCTTTCCGGACCTTGGTTTCTTTAGCTGCAAAACAAGGGTATAGTTGAGATGATACCTGAGGTTCCTCCTCACTCTAGTATGCTATTTTCTACTGAACAGTGGACCATTTGATGTCTGAGACTATCTATCTTACTTATTTTTGTGTCTCTCCCTGGGGTGCTTAATACATGTTCAAAGAGGGGCACAGTGATGTAGTAAAAATATCAAAGTTTAGAGCCAAAGGATTTGGTTCAAATCGAGGCTCTGCTACTTACTCCTTCTGTGACATGGGGCAAGATACAATTTCTTAGGGTCTCTTGTTTCATTTTCTATAAAATAAGGGGATTGGACTAGATCAGCGGTTCTCAATCTGTGGATGGTGACCCTCTTGGGGGTCAAATGACCCTTTCACAGGGGTCGCCTAAGACCAGCGGAAAACACACATTTTCCATGGTCTAAGGAACCAAGACACCACGCTCCTCTATCCGTCTCCAGGCGGGTCCGCCCACGTGCAGATACGCCCACATATGTGTATTAAAAGGTCATGACATTAGGAAGGTTGAGAACCATTGGACTAGTTGATCTTGAAGAATTCTGCTAGCTTTATATCCTATGATTCTATGACCTAGGTTCAAATACTAGTTTTGATTCTTACCAGCTGTGTAATCTTGACCAAACTACTGAAACTTTATGATCCTTAACTTCATCCAGAGTCACACACCTGACTACAGGGTTGCCTTGAGGATGAAATGAAATAGTAGATGTTAAAGAATATGGCAAACTTAAAATGCCATAAGGTCAACAATTATTCCTCTAATAACAATAATTATTCCTCCTTATCTGATACCTCACCTTGTTGTGGAAGTGACACTGGGTTCTAGAAGGTATAAGGTTAGCAGATGTCTTACCAAGCTGATAAGGCTTTGAGTGTAATTGGATGGCAGATAGACTATTTGTTGTCAAAAGAACGGCCTAAGTTCAGGGACACATTACTAGTTGTCTGCAGGGTGATTAAGGGTATTTTTTGGGGGGAGGTTACAGAAATCCTTTAAGATCATCAATCAAGCTAAAGAGGGGTTGTAATTGAAGGAGGAATAGCCATACCAATGGATTTACACATCTTTGAAATTCATATTATTACTATTATTTGATGAATGAATGAATATACCTTAGGCCTTACTGTCCTCTACTTGAGGGGACTGGACTAGCCTTTTCAACTAGACACTCCATGGTTACATATTCTTGTAAACATGAACTTACCATTTCAAAAATGAAACTGCAGATAATGAGTCTTTTTTTTTTTGGAGGGGGAAGGGCAGGGGAACTGGGGTTTAGTGAGTTGCCCAAGGTCACATGGCTAGTAAGTGTTAAGTGTCTGAGGCCATATTTGAACCCATGTCCTCCTGACTCTAGGGCCAGTGCTCTATTCACTGTGCCACCTAGCTGCCCCCAGATATAAGATTCTTGAACACCATCAATTATATATTATTGAAAATATCACTTTTTAAATGAGGACATACTTAAATCTACAACCTAAATGACAGGTCCAGCGCTGTTAATTTATCTTTCCTTTTTCCTTTCTTTCTTTGTTTCCCTTCTACTTGCTCCATTTATAATTCCTGGAGATACAGGGATGAATAAAACAGGGTAATCTAAATCTGAGTTATAAGAGAATCTTTAAAAATTTCATGGAAAAAAATTAGCACCAAATTGTCATGACTAATTCAGTTGCAACTTCTTTTATTATATCAAAGGGCAAAGTAAATTTGAATTTGCCCTTGAAGTCACATTTGTTTTGTCCAAGAGCAATTAATGCTGATCATTCTTTGTCCAGCAATCTAAACAGTTTTCTTCCACATAGATCATTCTTCAAGAAGAAGATGACATTTTTAAAAAATTGTATAATGGAATAAGCAAGGATATTGCTGCCTGTAACATATATTTCTTTTCTTCTAATCCTTAGGATTGTTTCTGCAGCATAAAATACCGTTTTAAGAAAGAATGACAAAGTTTGAATGAGAAAATGTATTTTGTCACAAAAGATAAAAGTATTTCTTTCCCTAAAGTGAATATAGGTAATTTCAGAAGCAGCAGCTCCTAATTATTCACCCCTGAAAAGCTAAAAAAGGTGCATATTGAAAAGAATGACCTCCAGTTTGCTCTGTGAATGAATGGAGGCACAAATTCTCATTTTCCAGGAACGCTGGTTGATAACTGAGTTAGGGAAAACATGCATTTCTTCATTACAGTAGTCTACTGTTCATTTAAATAACAATAACCAGCATAAAAGACACAAAAGCATTATCTGGCCACTCCACTGTGGGGAAATTAGTACTAACAATGCTGACTAGAGTGAATAAATGATTGTGGTCTTATTTTCAGCATTATTTCAGATTATTTCATATTATGGCAGTCTAGCATGATCAGTGGTCACAGTATTCACAACACTTGGTCAAAAGGATCTGCTTAGATAACTTCTGAACTAGAATTTATTTTAAAATTCTATTCTTTTTTTTTTTCAGATTATGCTAGGGAGGAGATGCTGGGGAAATTTCCTTTTTCCGAAGGCAAATACACAGAATGAGCTGAGACTTGCTGAAAATCTTGGTATAGTTTAGAAAGAGAAGGACAAGTGAAGGAAGAAGTTTATTATTTGGGTAGATGGCCTAATGTTAACTAGACAGAAGCAGAATTATTCAACTCTTACTTTCCTCTTCTTTATCAAGAAGAAATTTTTGCATTAGGAAGGAGGCTGGATTAGGTGAACTCTAAGGTCCTTTTCCAACTCCCAAGTGGCTAAGAAATAGCTATACAGTGTTCATCTTGAAACAAAATCATCTTTTTCTGTCACCAACCCTCAAACTGAACAAAAATTTGTTGAGTAATGGGCTAGAGATACTAAGACATAAACGAAAAACAATTCCTTTCTTCAAGAAATTATATTCAACAAGGAAATACAATATGTCACTATACATAAATGCAAAATAATTTGGGGAAGAACAAATACTTCCATCTATGAGGATCAGGGGCAAGAGGTGGCGCCTGAGCAGAGCAGAAAAGGAGTTGAGGTTCTGGAGCATAGGATATTTCTGAGAAAGTCAGGCAGATGGGGTGGCACATTGAGGGGAAGAGTACTATTTGGGGATAATGTCAAGAGGTTGGAGATAAGGAGAACAACAAAGGCAAACAAACTATTTTACACAGTTTTTTAATACAAGACTTTGGTGACAGTCACCATCCCCACGTGTCACTGAGAATGATCTCACATACAATTTTTAATATGGTTGTCATATAATTATTGGTGTCTGTGTTAAAACATTTCTTTTTTCATTTAAACCTAGAGGGCATATGATTTAAAAGTCATTTTAATATTTTAAAAAATACAATACCAAAGATTGAATGGAAAATAATTACTGATGCATCCACTAAACTTTTAGTAAGGTAGACAGTCATTTAAATTTAAATTTACTTTCAGTTAATCCTTGTTGACTGTTGAGTGGATGAGAAACTGAGTTGAGACGAGGAAAACTCTTTTTGATCTCAAATAAATGATCTAGGAAACATATGAGATCTACCCAGGCAGAGTGTGTGTTTAGGGAAAACTGAAGACATTATTGACTGGTGACCTGCCAATTAACATCCCAAGGCAATCGAATTAGTTCACGATGCTCCACCTTCAGAGAGCTAGTGACCTCACAGTGAGTTAATAATACATGTTGCTGTGTCCTGTGAATACTCTGGGTAAATTCCGTACCAGAATTTTCTTCTTATAGGATCTAACAGCAGGTAAAACTTCCTGGATCATAATATTTAGCAAGCTGAATAATTATATAAGTTCAGTACTTATTTTCCCAGAAGCATCTATATGGTTAAATATTTGACATATAAAAATAAAAGACAAAAAAATAACAATTACCTTTTTAAAACGAGAAGCTTTATATGGAAGGTTTTAAAAGTGATATACTGTATATACTTTAAAACTTTAAATGTCAATGATTTCATATATGGATTCTGAAACAGACGCCAGTCACTCTATACTTTAGTAGTAGATAGTCTTCATAAGTTGCTCCAGCAAAAAAATCATTACCTAGTGGCCAAATTTATGGTGACAATCTTCTAACCTTAGGTAGACTCATCCTCAGAGAACAAAAATGGACCATCACTGGACCATACCTGAAGCCTTTCCATTTTTGTCAGGCTCTTACAGAAGTCATATTCTAGTGATGTGTCCTTTGAGAACATATGGAAGGAGACCTCCATGCCATGATGAGGAATCCAAAGAAGCCTTTGGATGAGATTTAATAATAGTGGTACTTAATAAGTGATACTTGGTTGAATAAATGGTCTAGAGGAGATATAATAGATTGTAGTTTTCTAGCATATTATCGATATTTTTATTATTACTTCCCACCTCTAAGGCTAAAAAGCAATAGCCCACTACCACTATATGATCTTAAAACTGTGTCTAAAATAATGGAAAATGCTATAATAAGAAAACCTCTTTAACCCATTTTATAAGCTCTAAAGGTAAATCTGTTAACATCTCGGAGAAAAAAGAGTACTTGCAATGAAGTACTAGGATTCAAATTATGTTACTTGCTGTCTATAATTATAGTTTCTTTGTTAATATGTTCTCACATGTTATAATCATCCTGATTCTTTTCTACCCCTGATATAGTACCCCTTCAGTAAGGATTTACTGAGGGTCTACTATGTATAAAGACAAGGGATGAACATTAAGAAAAGCACTTGTCTCTCGAGGAGTCCTCTAGTTTACCTTAGCTCTGAATTTATGAGAGTATTCAAAATATAGCTTATCTTTTGCCTTAACTTATCACCTCTATTAAAAAAAAGGCACTTCCTGATCTAATGAAGGGAGATCTGTAAAAAGTAGCAATTTAAAATAGTTGTTGATCTGGTTAGCTTGATCGAATAGGACATCTAAAGCCATTTGAAAGGGAGGGAAAAGAAAGAGAAAGAAATGTTTATTTTTCATAGTGAGGAAGAAAACCATCAGTCTGTAAAAGAAGGGCCTTTGACAATTAAAAAATACATTTTATAACATCCCTTCACATTAACAACATTACAAACTCTTGAAAGGCAGGTAGGATCAGTATCACTTTTATTTTATAAATGAACTAGAGGCTCAGAGCAATTGTCCCAATATCACATGGTAAGTTAGTGGAAGAGCTGAAAAGGAAGGAAACAAGCATTTATTAAACACCTACCATGACCAGACACTGTTTTACAAGTGTCTTACAAATGCCTCATTTTATCTTCACAACAACCCTGGGATCTTCTAATACCTACTTTCCTCCACTCTCGGTTGGCTTTCAATTATATTGAGGTAATTATTATCTCATTTAACCCACAAACCTGCTGGGTTTTTTCTTAAGAAGATAGGACATCATCTAAGCAAAGAATGAAGCATCAGAGGAGATGGGCAGTTAAGAAAGTGAATTTCTATTCCTGTTTCTGAGCTTGGCAGATTTCTAGGCCCCGAGGCTCTCTCTACCTCTGTTTCCTTCTGGGTAGCATGGAGATAAACATATCTACCCTAAACTTATCTCACCAGGTAGTTGTAAGAATTGATTAAGTAATATCCATAAAGTAATTTCACCTCCCTTGGGAAAGAAAGCATCAAAGTGTCAGGTTTCCCCATTAGTTGAATTGATGGTAAATTGATTTAGTATGAATGGGGAGAGGATAAGAAAGTCAGTAGAGAAGCAGGCAGAGAACAGAGGAATAGAAAAACAGGGCAAAGGAACTGAAGTCATACCTGGCCTTATCCACAAATACCCTCTGTTGATACATCCCAAATCCTACTCTATGTTTCCCTTTCCCTTCTTTGCAGGCTATCTCCCAAGCCTGTAAGGCACTCTCCCTATTGCTTTGCCTGTCAAAATCCTTCCTTTCCTCTGGGGTTTGGCTTAGGTGCCTCTTCCTTCCAGTACTTTTCCTGATACACCCTCCACCTCCCAGCCACAATATAACAAACATTTATTAAGTCCCTTCTATGTGCCAGGCTCTATGCTAAGTACTGGGAATGATGTCTCCCTCCTCAAATTTCTTGCAATGTTTTTTCTGTACCTAATTTGCAGTTACAACTTTTTGCTTTAGGCCATACTTAATTTGTACTCAGATCTTATGTGTCCTGTTAAGTTCCCTGTGGTCAGCGAATGTATCCCAAATGTCTAATATAGTACCTTTCAGGGAGTAGGCACTTAACAAATATTTGCTGAAAATTGTCCTACAGAGTATGTGCTAATGAACACAGGCCAAATAAGATAATATAAACAGATGCAATAAAATATGGGTCTTAACTGGAAGGCTCCCTAGAGCCTTCATGATCTCCCTAGAGATCATGTTATCCAATACCCTCCTTTCAGAGACTCAGAACAATCAAAAGAATTATGGAAGGTCATAGAAGGAGTGATACGGCTGGAAAGCAGAATCTCAGTCTTCTGACTGAGTCCTATACCAGGAATCATGTACCATCTACTGTACCTGTATCAAGGTTCCAGTACCCCCTCCCACCTTACACGCTCTCTCTTATGGCAGTCATTGATTGAGACACAAAATTTAAGGGGTTAAACAGAACACAAAAACTGTAGCCACAAAGGGACAATGTTTAAGTTTGATTTGAACTAATTTTACACTGAAATCTTGCGTTAATATGGTCAAGTTTTCTCTAGGAGAGAAAGTGTCATGATTTGGTCCTGAAAAACAGTACATTTATACAATTGAAAATTCTCTAAATGACTGCACTTTTCAAGGGCTACTCTGAGGAAGTTGAGGACTGGGGACTTCATGGAGCCAGTGTCACTCTCTATGCCTTTTAATTAGGCTAAAACATTTAAAAAGGTTTAAAAAATGAGGCCATTCATTAAATCATTGATTTTGCTACAGATTGGGAGACTGAATTTAAATGATACCCAAAATATAACTAGGTATACTCAAAGAGAGAAGGACTGATAGAGAACCTTTAAATGGAATGCAGTAGTTTAAAATGCTATTATTATTCAGATTCCCAAGAATATTAAAACTGCCCATTAAATGGAAACCTAATAATTGGCACTACTGAATTGTGACATTTTGTAACCTGTACAGAAATGTAGAAATTGTGGGAGAAAAGTCTTTTTGAGACAGAATTTGATTTGCACAGTAATAGCATCCTAATAACCATAGTACACAACACATAAAAGGGAAAACAACAAGGAAAACAGGCTAACAAAAGTCTGAAAAGAACATTTTGTGTTGGAGCGGAAACATGACTTAAAGTAGAAAGTTGTGTTATTTGTCTGGCACAATGCTAAGACACAAGAGTGAGTTTAAAAATCAAGCCAGATTTGGAATTAAGCCCCCTCTCCTCCCCCTAGAATTTATCTAAAAATATAATAAAAACAGTACCATCTATGTTTTTTCATAAATATTCACTATTTCCAGGCTTACTTTGGTATAGCCCAGAAAAACAGAAATTATAGCAGTTAGGTTCAAGAAGAGCTGACGCTACCAAACTAGCCATATTCAGAGTCTCACCTACTCTTGACTTCTCTGAACCTTAAGGGACTCACCAGTTCTGCCTTCCTCCTGACCACACAAGCCAAGGTAATAGGGATCCTAGAAGAAGTGAATAAGTTTTATTTTTTTGCTTTTTGCTTTTTGGAGGGTAATTGGGGTTGTGACTTGCCCAAGGTCACATGACTAGTAAGTGTTAAGTGTCTGAAGACAAATTTGAACTCAGGTCCTCCTAACTATCCAGGGCCAATGCTCTATTCACTGTGCTACCTAGCCGCCCCTGAACAAGTTTTCTTGGAGAAAAATCTCTATTTAAAAACCAAGATCTCCTCTACGTGCCACCATTATGTGGCAGCAACACAGTGGGAATGGGGGTAGGTGGGAGGAAGAGGCATAAATAGGGGGCAAGCACATTGGGCTGAAAGTAGCTAAAAGGACAAAAACGCTGGAGTAGGCAATGTCTAGGACAAAATAAATTCTTAAGAAATACTTGCTTAATCAAATGGAATTGAAAAGAAGGAAGTGGTAAGAGGGGAAATATCATAGAGCAGGAAAAAAAGGAGAGTAGTGGGTAGTAGTTGAAGGAGGAAAAAGGAGGAGAGAAGAGGAAGAAAAGAAAGAAAATTTTTTTTTTGCTTTTTTGGAGGGGGAAAGGTAGGGCAATTGGGGTTAAGTGACTTGCCCAAGGTCACTCAGCTAATTTTGAGTTAAGTGTCTGGGGCCAGATTTGAACTCAGGTCCTTCTGACTCCAGGGCCAGTGCTCATTCACTGCCACTTAGCTATCCCAAGAAAGAAAATTTTTAAAAAGAGTGAAGCAAAGTGGAAAGAATATTTCATATAGTGACCCCCATATACATGGTGATCAATCACCTCTAAGTAAATTTACCCTACTACCTGCCCTTTCTTCTAGAACTCTTGTAGACTCTACCATAGCCTGAAGTTGGGAGAGTGTCTATAGGAGGCGGTATGGTAAAGGGAGACTCATTCCTGGCATCCTAAGTCTTTCCTCATATCTGCCTAGGTTTAGGTACTTCCTTTACCTCCATCTCCTGGTTCTGGGCCTTCTCTCTGGCTGTCCTCCATGCCTGGAATACTCTCCTTCCTCTGCTTCAACTACTGACCGCCCAGGATTCTTTTAAGCTCCACCTCCTACAGAAAGCCTTTCCCAAACCCTCCTAATTCCATTGCCTTTCCGCTGCTAGTTACTTCCTATCTACACTTGTCTGTATTTATTTGCATGCTGTCTCTCCCACTGAAGCTTCTGGAGGACAGAGACTGTCTTTTGCCTTTTTTTTTAAATCTTCAGTTCTTAGCACAATGCCTGGCATATAGTAAGTACTTAATAAACATGTATTGATTGATGTGTACGCATTGTTCTTTCTCACAATTTCTTAAGTTTCTGTACTTGGTGGTGCTCTTGTCTCAAATTCTAAACATGCTTATAGCAGATCCAGGAGCATGTACCCTTGGGAATATCTCTCAGAAGCCAGAATGACTACTGCAAACACAGAATCATGTCAGAGATATAACAATCACAGAACCGGGTATCAGAGATGAGTGTTTACCCATTAACACTGTTAATAAAACACTCCATTCTATAAAAAACACAAATAGGTTTTCTATTTCAAAAACTAAAGAACTTGTCTACACAAACCCAAGTCACTTCATTTTGACAAATATACACACATATAAATTATAAACTGTGCACATGAATATGTGGCAGCATTCCAGTCCTCTCAAGAATGCAGAAGTTTCAGAAGCAACAGATTTCTCTATCATTTCCACATAGTAACAATCATACACTTCACACACCAAATCTAGCTTTCTATTTTTTTGGGGGGGTGTGTGCACTTAACACAGTGGCAGCCTTTTGAGTGGGCCGACTCAAGAGCAGTAGAAGTAAAACTCATCCCTCCATAAGTAACTTGTTGAACGTTATCAAGCACAACAGTGCTCTCAGAAAGGAAGGAGGGCAATGTCTTTTATTCCCTAAGAAAAATGTTATCAATTGTAGATATCAAAATAAACTTCACTGAAGCCAAGGCTGAAGAAGTCGGCCACACACTTGTACAAATTCAATCAGGAGTTGCTAATTTTGGCTTGGTGTTTTATAGACGAAGGTAAAAGGAAACTATCAGGCAGTTACAGGATCAAACTAACTTTTCCACAGTTTATAAATCATATTCAATAAACAATTCTAGCAGACTCTGGATTTTTTTTGAGGGGGGATAGCAGGGGTTAAGTGGCTTGCCCAAGGTCACATGGCTAGTAAGTATTAAGTGTCTGAGGCTGCATTTGAACTCAGGTCCTTCTGACTCCAGGGCCAGAGCTCTATTCACTGTGCTACCTAGCTGCCCCAGACTCTGGATTTTTTAATGTGAAGATACATACTTTTACTATTCAGGGCACTGTCTTTATAAATTTTGCTCAATGTTACAATCAGGGATAAGACTATTTCATTAAAAATATCATCTGATGGTTTACTTTCTTACTTTTTCCAAATAAATGAGCAAAAAAAATTCCCTTATTCTGTATTAAAAAAATACTATCAAAATGAGAAAAAAAGAACCAAACTGATGAAGTGGAAATAAATGTGTTAAAAGGGAACTGGAGGATAGGGCACAAGAAGAAACACTGTGACATTTCTAGATAAATGTTATTGAACTGTGGTAGAATGGAAATAGTACAGGTTCTGAAGTCAGAAGGCCTGGGTTCCTATCCTGCCTCTCTTAAATACCAGCTGTGTGACCTGGGGCAAGTCACTTAATTTCCTTGGGGGTCAGTTTCACTTGTAAAACAAGGTAGCTGGACTACAGGGCCCTGACATACCTTTCAGTTTTAGAATTATGGCCTTAAGATCCCTTTGAAATAGTTTTCTCTTTCAATGCAGAGGCAAGGAGGTAGAACAGTGGATGGAATGCTGCACCTGGAATTAGGAAGACCTGAGTTCAAATTCAGCTTCAGACAATTAGCTGTGTGATCCTGGGCAAGTCACTAAATCTGTTTTCCTCAGTTTCCTCAGTTGTAAAATGGGAATAACACCACCACCAACTTCATAGGGTTGTAGTGAGGATCGAATGAGATATCTGCAAAGCATTTAGCACAGCACCTGGCACACAGTAGGCACTATATAAATCCTCCTTCCCTCCTTTACAAGGAGTTAAAGAGACTAGTGAATTCTGAAGAACTAGGAGGTGAGATGATCCACCCTTGCAGGGCTGCCTGAGTGCCAGACAGCTTTCTCAGCATACCAGTCATGCTAGTTGGGAGCAGTATGACCTTAGCAGTAATTAGGGACTCTGCTTCCAGTACTGACATCTCAAGCAACACGATTTCTTCTCACAGTGGATAAATGAATATGTGACAAGCACTGTGGTCTAAAGACAGTCACCCCACATCCCTTGGCCCTCTGAAAACTTGTATCCCCAGTGACACTGGAGAGAAGGTGGCTCCAGGTGAGGGGAAAAGAGTTAAGGTCAGTTAATTGCTCAAGGAAAAGAAGGATGAGCCATCCTTTATTCAGTCTCATTGGACTGATTGCCTGCTTCTCTGTACCTGTGCTCCACCCATCCTAAACTGTCTTCTGCTCAGGCACCAATGTTCCACTCTCCAACTGCCTCTGTCCAGGTGAAAAAAAAATTCCTAGTTATGCCACTAACCATGATTTATACCACACCTTATCTTGCACTGGCCTATCGAAGAGCATTTGCCAAGAAGAAAGCAATAAGGGAACTCCTTTCCTAAAGGATGTGAAACCACAGCTTGATATCTCCTGATGGGAACTATAGAAAAATGATGGACCGCTGGTTTTCCCTGACCAATTTAAAGATTTCTTTCCCCTAACATAATGACAGGCAGAATATTAGAAGCACACAGCTATGGAGGAGGAAAGGCTCTCAACTAAAGAAGTTGAAAATATAAACAACATTAAAACAGGTATTTATGTTAAAGGGGCAACAGTTATTTAATTAGCACACTGTTGATTAACTCAACCCCATGTAATCACAGTCTTCTGATACTGCTAATGCTGTTTTTGAATTAAAATGAAATAAAGTATCTAAAGAATAATTAAGTATGTCAAGTTTTCTTAAGCTTGTGGTAAATGCTGATTGGATGGTTCTAAAAGATGTTCCTTGTTTTGAATAGATGTTTAAACAGTTCTTAATAGAAAGTCTTTAATAAAGATTTGCTAGCAGTGGGACCTTGAATGAGTCATTAGGCCTCAGACTCTCTTTCATAAAATAAAGGGGTTGGAATGGATGGTGTCCACCATGACTTTTAGCTTCTGAAAGCTATGCTCTTGGTCAGTCATATGTGTAACACTTTCACCAACCATGAACATCAAAGAACAGTAGACTTTGCAATCATTTTCATAAACTCCATTTAAAAACTCTGAGCAGAGTATTAGCAGGTCTTCAATATGACATGAATGTACAGTTGGCTGGTGTGCTGTTTTTCAAAAGAAGATAATTTTTTTAATATGGGAAAACAAAGGTTCTTATATCCTAGATATAAAATTGAAGAGTGAAACATATGTGCGACCCTTTGACCCATCTTAGTTACATTAGTTACCTCATCCTTGAGGGTGATAAAATTAAGTTGGGTTTAAATGCACATATATACATTCTGAAAACATTCAATGAGAAAAGAAGCTAAGTTTTTTGTGAAGATGGTGATTTTGTGGTATCAAAGAACTGGAAACTAAGGAGATGTCCACTGACTTGAGAATGGCTAAACAACTTGTGGTATGTGAATGTAATAGCATATTATTATGCCATAAGAAATGACAGGTATGATTAATAAAGAGGACTACAGATTTGCATGAACTGATAGAGAGTGAAGTAAGCACAGTCAAGCAAACAAGATATAGGGGTGGCTAGATGGTGCAGTGAATAGAGCACCAGTCCTGGAGTCAGGAGGACCTGAGTTCAAATCTGGCCTCAGACACTTAACACCCACCACCCCCCCCACACACATACAAACTATCTGTGTCACCTTGGGCAAGTCACTTAACCCCAACTGCCCTACCTTCCTCCCTCCAAAAAAGCAAAAAAACCCAAACAAACAAAAAACCAAATTACATAAAGACCACAATGATGTAAATACAAAGAACGATTACCACAAAACAATAAAAACAGCATGTAGCAAATTTATAAAGAATAAGATCTAACCCAAAGGAGGGATATGAAGATACCTCCCCTCACTCCTTGACAGAGAAGAGAGAAGGGAATCCACAGGTGTGGAACACTCTCTGTACTGTCAGATTTTTTTAAATTTATTGATTGATTTTGTCCTTTCTCATCTTAAAAAAGTTCTTTGTTATATGGGTTAGCTCCATAGGAAGAAGAGAGAGGAGGATAAAGGAAGAAATAAATGTTTTGTAACAACTAAAGATATCAATAAAATTAATCTCAATACAAAAAGAAAAGAATGAGAATTTAACAAAATAATAACTTTTTTTCCTCCCCAGGAGACATCTATATAACATTTGCTTAATCACTGTTTAGAGGGGACCCTGAGTTCTCATAGGCTGCTCTAGTAAAATACAAGTTCTGGTCGGTTTTAACCAAGCTGGAAATGCTGCAAGTGCAAAATATCTATCATCCAAAGAACAATTAAAATAAATTCAAAGAGATTTATCACCAAGGTGGCTGTGTGTGACGGTTTTGTTGTTGTTGTCGTTGTCATTTTTTTGGCTATAGCAACCCTTAAAACCATGTAAAGGAGCCTAGAAGGGTTTGGATCTACTTTGGATGGAGGACCCAATCCACCCTGTCAACATTACTAGACGCTAAAATAGTGAAATAACATGTCAAGTAACTAAGTTAAACAGCATATTTCAAAAATTGTAACTGGTTCATGTAGCACTGCATAATCAGTCTTAGTTGGTGAAGCATTTCAGCTGCTTAGGGAAAAGGAACATTTGTACCTAATAGTTTATTTCCTCCTCCCTATTCCTCTATTCCTGAATATTATATTATCTGTTTCTTGTTATTTATGTTTGAGAGTCAAATCAAACTAAAGGTTCAAGTCTACATTATTATGTATTCATTCTTTGAAATACTCAGGTAACAAACTGAATTGAAACACAGATTCATTCAACTGTTAGCTCAGAATGACATTTATATCTATGTTGCTTTCTTTTACAAATATAGGCTAATTTGGAACATGTGTGCTTCTGTGGATCTGTAGCCTTGTTGGATAATACAGAGTAAAGAAGACTACACCAGATGCCAGCCTGAAGACATGGGTTCTTAGACTTAGATCTACCATTAATTTACTGTGACCTTGGACAGGTCATTTCCCCTTTCTAGATCTTATGAAATCAGGATGCTGGCCTAAAGGATATCTAAGTTCCTTTCTAAGTCTACAGTTTTCCATTCTGTAACATCAGTTTTACAGATGAGGCAATAGAGGTAGGCAATTTGTTGTAGCACAAAGAGTAACTTTTTCTTTTTAACTTTCCAAAATCCTTTTACATATACTATTTGATTTTAAAGATAAAATTGCTATGTAGTTGTAAATTTCATGCCTTCAATACTTGTACAATTCACAATTTGACTGGTGCATACTTTCTCTACTGTAGTAGAATGCAATCTTCCCATGCCTGAGAATTCTTAATACTAGAAGTACCAGATGTATAAATTGACATAAGTTTTTTTTTAGAAATTTACTACAGCTAAGTAGAATTTTTCCTGTGTTAAATGCACTTTAAATACAATTACAAGTAGATATTATAATTTTATTTTGAAATAAAAATTCATGTTCTCATCTCTATTTTCTTTGTGTTAAGGCACTGCTTTAAATGATATAGTTTGTTACTAGGTATTCTTAAACTTCAGTCTTTCTGAGTTACTATCAAAACCATCATTTGTAAACTCCTTGAGGGCAAGGATGATTTGATTTTTGCCTGGCCCATAATAGGAACTTAATAAATGTTTATTGACTGCCTGATGATGGTTTACCTTGTGACAATGTTTCTACTCATCACCACAGATATGTCATTACAACCAAAGATCAGGCAGTTAACAGACAGTCTATCTCTGTGCTCATTTTCAAAAAGTTTATACTATAGTAGAACTTGCAAGAAATAAATTCCCTGGTACACCTTCTAGAACCCAGGGTCACCTCTCCACACCACTGGGAGGTAACAGAGTAGCTCCTTTGTGGGGGATGTCATAGCATTTATGATGCAGAACTAAAAGCACTAAATCTGTTTATCCCTGACCTTTTATTTGCTTCATCAAAACAAACCAGAGCTATGGAGTAACAAATGCCACTCTAAACAAGGCATTGAACCAGTCCATTCAAAGAAAAAATGAAACAAAACCTTCATTCAAATATCTGGATACTCACAAGAATTAAAAAATGGATACTCCAAATTTAGTATCATTCTGAGAGAAAACTAGCAGCTTCTCTTGCACATACTGCAAAGAAAGTCGGGCCAGTCATTTGCTGTCAGTATGAGGATTACTTATAAAACTGAATGTGATGACTGTAGGATATTCTTAGATTTATACTTAATGATTAAAATTATCAGAGGATGGGAAAATAGTTGGTGGGTCTAATTTAATAAAAATAAAAGATGACAGCAGAATCTAATCCTTATAATTTTTTCCTATCACAAGCCCTATACACCTATTTCATTATTGACAGCACAAGAAGACTTCCCCCCTCCCCCAGTACACCATTTGAAAGGATGTCCCTCCCCAATTTTGTACACAACCCTACTTCATTTTCTGCACATGGCTTAGACAAAAGGTCAAACCACAACTTTAAATATTTAAACTGGTCAATGACAGTCAAGTAGTCAGAAATGTTTCTAGTTTACTGTTAAATATGGATAGCCTCAGAGGTAACCTCAAGTACATGGCATGGCTTTCTAATGAGTAATTAGTTATGAAACTATGAAGTAATGCTGAATTTTAAGCAAGGCTAAAAAAATAGACTGGAGTGGAACAAATTAAAAGAACTATAATTATGCAACATCATGAGATGTATTAGATAGTCACTCTATGCATATATCAAAAAATACATTAATAAACCTAACATAGTAATAAAAAGATGAGCCTGGCCCTTCAAGACCTCAACACTAATTGGAAAGGATTTAGACAGCATATCTTGAATAACTTTCATTATCAATTTTGGCAAGTCATTTTTCAGCTACCTAAATAATGGTTATTTCCTACATTCTGTATGGCATCTATCAAAATCAAAGATCTAAGAAATATCATTAGTGAGTGTGAGTGAAGGAGCAACTGTTCAATAGCTCCAACTTGAATAGAATATATTGGTCCTTTATAACTCATCTATAAGGCATCTTTTTTTCCCATTTATAAGATTGCCTTTTAAAAAATAGCACTAGTTTTAAGATCACAGGTTTTGGACATAGAAGAATTCTCTTCCCAGGTTGATGACTTTATAAACTTCATTCTTAATGAAGGAGAGACAGCTTTCAAATAAAAAAAGTCAGATAAAAATGTTTATAACCAGTAATTGACACACTATCAGTTAGATATGTTGAAGAAATTCTGCCAGTAGCATCGAATTTTTGTAACCAAAAAAGATTTATTTTCTAAACATCTGAGGAAAGATGGTTATAACTAAATTGTAAATTACAATGACCTAATAATTTGCCAGTATTATTTGAAGAATAAGTAATAATATTACTTATTGTCCCCCCAAATAGCTTCTAAAACTTGAAAAGAAGAGTGGTGTTTCATATTACTATCCCAAATGAGCCTTGACTCTTAGTATTTCATTTAGGGGAACAAAGGGAAAGGGAACAAGCATTTAAACATCTACTATGTGCTAGACTACGCTAAGTGCTTTATAAATATTATCTCATTTGATTTATTTGTGGAGTTAAAATGTCTAATATGGCTGCCAACTTGGGGAAGTGATCACAAAACAGTCCTCGGCGAAGGACAATAACCTTATTTACCACCCTTCACCTATGTGAGTTAAAGCCTTTCTGAAGAAAATTTATCTTTAGAGAGTGAAACAGTCATAGAAATGAGAAGTGACTTGCTCAGTGTCATCAAATGAGTGAGCAGGAGAAAAAATACACTGTAGTCAGGACAAGAGAGGCTTAGAAGAACAAGAGAGCCTTTTAGTTGATGCCTCCTTTGGGTACAAGCTTTTTATAGGAAGGACTTCCTCTATGCAAGTTGGTCCTTCCTTGTTTATTTTAATGCTGAAATTAAACTTCAGGTTATTCTATCTACTCCTATCCAATCCAACATATATCTATAATATTCAAGGCATTATGCTAGACACAGTCTATACTTAATGCTCATTACAGTGATCAAAGAAAATTATGAAGGTATAAATTAAAATCTCCAATGAAGGCCATCCCTCATCAATTATTCCTTTCTCCATGTAGCAATATTCATTTGTGAATCATTTGCTTCATGACTCTAAAGCTGTGTTATTTGTAATGTAATACTCTAAGAACCTCCAGAGTCACTGCAATGTTAGTTACAAATAAAATTTGTCTCTCTGTGGATCTTAACCTTGGGAATGTGAACCTTTAAGTTTTGGAGATCAAATACCAACATCCCCCTAGGACCACTGTGCACATCTGTATTTCTGGACATCTGACTTCTTTTTTCTAATCAAATATAATCTCACTTCATAACTTCTCCTCTTGGCTCACCCTTCCCTTCTTTTCCAGGCAAGCTAAGAAATGAAAGCTCAAGAATTTGTACTCAGAGGCCTGGAGATTTGGCAGATGCTACATCAACTTTTAAGCATTTGATCTCCAGCCTCAACATGGTGAATTTAGCTGAAATGCAAAGAAACCAAAATGTTGCTTCACACCCTCCCAATCTGCACCTGCAGTTTAAGGTTGCCAGCTATCTGAACTAAACATTTTGTGTAGAGAAAGAAACTGAATGATGACCTCAAGCCTCCTTCTGGGATGGTCTAGCAAGGAAAAACAACAGTCATTATAAATAATGATTGATTTTTGCTCAATTCTACAACTATGTCAACTAGGATTGCTATCTCCAGCTAGACCTTATTCTTTGTTAAACTCAGTCTCATTTTGTTATCTGAATGAAAACAAATTAACAGGGACAGTTAACATATTCATGCCAGATAATACCCTCTTGAATATAAAAACTTGCTGAAAATGTAAATGTATAAAAGAACTATAAAGTTCTATGAAAGGAGATGAAGGAGAGATTATTGGGGATACAGCTTATTGGGGATACAGAGAAGGGACTGGGGTTCAATTAATTTTTCCCTAAGATTTAGACTATAAGGTTGTTATACTATCTCATTTGCATATATTATCTCATTTGAACCTCTCAAAGAACTCTAAGGTAGGTAATGGAAGAATTACTTCCATTTTAAAGAAAAGGAAACTAAGGCTAAGAAGAATTAAATGATGCCCATGTTCATGCAGATATGAAGGTAGTCAGAATTGTTTCTAACTATGAAGTATGTACTTCCAATTCTTCCAACTCAAGAACCACTGGTTCTTTCCAAGGCTCACTCAATCTTGACAAGACAGCCTCCAGCAAATGAATCAGAATTAATTTCCTTTTATAATTTCTTGAAACACTATGTTTAGGCTCTTTTTTGGTTAATAACTTTTAAGTAACCTAATAACTATTCATTTTTTTCCTCTTTGAGTTTCTCATGTCACTTACTGGGAGGTACCTTACATTTTCTTCTTTTTTCAGTTCTCAGGTTTTAATATTCCCTATTGTCCTGTAGAGTCAATGGATTTTGTTTGATCCAATTCTCATTTTCA
Source organism: Pseudocheirus occidentalis (assembly GCA_028646575.1). Taxonomy (NCBI): domain Eukaryota; kingdom Metazoa; phylum Chordata; class Mammalia; order Diprotodontia; family Pseudocheiridae; genus Pseudocheirus; species Pseudocheirus occidentalis. Next base: position 81,406,762 of record CM053598.1, read on the forward strand.
GGGAGTTCACTAATTGAACACAATTTTGCATTCCTTATGCCAATCTGCTAATTCTCCTTCTAATTCTTCTCCCATAGGTCTCATTTCTTTTCCATTGTTTTCACTAGTGTTCTCATCTCATTTTAAACATTAAAAAAATCCAAACAACTCTTGGTTCATACTTTCTAGTAATTCTTTTTGAATTAGTGCTCCAGCTATGTTTTCCTTTGAGGCTTTGCTTGTAGATATTTTGGAGTCATTCTCTTCTTCTGGATTTGTGTCTTGAACATCCCTATCACCACAATATCTTTTTATGGTGGGATTCTTTTTTTTTTCTTTGGTCATTTGGCCAATCTATTTTCTTACTTTGGACTTGATGTTAGGGCTGGGCTTGGGATACTTCTGGAAAGAAAGTCTCAGTCTATTACTGCTTTCTTGCGGTATTAAGTATGTTGTACTGTTCCAGTACCTCAGGACAGTTTAGACTGGGGACCTGCAAACTGGTAATGCTTCCAAAGTGGTTGTGGGTAACAGTTTTGTCTGTGATAATGCTCAAGTTCCATGGCATTTCACTGAATTCTCAAGGCTCATTTGAGGTCTACATTTGTAGTAAGAAGATTCTTTTTTTGGTCTCAGTTTTAATTTAAATCACCAGGTTGTATCTTGATAGGTAACCAGTAGGTGATACATTTTTACAACTTATAGTGAAATATTGTAGAGCTGCTACTATTTCTTTGCATAATCTGTATCAACCAACAGGTCTAATATCTTTAAGGATAATCCTCTTGTAATTTCTAGTGAATGTTAATGTCAACAGTGATGACCTTAAGCTAAACTGGCATCATAACCCTCCGGTTCCCTTTTCCCCATTTCCATAAGTAAACCTGCATGAGTTGATATTGCTATTATCATCATTACTTTTCAGTGTACTATAGTCTAAAGAGGACTAGATTGGAAATTAAGAGACTTGAGATCCATTCCCAATGCCATCACTTTCTTACTAGCTATATAAACAAGGCCAAATCCCAATTCCTTGAGCTTCGGTTTGCCTATTTGTAAATGTAACAACACCTATAATATCTATGCAAGATATTGATAATGAATCCTTGATAATAGTTCCCCTCTCCCATGCCAACATTATCTCATAGAACTGAAAATCATCTTCTGATCTTAAAATATTATATTTACCTATCAATGAGTCTACTTTCAGGTACCTAGACTGTAAGTCCTTCAAAGACAGGAAATGTGCCTGATTTATATTAGTCTCTCCATTAGTGCCTTTATATAGTAAAACTACAGCATCCTAATATCTTTTTTTTTTTGGTTCAGCAAGGCAAATAACAGGATGACCTTTTCAAGTTGCTATTAGGGGCCATCCTATTAACTACATACCTTTCTGTAAAATATTTGCTTTCATATGCCCAATTTTTTTTCTGGATTATTAAAAATGGTTTTTTTTGTAATGTAAAATTTTTTTTACATATTTTCCAGGATTAAATCTTCTACTTGATAAAACTGTAGACAGAAAAGTTGAGTCCTCCTTGAATTCTCAAGGGAAGTTCTTTATGTTTAAATGCAGTGGTACTGATAGTTGCCGCACAGCTTGTGTTATGACTGTTCACATTCACATTATAGAAATGGCCATAAAGTATGAAGCATAGCTAGAAAACATTCATTGAAAGGCTAAATGAATTTTTTTCCCCTGTTAACATGTTTAAGATTCAGGAATAAAAGTATCCTATCAAGATTTCTAACTATGTAGAAATGAGGGACACAATACAATAATGGGAAAGGGGCTGGACAGGAGGATGAAAGATCCATTTTACGTAACTCACAGGGTTGTTGGAAGAAAAGGTGTTTTATAAACAATATAGTGCTACAGAAATACTTTCTAGAAAGTACTATGTAAATGTAAGCTGTCAATATTTGACTGCTCAATATGGAAATATCTTTAGGGACATAAGACTCCCAACTGCACTAAATTACTTCAAAATAATTCTGACTGGAGGTGTTCCCGAGAAACAGGACTGTGGTAGGCCATCTTAGACAGGCAGAGTCAAAAGAATTCCCTCCACCAGGCCAATTGCAGAGACATAAGAAGGGACGTCATCCTCTGAGAGATAGCTGTTATTTTACTAGTCACCAATTTTTCACTTAACAGTCTGAACCAATGAACCTTTTGAAAATGAGACCCTAGACAATACCCAGCCTTACATTCAAGCATGAGTGAACAAAGGGTGTCAAAACATGTGTTGGAGCATATGTGGACAAAGAGCATAAAAACGTGTGAAGACGGGTGTTAAAACATCAGTTAAAACATGTGTTTAACCATGTGTGAGCAAAAGGGTGTTAAGCCATGTGGTAAGGCAAGTGTGAGAACAGATTCTATTACAAATGTTTCTAATTTTTGGTTTAAATTGTTTTCTGTCTGGTCTAGTGTTGCTAAGCAATATGTATGTGTTGTCCCAATTTGACACAATAAATTATGGTGACTTGTGATTCAAACCAGTTTGTGTGTATGTGTGTGTGTGTGTGTGTGTGTGTATGTTTGTTGGATCCAACAAAAACAACTTAATATTTTTCAAATGCTATGACACTATTCCACTTCATAAGGGAAAATGGAAAGGAAACAAACATTTAAGAGTCTACTATGTGGGGGCAGCTAGGTGACACGTGAATAGAGCACCAGCCCTGAAATCAGGAGGATCTGAGTTCAAATCTGACCTCAGACACTTAACACAAAACTAGCTGTATGACCTTGGGCAAGTAACTGAACCCCAATTGACCTACCATCCCCCTCCAAAAAGCAGAAAAAAAGAGTCTACTATGTGCACAGAGAAAGGAGGGAATAAGACATTTATTAGATCATCTACTATACCTACTGTGTGCCAGGCATTGTACTACATGGTTTACAAATATTTTTCTCATTTGATCTTCACAACAGCCCTGTGAGGTATTATTCCCCTTTTGTAATTGAAGAAACTGAGGAAAAGGAGGTTAAATGACTTACCTTGGACCACAGAGCTAGTAAGTATCAGATGCTGTCTTTGAACTCCGATTTTTCTGACTTTAGGCAAAGTTAAAGCCAAGAAAATGTAGAATGGTGAAGTGTAACTGTTAGAGATGCTATAGCTAGGCTGCTGTGGCTGCAGCTGCAGCTATGGCTACTCAGCCTCTTTTACCATGTGGGCTTTGGACAGGCCTTCGCCTCAGTGTCACACACTTTTGCTGAACTCTTAAATTTTCTTAGAACAGAAAAATGTCTCATCCCAACCATTCGTTGGCTTTGCCACTCCAAAATTTGATTTAAGGGAAAGGTGTGTGGTCTGTGTGGAAATAATAATGGAGATATCAAGGATGATTTCACCACAAGGCATGCATCAGTAGCTGTTGGAGCACTGGAATTTGGAAATAGTTGGAAAACAAATCAAGAGTGTTCAGACACAGTGGTTCAAAGTTTTCCATGTGATTCTAACCCATACCGTAAAGCATGGGCTATAAGAAAATGTGGAATCATCAGAGATAGTACATTTAAAGACTGCCACAACAAGGTTGATCCTGATGCTTACTATACTGCATGTTTGGAAGAAGCTTGTGCATGTGATATGGAAAGAAAATACCTTGGATTCTGTACTGCTGTGGCCATGTATGCAGAAGCCTGTAGTACAGTTGGAGTTTGTGTCTCTTGGAGAAAGCCAGACCTTTGCCCTGTCTATTGTGATTTTTACAATGCTCCTGGTGAAGGCAGCTGGCATTATGAACCCTGTGGAACAGTGAAAACAAAAACATGCAAAGGGATGCTATAGCTAAATTATGACCAACATGCATATGTGACCTAACAGCAAATATGACCTTTAATAGTCTGACCGTCATGTGGTAACTACTCAAAATTATGTAACACTTTATAAGAAATAGTACTTTAAATAGATTATATAATTAGATCCTCACAACAACTCTGAAAGCTAGGTAATACAAAAATAATTATTTCCATTTTATAGATTAGGAACTTTATCTCAAAGAAATAGAAAGATTTATCTGGGCTCACAGAGTTCGTAAGTAATAGTCAGTACTCAAAACTTTTGGCTTTTGACTGCAAGTTCAGGGCTCAAAGCAGCCCCTCTGCAAAAGGTGCTCACCTTCTTCCTTATATTATCCAGCCTCCATACAATAAATACAGTTTCCTACCAGCTGCCTTCCTTATGACATCTTCCCACTGCTATGAATCTTTCCTCTTTCTCCATATTATTCCTGAGAACAATTCCCTAGAGAGTACTGTAATTGCCAAAGATTTTGATAGTTTTCTTAGACATAGAAGTGGAAATGAGATTAGATTTAAGGCTTTTCTGACATTCTTTGCTAAATATTTTAGCTTTTGATTGAATACTGCATTGGGAAGCTCCCATTTAAGAACCTAAATGAATTCTCTAGCTTGAAAATGTAAAAATACAACCCTTAGCAGATATTTAAAAAGAGACAAAAATCAGAATGTGGTGTTGAAACCTTTTCAAAAGAACAGGGAGTAATGCCAAACAAACCTACACATGTGAACATAAAGGAAAAACAAATTCTCTGGAGATTATTTCATTTACTTGTTTTGAAGCAAAGTGAGAAAGAAGTGAAATGGATGAACTAGACTGTTTTAAGGGCAGCTATTTCAAAATTGGGAGCTGGAAAAGAAACATAAGAAAATAATTAAGTAGAATGGAAGAGGTGCTGGTTTTGGTTTCAGAAGACATGGGTTCAATTCCCAAGAAATACTAGCAGTGTGATCTTGGATAAGTCACTGGATCTTCAGAAGCCATAGTTTATTTATCAATAATATGTAGTTAATACTTGCTCTACCTACCTTACAGTGAATGAGATATTAAAGTATTTCACAAAGTATAAGGCAGTAGATAAACAGAATATATAATGATTGTTATGAAGCGTAACATTTCACAATGTAATACTATGCTCAATATGCAGTAGCATATAACAGATTCACATTAATAATAATTAGGGCTCAAGCAGAAATGCTATATCTAATTAAACAGAGGGAAAACATTTTTTTTCTTCACTTAGGATTTTTATCCCACATTCTTCTAAAAGTGGTTTGAAGTGACTACACAAGTATTTTGAATCATTTTTAGAAAGGAATGCAGTAGAAACTAGCCATTAAAGTAGCCTTTTGTTAGCAATATCTCCTTCCCGATTACCTTTCCCCGAGATCACTACATGTCTCATTTTGACAAAAAAATGACATGAGGAAGAAAACAATTAAATCAAGTGCATTTTGTTGCCCACACTTGTGGCAAGGGTCACAGAAATTCTGAACTATTCTCTCCTGCTCACTCATGTTAACTTAATGACTTGGCTGTGGTGTTCTGTACAACCCAAGCAAACAGAATCCATCAGCCCCAAAAGAATAATTTTTGATTGGACTGCTGTGACCTGACTCTTTGTTTAAATGAATTCCACAGAAAACACTCCTTTGGGTTTTTTTTTTTACTTTCAAAGATTCTGCCAAAATAAGAAAATCCAAAAAGATAATTTGCCCAAAATTAGTTTTATTATTAAATGCATTCATTTTAATAAGCTTGCTACATTTCTTCAAAATAATAAAGCTCTACTTTCAATGTTACAAATGGGAATATAATAAAGTTTTACTTTCTAGAAACACTATGCATGTATATATATGTGCTTGTAGATATGTATATACATAATATGTGTGTATATATGTATGTATATATGTATATGTGTGTATATATACATATATATATAATACACTGTTATTACAGGTCAGTTTACTGAAGAAATCTCAAAATGCACATTAATCATTCTAGGTACTCATGGAGATATTATCAGATCAACAAAATGCATTAATAAACAAAAGAATTAACCATGGAAAAAACTGTTTGGATTGGTCAAGGGCTTGCATATGGGAAGGAAATGTTAGTCATTTAAGGCTAAGCTGAGGATGTCAACTTATAGGATAACTGGGGTTATATAAACACATCTACTGTAGCAGCACAGAAGGCAATCCACTAATTTTGGTTTCAAATTTCATATGTTATCATCATTGCTATTTATGACAAAGACAAGACTGAGAGAAATGGGTTAGATAATAGGAGAGCTAGGAATATTCCTAACTTGTTGATTGTTCATGGCTCAATGGCAATCTGATAGCAGATCTCTGAGGTCTCTGCTTGGGCATGTTGTTGTTTGATAGAGGCATATTTATCGAATATGAAAAGGATGCAAATTTGAAAGAGATAGTTAACATGTAGGATGATAAAATGAAGATACTAAAAGGTACATGAAAGATTAAAGCATTGATCCAAATTGAATAAGATGAACTATAAGGATAAACATGTGGTCTTATATATAGGCCTTAAAAATTTTAGTATTGCCAAGTGCAAGGTGAGAGAGGGAGGACTAGGAAGGAATTCATATCAAAAAGAGCTAGGAGTAGCAGTGGTCTACAAGCTCAATGTGAGTTAGAAGGGTGATGTAGCAGCTTCCAAAGCTCAGAACATGTTGGGCCGCATTGAGATGCATACTCAGTTCAAAAGTAGGAAGGTGATAATTCCACTGAAAATACTTTGCCTTAGTCAGATCCCATGTAGAATATAATGTCAGTTCTGTGCACATTTTAGGAAGGACAGCGGCTTACCAGTTTCCAGAGGAAGGTGACATGTTTTACCATATCCCTTTAACCCAGTGGAATGTTAACTCTTTGAGGATAAGAATTGAGTTTGTTTGTTTTTAATTTGTTTTCTCTGTCCAATATTGTATCTTACACATAGTTGAAACTTAAGACATGCTTGACGGATTGGATTAGACCAGGATCCAAAGAGCAGTGGAATTATACCATTTCCAGATTGGTTAATGAGTGAGGATATTTCATCTATAGAAGAGCAGATTCAAAAGGAGCCATGATAGCTACTTTCAATTATTAGAAAGTCTGTTAAATAGATGAGGAACTAGAATCATTCAACGTAGTCTCAGGGAAGAGCTAAGAGTAGTGAGAAATTGCCAAGAAGCAACTTTCACATTGATATAAGAAAAATAAAAGTATTAACAGAGATATCCAACAGTGGAATGGCTTATCTTGGAAGGCAATGGGTTTCTCACATTGGAAGTCTTCAAGTAAAGGCTATTTGACTTTTGTCAGGTATGTTGTATAGGGGATTTTTATTCAGATAAGGGATGGTCACCAAAGTCTCTAATAGACCTAAACTCCATGAATTTATGTTAACAACAATAAAATCCCATGCTTTGTAAAATGCTTTGTATATATTATTGAATTTCTATTCAACAAATCACTGAGGTAAGTAGTACAAACATTTTCATCTCTAAACAGAAGGAAACTGAGACTCAAAGAATTCAGATGACTTGCTAAAGGTCCCACATTTACTGTTAATAAGTGAGAGTTAGAACCTGGATTCAGGTCTTCTAACATGAATCCATGTGATCTTTTGATTATACCATGATGACTTCTTGGATTATCTGAGGGTTTCATTTAAGCACAATTAAAAAAAATTTTTGTTTTTTTTTTTATGACAGATAATGTGGGTAAGAAACACATATTAGTAGACAGTACTAAATACGAGGATATGGACAGAAGAAATAATATATCCCTTGTGGGGTTTTCTTAGCAAAGATACTGGAGTGATCCGCCATTTCCTTTTCCAGTTCATTTTACAGATGAGGAAACTAAGACCAACAGGGTTAAGTGACTTGCCCAGGGTCACACAGCTAGTAAGTGTCTGAGGCTGGATCTAAATTCACCAAGATGACTTCCTGACTTCAGGCCTGGCACTCTATGTACTGTGCCATCTAGCTGCCCCATGACTACAACAACATAAATGGAAAGAACAACAACAAAACAACATAAATGGAAAGAACAACAACAAAACAGGTATGTTGTGTAGGGGATTTTTATTCAGATAGGGGATGGCCACCCTCCAGATCCTGATGGCCTTTCATGCAATGAAATTATAATGATCAAACCTGGCAGTAATGAAGAGATTTGAGAAGAAACTTCCTTTTCTGTAGAGGTGAAGACTATGGGTGTGGAATGATGCATATAGAGTCAGTCCTGTTTAATGCATTGGCTAGTTTTTCTGAACTATTAGTTTTTCCTCCTTTTATTCCTTGTTATAAGGTACTACTCACGGAGAGGAGGGAGAGAAATCATTGGTATGTGTGGGTAATATAATATCAAAACCATTAGTTTAAAAAGCACTTACGATCATTAAAAAAGAGGTACCTCAGATATCCTTTTGTCCACCTCTCTCATTTTTGATTTGGTTTTTTTTTTTTGGTCATTGTATTGTTTTTTTGGAGGGGGGAAGGTCACACAGCTAGTAAGTGTTAAGTGTCTGAGGCCAGATTTGAACTCAGGCCCTCCTGATTCCAGGGCTGTTGTTCTATTCACTGCACCACCTAGCTGCCCCTCCCCTCATTTTACAGATGGAGAAACTGAGGCCTTTGTGTGATTTGCTCAAGGTCCCACAGGGGGGCAGAGACTGGATTTGAAACCAGGTGCTATGATTCCAAATCCAATATTCTTTCCAATGGACCACATTCAATCTTTAATAATTTACATTGTGATAATTATTAAACCTTCTAGGAGATGAATAAAATGATATATGAACCCTTTACCAAAGTCAGTTGGAATTTCTCATTTTTCCCCAAAGTGGCTTTTGCTAATATCTCTAAAGGAATATAAGAAGCAGCATGTTTAAGTGGGAAAAGTAGTCAACTTGGAGTCAGAAGACCTAGGTTCAAGTTGAATCTCTGCTGTTTACTAGACATGAGACCTTGAGAAAGTAATTTCTCTTCTTTACACATTATTTTCCTGATCAGCAAAAGTGGGGAAATGATGCTTGTACTCTCTATCTCAGGGTCAGAGCAATGATCAAATAAGATAAACAGAAAAATGTCTTGTAATTTTCAGATTCAGTACAGGTGTAAGCAACTGTTATCATAGCCTCCAATGGCAGTGCTGCACATGGATCGAAGAGACTTTGAAGAAATTAGTATTTCCTCTTTCACCATCTTGGTGATTTTACTACACTCATTGCCAAGGATCAGGGCCAGCTGCTGGCAGTGTTTGCTTGACAGGCTCAGAATGCATCATCAATGGGCTGTTGTCTTCATTTCTAACAACCTTTTCCCCCACCTCCACAGCTCTGTCCTTTTCATGGCTGGAGTCTGCCAAAGATGCCAAATTGGGTAATAGTAAACAATACTTAATAAGCCTGAACCAAATTTGTAAGTGTGTATGTTTAAAGTAAACTTGAGAACTTTCACAATATCCTGCAATGGGACTGAGCAATTACCTCTGGAGGTTGGCAACACTTCCCTCTTTATGAACAAAACAGCCTCAGCAATTACAGGAAAAAGGAAAACCAACACAAATAAACCAAGAGAGCCTTTTATCTCTTTCACCTCACTGGGTGGATTTTTTTTTTTGAACTTCTTTTAAAGGCTTAAAAAAGCATTAGGTGCTTTTTATACATCTAAACATTTATACCCTTGTTCAACTTACTCAATATATTTCTTACTAATGCTTGTAGAATTAATGGAATCAACCCAAGAACTAGCAATATTGAGCTTTTTAATTGCCTTACATAATTAAATGCTAATACTTCAATCAGAAACAATAACACCAAATACCACGAAGAGGGGCTTAATATAGACAATGTATGAAGACAAATATTTTAGTGGGTTTCAACCTTTTATTTTCTGTAACCAATTGAGAGCAAGAAACCTTAAATAAAAAAAGCCATAGCAAATAAACCCTTTACAAGTGTCTTCATTTTCTGTCTCTGGAAAAAAAAAACCATATCAAATGAAAAATAATCCAGCAACTGAACGACGGAATTGTCACCTATAGTTTCTCATACCACTTTAGTATGTTTTGTTGTCTGAGACAAACATGGATCTATGGAGGCAAGGTAGGTTTCCTTTTATTTTTTGGAAATTACAATAACAGGTAACATAAGGCTTCATGGTTTTCTAAGTTCCCTCAGTGACATTATTTCATTTAACCCTAACAATGCCATGAAGGAGGGGTTACTACCCTTACTTTACAGACAAGGAAAAGAGCCTAAAAGAAGTAGTGTGTTTTGCTTGGGGTTGTCCAACTTACAAGCGGTAGAATCTGAACTCTTACCTCTATATCCTCCCTTCTCACCCAATGCTCTTGCTGCTACCCTACACTTCTTCAAATAGATGTGTAGGGTGTGACTTTGTTTAGAGAACTCTGGAGCTTATGTTGATTCTGAATAGTGATGACAGAACACTGACCAACAAACCTCTATTTCATCCACCAGGAAGTCCTCACCCCAAATTTGACTCCTCTGTCTTTACCAAAAGGGAGGGAGCGAAGACTACAAATTTTATATGAATAAAAGTACTGGTCCAAAAGGAGTAAATGGTTTGGGTTAAAACAGTTGATCATCCTTCGACCTAAGAATGTCACTCATAAGGCTAAACTCAAAGGAGTTCAAAGATAGAGGGAAAGAATTCATATATACAAAAATACTGATAGCTTCACTTAGAGAATGACCAAAAAGATTATGGTATATGAGTATAATTAAAAAACTTTTGCACTGTAAGAAATTATGACTACAATGAATTTTGATAAACTGGGAAGAATTGTATAGACCAGTGGTTCTCAACCTGTGGGTTATGTTCAATTTGTAACAATGAAAATACATCTTGCACATCAGATATTCACATTATGATTCATACCAGTAGCAAAATTACAGTTATGAAGTAGCAACAAAAATAATTTTATAGTTTGGGTTCATCACAACATGAGGAACTGTATTAAAGGGTCATGGCATTAGGAAGGTCGAAAACCACTGGTATCGACTGATAGAGAGTGAAATGTTTATAGGATCACAGATGTAGAGCTAGAAGGGATCTTGGAGGCTATTAAGTTTTTCTTACAGAGGAGGAAACAAAAGCATAGAGAGGTTAAGTGACTTGCCTATGGCCATAGAGATAGGAAATATCTGAAACAAGAGTAGAACTCAGATCTTCATGATTCCAAGGTCAATGTTTTATCCACTATGTCAATTTATCAACTTGTTCCAAACCAAAATAATTTAGATGACAATCACAATGATATAAAAGAAAATAACTTTGAAAAACCATAGGACTCTCTCAATGCCCTTTATGATCATCAGATGACTGATGATGGGGCAAGCTAGATATCTCTGGGCAGAAAGTTATTGGACTAGAGGTATAGAAAGAGATCTCCATTGTCAGATATGGCTAATGCACTGACCTGTTTTCCTTGATTATACTGTATATAAGAACAGCCAGGTGGCACAGAGGATAAATCACTGGGTCTGAAGTCAGGAAGACTTCCAGAATTCAAATCTGACCACAGACACTTTCAAGCTGTGTGATCCTGGGCAAGTAATTTAACCTAGTTTGCCTTAGTTCCTCATCTATAAAAAGAGCTGGAGAAGGAAATGGCAAACTACTGCAATATCTTTGCCAAGAAACTCCAAGTGGGGTCACAAAGAATTGGACAAAGACTGAAAAATGACTGACCAACTAAATACTTTATATAAGGCTAGTAGGGAGGTTTTCTGTTCTGGGGGAGGAAGGAGTGAATTTGTAGATGAGATTTAAAAATAAAGAAAAGGAGATCAATAAAAAATTTAAAACACACAGAGAAGAAAATAAAAAGAAGTTCAGAGGAGGAGACAAGGCAATTTTGTCACTGTCATATGAAATTTAATGTACATTAAAAAACGCCCACAAACTGTATGTAGCAGAAGTTCATGATTTTAAATAGTCATTTCTTTGTTCTTCTGTGTATACTGAAATACACGTTTGTTGATGACATTGTTAAGTTCATAAAGTTTTAAAATAAAATATTCAAAATAAAGACAAAGAGGCAAACAGATGAAGTATTTCTCAAGATTGGGATCTATGATGGATTACTGTAGTGACTATGTAAACATCAGATACACCAGATGCACTAGTGCTATTTACTGTGATATGGACTAGCTTATGCATTTATGCAGTATATGGCTGATAAGTCAATGCTAAGCCAAACCTTTGTTTATTGGAGAGCAGAAAATGTCAGCTGCCATTCAAGTACAGCTGGAAGTAGAGTTTGACTTCATTTTCTACTCTTCCATCTAAGAAGAAACTGGTTCACTTTGATAATGGAAACCTGCCCTCTCCCTCTCACTGTAAAAATGAGATTAAATTAAGCCAGTCACAGATTTTCTACATCATCACTAACTGCCTGACCACCGTAGTTAACAAAAAAGTCAGCAACAAAATGTTACACCAGTAAAAAAAACAACTAGCTTCTGTAATACAATTTACTGTTCAAGAAAAATATGAGTCAGTGTACAATGCTACTCCTCATGCTGGCCCAGGCCCAAAAAATATCCCTATACTGCCCACTGGTTATTGTGTCTTCCACTTTGAGGTACTCTCTCCTACCTCTTCCACTTGCCTTTAAATGGTTCTACCCATTTGAAACTACTTCATACTCTATAATTATCTCCACTTGCTTTGTCATACATTATCCCCTTACTGTCCCCCAACACAAACTACACGTGAGAAAATGATTAAGTGGATTAAGAAATCAAGGATGTGAAGATGATATTTCTAGCTGGGCAAGAGAAAGGAGGGGTGGAGAATGTATTCAAGAAAGACTGCATAGTGGAGGTGACCCTAGAGCTAAATATAGAAGGAGAAAGATTTTAACAAAGGAAATGTCCAGGGAATCCATTCTAGCAAGGGGTGATGGCATATGAAAGGCAGAGAAGTGGGAGAAGATAGTATCAGAGATTTCTTTTTGGCTGGAGTATACTGTGTATATTTCTCAATATAAAGTACACTATGAAATGAAGATGAAAAGATAAGAACCAAACATGGAGAGTCTTGAATACCAAGTCAAGTTGTATGTATTTTATTTCAAACAATGGGGAATCAGTAAAGGTTTCTGAGCAAAGGAATGGTCAACACTAAGGGAAGAATACTTTGGTAGAGGTTTGATGACTGAATTGGAGAAGACCAGCTAAGAGGCTAATCTAATAACAGTCCCAGTGATGAGAGCTTGAATTAAAGTGGGGAAGGTATAAGTGGAAAGGAGGGGGCAGATACACAAGATATTTCAAAATTTCAAGCTTGAGTCACTGAGAGAATGAAGGTACCATTAACAGGAACAAGGTTAGGAGGCACGGCTTTTGGGGCAAAGACAAGCTCAGTTCTGGATGAGTTATAATTGTGATGACTACAGGACATGCAAGCAGAGATATTCAGCAGTTAATTAGAAATGTAGAGCTGGAACTCAGAGAAAAGGTCAGGGCTGGGATATGGATTACAGAGTCATCTGTATAGAAACGATAGTTGAAGTCTATTAGATTTGACAATTAGAAGAGTAAAGAAAGAAAAAGGAAAAAAGATTTACGTAAAGGTTTTTAGCAGAGGTCCACACCTAAGAGAATGGGAAGAGAAACCAGTGAGGATCAATCAGAGAGGATGTCAACCAGGAAAGAATAGAGTTAGGTAAGTCAATTTAAGAGGAGAGTAATATAAAATGCAAAATGGGAAAAGAGCCAAAGAAGATTGGGACTAAAAAAGGCCATAGTAACTAAAGGTCACTGGTGATTTTGATAAGCATGATATCCCTTAAAGAACATTGGGCTGAGACTTAGATTATTGCAATTCATTCCTTTGGGTTACATTTTCTTTGTCTGTTTATATGCAAAGAACATGGCAGGTATGATGGAAAAACACTGAGTTGGGAGTTGGATTCTAGTTACTAATACCAGTTGCATGCCATGACCTTTATGCCTGTCATTTTCCTTATCTATAAATAAAATGGTTAGGCTAGATGGTTTCTGAAGATTTATTCCAGATCTAAAAACCTGTGATTTTTTTCAATTAAGTATACAGAAGCTTTTCTGATCACTATCTTTAAGTTTTGACATTGGCTTCCTCATGGGTTTCTAGCTCCAAGAAATCCTATATTTCATGTACATTACACTCTTATGCTTCACGAACCCATTCTATGGTGAAGTTCAAATTTAAGATTAAGAACATAAATATTTAGAAGTAGATGGGGAAGAATGACAGATTACCTAATATCCCACCATACTTTTCCTGGTCTGTATCCCCAAAGATGAATAAAAATCTGGAGAAGGGAGTGAATAAAATCTTAAAGTACATTAATTTCCATCAGTGGAAACGAGTTGTTTTTCAAACAATAAAAACAATAGTCTTGTACGTCTATAGAACTTTGTGGTTATGGCACCCTAAATATATACACCATTTTATTTATTTTATCACAATAGCCTCATGAGTTAGTGTGTGTGTGTGTGTGTGTGTGTGTGTGTGTGTGTTATTTTCCTCTTACAAATGAGAAGAATGAGTGGCCTTGTAAAGGTTACGTGGTGGAGCTGGTATTTGAATTCAGGTATACTGAATCCAAATGCAGTGCTCTTCTTACCATTCAAGGTACAGTAGGAAGTATGAGAGAAATAAGAAATAAGGAGCAGGGCAGAAATTAGAAATGTTTTGTATACAAATGGAGAAGTCTGCATTCAGATGTGACATACTAGAAACTGTAGGTGAATATACTTTATCTTCCAGATACATCAGTCTAATCCAGTAACAAGTACAGATCTGGTGGCTGGCTTTCCCATGGGGTATTCAGAATGACCCCCTCAATTCTGTTTCACTATACCACTTAGAACACTTAAGTCTCAAAGAAGATGCATCTAAGGAAACTGGCATGTGGGATTTCATTTTTCCCTAAGGCTTCCATGTTGAGCTTCAGTAAATCATCAATAATTAAATAGTAACAGTTAAAACAAGACCACCCAGGTATAGAGGCTCAAGGGTTGAGCTACAGACATAGTTCTTCTGGCCCCTTATCTATACAGCAACCCAGTCTGAAAGATCACCAGCTCACAGTAGGTGTTTATTTCCTTTTGGAGATACCAGAAAGATAAATTTCCCTAATCCTAGAGTAGGGACACTTGGGTCTATTTCTTCTCTGCAACATCCCAAGGGATATCCAGACCTGCTTTCAGTTTTCAGCCAGTTACAAGTGAGTGACGAGTGAGTACTTCATCTAGCAGGTTGCAGTTCCCGGGGTAAAAATTAATTCAACTAGTTTTCACCAAAACACCAAAGATGAAAAACACATGGGTATTTACTCCAAGAAACCCCAGTTTAGATGCACACTCCATGGCAAGCTAGTGTCATCCTAACTCAATGCCATATTTCTGGTTGTTCTTTTTCTCCATTTCAAAAAAAAAAAAAAACCCCCACTGTAGTTCATTCTAATGTTCCTAGGGGCAGAGAGAAAAGGGTGACTTTTTATGTGTGTGAAAGAATGGCACCCCCAGCACATAGCCATTTGAGGACAATTCCTCCCAGGAACACCTGTTTGGTCCAATTGAAGCTAGTCCAAATTGGGTCCTGAGGATCTTAGGCTTGTTCTTCAGATGTACCATCATTTTACAATATTTATTTCCCATCTGTCTGATGACCGTGATAGCTTGGGAATGCTCCAGCTTGGGAAAGCTGTTCCATGGCCCTGTTCCTTCACAAAACTAACAGCAGCTAATACTCCAGTAGAAGCTGGTTGGAGGCGAGTTGTGCTAGAATTAAAATTGGTGTCTCCTCCCCAAGTTCTGACCTGCTCAGTACAAGTTCTACATGAGGAAGATATGAATGATTTTCATTAATCTTTAGATTCCGACTTTACAAAGTAAGACCTACCTTTTGACCTCTGAAATGCCAATTTTGTTCATCAAGTCAGCTCTCTAATATGTTTTTAATTCCAAGTCAAACTAAAGTAGCAATTGCATAAGATTAAAAATGGAGACTGGTAGAACTATTTCGACAGCAAGAAAATCATTAAAATCCAGAAGGTAACATGCTACAGAGATGATCTTAAACACACACAGTTTAACATCTAATAGAGGAAAAGAAAAAGGTGCCCACATCAAGCTCCAATTATAATAGTGAAGTAATGTTTTATTTAAAAAAAATTCGAGCCATGAGAAAACGGTATATTTGAAAAAAGCCTACAATAAAGGCTTATAAAATAAGGGACCTTTTATCTCCTCCACATCCATGAGCTTGAAAATATCTATGCAATTTGAAGCCACATAAAAAAACCCAGTGAATAAATAAAATGTTCTTTTTTCTCTATACAGAAGCTAAAAAAATTATCCATACAAATAGCTTGGCCTTGAACAAACAGATTAAAAGACCTAAAAGGCTATAGCTTCAGATCATGCATACAGAATAGAAAACGAAGGCTTTGCTTTATAAGTTGGGCAAGTTTTCCGCTAACTAAATTTCTATCTGGAAGGAGTTTATGTGATGAGAAATAATTCTTTAGATGATAAGAAAAATGTCAATATTTTAAAATGTAATACCTACTAATTGAATATCTTGTGGCAATAAAAGGATGTGAATGTCAATCTGCATCTTTTGACAGCATGTACACAATTGAGAATACAACTGTGGATTTGAGGAAACCATGTGCAGTATAACAGCAAAAGGTTCAGACTTTTGTACGTATATAATCTAAATCAAGTTAAGACTTATTAGCATTTTTCTAAAAATTAGGGTTTTTTCTATTTTAATTTTTCACCATGAAAACTACTTATGAGTTAACCCATTATTTTTGGTTTGATCAAAAATTTAACTTCATCTTGAAAAAGTTTTCCATTGATATTTATATTAATGGAAAAAGGAAATATTAAGTATGATACTTTACTTATTATCAGAGTATAATTCAGTAAGTTGACTTTGGTCTATAAGATACTTTCTTGAATTTACAATGAGTGCTAAACTAACTCTCAGGCTGTTTTCTATGAGAATAGTCAGGCTCAGGTTGATACTCCTGATACCACATTACCTTCCGAGAAGTATGAGTTGGAAGCTGTTAAGAAATGGAAAATGACTTTTTCCTTATGTTGGTTAAGAACTGTTGGAACTCAATTATAAGCTGAGTTCAAGTTTCATCTCCTCGAGGAAAAATACCTACCTTATCATACACTAATCTCTGAGCTTCCTTCTCACAACACTCACTGTTGAAATATTTTTATACACAAAGTATCTTTTTCTCTTTTCTGATTTGTTTTTGTTATGGCAAAATACTGGAAACTAAGAGGACATCCGTCAATTGAATAAACTGAACTAGGACATAAACTAGGACATGTAAGAGTACTTATAAGAAACAGATGATTTTTAAAAGACATAGAAAATCTTAGATGAACTAATACAGAGTGAGGTCAGCAGAACTAGAAGAATAATTTATACCATAACATCAAAATTATGAACAATTTTGATTACTTTTATGAACTAATAAAGAATAAAATTCATAGAACCCAGAAAACGATATATGGGAAAGCAACACTATACAAATAAAGGACTTTGAAAGCTGTAAGAACTATGATCAATACAATGACAATCCTTGATTCCAGAGTGAAATAGAGAGATGATAGATTTAGAGTAGAATGTATGCATATATGTAGGCATGCATATATGTATAAATGTATATTTGAGTGTACAGCCATTCAGAGAATTTGGTATGATTATGATTATGCATATTTGTTAGAAGAAATTTACTTTTAAAAAATATATCTTCCTCTCTCCCCAGGAAGAGGGAGGTAGGATAAAGAGAAAATAGATTTCTGTTAATTAAAAAAAAATTAGAGGCTAAGAGTGCTTTCAGAAGTGAAATATTGAATGAATTTTCTAATGAAGTCATTGTAATATCACTTTCACTTAACCGTTTTATTTTGATATATGAGAACTCAAAAAAAGAAGTGGTCTCTAAGTGTTTGTTATGGAAAAACAAACAATCCAATAAAACAAAACACAAAAATGAAATTGTTTTTATCACTCACCATTCACATAAAATAGTATATGCTTCTTTTATTATTTATTATTAGTTTTTTAAATTTTGTCTTCCTAACTAGAATGTAAGTTCTCTGAGGGGAGGGTTTATAATTCTTTGTATCCAGAACCTTAAGTAAAGCAGATACTCAATAAATGTTTACTGATAAATGTCAGCTATGATGAATGGGTAACCAGAATTTTTTATTCTCATGGAAGTCTACACTCATAGCACTGGTACAATCACAACTGAGCCTGTTAACCTTCAGATAGTAGGAACAAACTGTAGCTTTTGAAGATAGCACATTGGTAATGGGTCAGATGATTCCTGAGATGAAATGGGGGGGAAATGCCAGTCAGTAGTATCCTAGAGGTCTGAAACACTTAGTGCAGTTTTCTCATACCTGACTGTATATACCTGGAAAATCTGATTCATTACATTGAAGTGACTCATGAATTTTTTTTTTTAATCATCAAGTCAACAGACTGACTAAAAATGGTTGTGATAATCACTGTAACTAGAGGCTTATAAGTGAAAAGGTAGGCTAATAGTAGAAACCCCAAACTCCCAAAATACTCTTTTAGAAATCCAAGTCCTCATTTTTATTTTTAAAGGGAATTTTATTGTATGTGGGTGAGCCTAAATTTCTTTCTTTTTTCTAAAACAAGTTCTTGTTGATGTCTTCTGCTTTTTACATCATCATAGTTATTCCAAGTATCCCTTCCCCAACCTCTCCTAGACAGTTATCCCATATAACAAATAGTATTTCTAGAGAGAAAAAAATGAGCACAATTGATATATTGAAAATATCAGAAAACATGTGCATTGGATAACACCTGTAGACCTCTTAACTTCCAGAAAGGGGTAGCCCTGCTTGATCTTTATAATTTTGCTACATTGACTCTTAATTTTGTGATGTGTCATTGTATATTTACAATTTACATTGGTATAGTTACTGTATATATTGTTTTCTTGGCTCTGCTTCCTTCCCTCTGCATCAGTTCATATAGAATTTGCCAGGCTTTTCTGTATTCATCACAAGCATTGTATTATAGCAAAGTAATATTCCATTACATATGTACCATGATTGTTTAACCACTCCCCAATTATTAATGGGCATCTACTTTGTTTCCAATTCTTTGGTATCACAAAAAATACAGTTGTAATTATTTTGGTATATATAGGATCTTTCTTTTTAGTGATAACTTCCTTAGGGTATAAACCCAATAATAGAGTCTCTAGTTCAAAGTGAATGGGTATTTTAGTCACTGCATTTGCATAATTCCAAACTGCTTTCCAAAATGATAGTACTATTTCACAGTTCCATCAACAATGTATTAGTGTGTTTATGATTCCACAACCCCTTCAAAACTGACTATTACTATTTTTTGCCTATTTGCAGGGTGTGAGATAAAACTTCATGACTGTTTTGATTTACTTTTCTTTTTTATTATTAGTGCCTTGAAACATTCTTTCATGTGGTTTTGAATACTTTGTAATTCTTTTGAGAACTATGTTATCATATCCTTTGACCACTTTCCTACTGTGGAATGACAAGAGCCCCGATTTCAGGTAAAATTCTATTTTAGTTTCCCATTATGAATACTACTTATTAACAATTTTCACCTAATTTTGTTTCTGTGCTTTGACCATTAAAAAGGTGTCTTTAACTGTCAAGATTTTTAAAAACTTTATCATCAGATTCTATAGTTCCCAATGTAAGACCTTATCTTCTTATTTTTGCTCCTCTTTGCCCATTTGTTGGTAATACCTAGACTGGCAATAAAGAGTACATATCATCAGCTATTTAGGAAGGGAATGACTGAATTGTAAATATAGATATTACATATATCTGTTTAATCCAGTTTTTATAAGAGGAAAGAAACAAAATTCCTTAATACCTAAATAATAAACTTCCAATATATGTCCCTAAGTTGTTTTGTTAACTTGGTCTATCTCTAGCAAACATTTCTGGAAAACCACAATTTCCAGCTCCTTACTTTGTTTATTCCCCCACAAAACCCCTAGTTGGGTATAAATAGAAGTGTTCCTCACTGCTACCAAAAAAATAAAATAACACCATGAAAAAAAGCCATTTCCTGTCCTAAAAGTTTTTAATTCTACAGTCACTCTAAAGGCCGCGCCTGAGCATAAATTATAATGCTGAACTGTTGCATAATGTGTAGGACAGCATTTTAATTTGGCAGGAAAAAAAAAGACTACATATCCCAAAGATGCCTTCTGAGAAGGCTGCAGTAGAGTTCTTATGTAGTAACGTGATGAAACCCCCTTTTGTCCTCATACGTCTGTGATGTCTATCTGTAACTCTTTCTTGGTGGTGGAGATAAGCCTTGCCTTGTGTCCATCATTGCACTTTCAAAGGAAGATTCACAGTTGTTTGACTTTTGATCTGGGGGAGCAACTAGCTCGACCACCTGCATCATGCATGAGCTGTTACTGAGCTTGCTTTGTACCATCTTATAACACAGCAAGTCTTTTAAAACTGAGCCTAGGCTGATGGGTGAATACGCTAATTTACAGTGTGAGCGTTCAAACAGAAAATATGGTGATGGTGGTGGTAGGGGAAAGAAGGAGTGATTTGTGATTAGGGCAGGCCTGACAACCCAATTTAGAAAGTACAGATATTGTTTACTGATTATATCATTAACTGAAACAGATGGCTGAAGGCCTCTCTCCACCAACAATGGGGCAGACAGTGGGCTAATAGTGCTGTGGCCTGGAATTGTAAAATGCTGTTTGGTGACGGTACATGTTAATAAATAGCCATTTACAAGGGGGGCCAAAGACTCCATTGCTTGTTGACAAGCCAGGCTCAGGGCCCCTTGCTTCCAGTTAACAGCTCAAGGCTGTGTTCAAAGACTGTATTGATGGCAAAGGGAAAGTGTACCATTCATACTCCTGCCTGTATTAAAGAATGACAATGGTTATAGAAAAGAAAAAAAAGAAGAAACCTAAAAAGAAGGAAATTGAGGAATTAGGTTCAATTGCATCAAACACTAAAGAAAATTATAATTATGCTTTTTGACAGTGACCAAATAATGAGGAGCAGAAATAAGTCACCACTAAGTTGCTTGTTTTCATTTTGTCTTAGAGAAAAGCATCCTAAAAGTAATAATTTAACATATAAAAATGGGAGGTTCTATGTGATTATTAAATTGGAAAACTTTAAAAGCTTTTAAATTATTTTATTTTGAGTAACTTAAAAATGTAAAAGGCAAAATATTGGAGTGGAGTCAGGAAGACTTCAGTTCAAATTCACCTCTAATACTTAATACCTAAGTGTCCATGGCCAAGTGATTAAATCCCTCTGAGCCACAAGCACCTCTCTATGATAATAATTATAGATGGCTTTTGATATGCGTAAGTGGATGAAATTCCTGCACAAGTTCCTGGTTTCTGATGTATTGGTGTAACTATTTTGTGTGAACAATGGTTTGGGGGATGACTTAGGGTTAAACATAAAACAGAATACCCTAAGAGGAAACCTTTGCAACTTTGGAAGCCTGTGGAATCTCCTATGGGACTGACTGACTTTTTCTCTTAATGGCATATACTCTATATTTTATGACAAATTCATTCAACAACAAGAACTTACTATATATGCTAGGTGCTGGAGACACAGAGATAAAGATGAAAAAGTCCCAGTCCCCAAGGAGCTTCCATTATATTGGGAAAAACAACATGTACAAATTTGTAGAACCCCTTTACATCATATGATAACAACAGAAGCATTGAAATTAGAGTTAGAAAACACAAGTTTGGAACCTAGGCCTGACACTACCAGTTATGACTTTGGTTAAAGCAAAAGGTAATGAAATCCTTAAGTAAAATGGATGGCAGTAGGTATGGAAAAGGAAATCATGGATTTCAGAAATATGGCAGAAATAGTTATTATAATACATTTCATATTATTGGATGTGGGGGTTTTGGGAGAGAGGGAAAATGAAATTCAAAAATTACAGTGACTGACTATGAAAACAGAAGGGGCCATTGAAGATCATCCAGCTCAATTCCCTTCAATTCTCAAAAGCTTTTGGTCTCAGGACTCCTTCATATTAAAAAATTACTGAGAATCCCGAAGAGTTTGTGTTTATATAGGTTATATCTATTGATATTTACTATGTTAAAAATTAAAACATCTTAGTTTTATTACAAAAATGCTTTTAACTTCATGGACCTCCCGAAAGGAACCCCTAGACATCCCCAGACCATACTTTGAGAACTGCTGATCTAGAGAAATTATGTAGAGACAGAACTTTTGGGAATACTAACATTGGTGTCCTTGATTCCACTGCAGGGTCAGTAGTGGATTACTTATACACTTCAATAGGATTTTCCTATTGCTCTTGGATATGATCCTCACATACCCCAAGAGGAGCATTTTGGATAGAATTTAAACACGTTGGGAGTTGAAACTGTATTATTTTTTTTTTCCTTTCTTACCGCAACACTTAGCCATAATGCCCAGCACATAGTAAGTGTTTAATAATTCAGGTTTCACCAAATGATTGACAAGGACCATAAAATTATTAAAATATTGACATTCTCTACAAAGATAATCATGTTGTAAATATAGTTTTTAGGTGCTGAAGCAAAACAGAAGATTAATTCTTTATTTTTTTTTGTCTGGGCCTGTAATTTCTTGAGTGTTAGGAATTTTTAGCATAGGATCTCTCTCTACCAATGCAGTTCGTCATTGCTAATTTTTGTAATTCCTAGTTTTAGAAAATAGCCTGGGGACACAGAGGGTTTAATTGACTTGCCCATGGTCACATAGCTACTATGTGTCAGAGGCAGGAACTGGACCTAGGCTCTTCTTTGCCTTATTTTACTGGGCCTCAAGGTTTCCATACCTTTTCCCTCTAGTCTCCAAACCAAGGACAACTCGGTGGCACAATGGTTAAAGTGCTGGGTCTGGAATGAGGAAGACCTGACCCTCATACACTAGCTGTGGGACCAACAGGCAAGTCGCTTAAACCTATTTGCCTCCATTTCCTCATCTATGAAATGAGCCAGAGAAGGAAATGCCAAACCACTCCTGTATCTTTGCCCAGAAAATCTTGAATGGGGTCACAAAGAACAGAATATGATCAAAACAACTGAACAGCTCCACACCATGCCTTCTGCTATTGGATTCTCGTGTTTATTTACCTTCCAAGAGGACCTTGGACTCCACCCCTGGCTTTTCCTAGCTCTCACAGATGAACTTTGGCTTCATCTTACTCAGCCCAACTCTACTCTGTTCATTATGGAGGCTTTAACCTGCTCAGCATCCAACCTAGACCAGTTTGCCCCTTCTTGGGAGCAGCACCCTTTCCCAAGAGCTCAACACATTAATGCTGATAGTGTGAACATGCAATTGGTTTAGGTCACTGTAGATCAGTACTCATGAGTTTAAGAGATCTGCAAGCATCAGTTCCCCCAATAGCTAGAATTATGGCTATGAGTGCCATACCCAGCAGACATTTGGTTATAAAATAATAAATACCCTATAAAAAAGAAAAAAAAGGCTCTTAGGCTAGGGATATGGTAAGGCTCCATATTCAATTAGTAAACATGAAACTAGGAAAAAGAATGTGATACACAGAGGGGAAAAATACAAAGATAAGATTCTGTGAGACAATTTATGCTTTTCAGCATGTGGAAACAGTGAAGGAATTTTCAAGGACATTTCTCTTAGAAGACTTGGAAACTCTTTGCTGTTGAATTCTCAGACAGTATAAGAGCAATTAAAAATGTAACAAAACGTTTCCTAAGTGAAATGGTAAGAAAGGGACAACAGAAGAGTGATTATTTTTTCCTTAGTAGCACTGACATATTTTCTTAAACATAATTCACCCCTACCTTATTTTTTTAAATCTTTATGGCTTAGAAGTTCTCTGGTTGGAATTTCTTATCAATGAAGAATATTCACCCTCAAGAATCACTACAAAAGTATATTTAAGGTATCCAGATGTTTTACCTATCAATTTAACATAGCCATAGACTGCTCTTCCAAAAAAGGGTAAATGTGATTACAATGATTTTAGTCCCCCAGATGTTTTAGGAAGTAGGTCCAAGAAAAACACATGTATAACATACTATCAGAGGAGTTTAGATTGCACAAGTTATGTCAGTTGCCCTTAACACTTTCTATTTTATGTTTCCAATGGATTACTTACAAGGACCTCAACTAACCAAGTTGCTGCATGCCATTAGCCAAAAGGATAAGCAAAATCCACATATTTAAATGAAATATCTTTCTGATCTTTTTCAATTTGCAGAAATAGTTGGGCAGGTAAAGTTTATATGGGGAAAACAAGAAATGATTTAATGCTGAGATCATTTTACAAAGAATGCTTTTTTTTTTTTTTGCTTATTATCCACATGATTTCCTTCCAAAATCGTTTGTTTGCCTACATACAGAGAATACCAACTAACACAACTGTATATTGTTTCCTTCCAAATTTAGGATGATGGGTTTGGCAAATTGCTTTGGATCTAAATCGTTATTCCCTGACAAAAACATAATCTTTAAAAACTAAATATTACTAAATCTGAGGAAGGAAAATAGATAATCACAATTTTCTTTGTTTTTTTTGTCATCAAAAATTTTGGGAAATTATCATTATTATTCTCTCTGGTTGCTAAGCACGAACACAACCAACCTGGACCTGACTCCCCCCCCCCCAGTCAAATGCTAATCAAGAGATATCTCCATAGCAAAATATTTATGTTAAGGAAGAACAATGTTTAGGCTAATAAGCCACATAAGTGTCACTTTAAGACATCCAATTACAGTAATCAATTTTCATGAATGCCTTTGGAAATCCATTTTTTGGGACACAATATCCAAAGAACACAAATAGCCATTTATTTCATGACCATTTTCATTATTATTTGAATACTATATTTAAAATGCTGTCTACCAAGCCAAGAAATGAACAGTTTGTCCCTAGGCAGCTCTCCATCTTATGTCAAAGAGGAAGAAAAATTACTTTATAAAAAAATCAGCTATATATTTATTTTCATATAAAGTTTTCCCATTACAATCTTCAACAGAACGATTTGCTCTTTTGTTTTCCTTTGGGTTACTCAAAGACCAATGTGCTTTGGGCTGGGATGTTTATTATGTTATATATGTTTATATGTTTATTATGTTTATATAAAACTTTTCTTTTTTCTTCACTTCTAACTTCAGTCCATTTAATAACTTTCTCATTTCACAAAATAAAACCAGGTCATTATCTTGCATCTGTTTTCCAAAATCTTTGGTTTGCTATTGACTTGCACTATGTTTTCTACTCATTTACAGCACATTTTTTCTTTGGCATTATGCCAAACACATAGTAAGTAATTAATAAATGCTCATTGTTGTCCCCTTTTAAAATTATTAGCAGGGATTAATCTGATTTGTAGTATGTATGATTGTTTTTTAAGTAGCTGTCCTAAGAATTCTAGAAAAGAACTTTCATATTCATTGAAAATTAATGGTGATACCATGCATAGAATCCCATCTCTTCTCTCTGTCCCTTTACATAAATTGTCTCTTATTTCTATGATGTTCTCTTTCTTCCCCACCATGCAATAGGGATAAAATCCCTAGCTCTCTTCAAATTTCAGCTCATATGCCAGATCCTGCATGAGGCCTTTCCAAATCTCCTTATTTTATAATGCTTATGACCCCCAAATTTCTGTCCACTTTGAATATATTTTATATTGATGTTTCTTCATATATTGTTTCCTTTCAGTAGAATGTATGCTCCTTGGGAACAGGGATTGTTTTCATTCTTTAGATTCTCAGGGCTTTCTATATATTCCTGGCACCCCTTAGACACTAAATAAATTGAAGAAATAGAAAAAAAAATTAATGGTGATAAAGTTTAAAAAGCATAGAATCCATGATATGGGTATACAATAATAGTTAACTAAGTCTCAATAAGCTTAAGTAGGCTTAATCCTTATCTTTTTTTCCTTTCTCACTTAGTTTAAAACAACTAGCAAACAGCTACACAGATAGATACCCAGTTGGACTAGACCATCTTAACCATTCAACTGTCTTCATAACAGATTTTCATAGATACAGTCAAATCATTTCTATTGTTAAAGTGACCAAAATAAATGGATTGTCCAAGTTAGAGTCTGCTGATTTAATATATGAAAGTAGTCTAATTTTGAAAAAAAAAAAGTAATCTTTTTTTCTTACCAATTAATATCCAAATAATTTAATTCCCTAGTGATAAAAATTTTAGTATGTTTAGGAATACTTCATTTTTAAATCTAATTTTTAGTAACACAGAGGAATTTATTATGCAAGCCTACATTATATATAAAGAGTATAATAAAAATAATAATAAAAGGAAATTTAAAAACTTTGCATCTGAAAAAGAACCCCTACAATTTACAAAGCTCTTTCAGATATATTTCATGTGATACTGACTACAATCACTCTGTAAGACAGAAAGGACAGGTGTGACAGTCCTTATTTTACAGATGAGGAAGGTAACACTCCAAGAGGCTAAGAGACATGCCAAAGTCATACAGACAACAAGACGTCAAGGACCTGTGATTAGAGAGGGAGTGTGGCATTGTGGACAAAGTGCTGGTCTTAGAGTCAGAAAGTCAGTCAAGTATATGAACATGGACAATTCACTTAACCTCTCTGATGCTCTTCTACAAATACATGACTATCAGAATCAATTAATCCACAAGCATTTATTAAGTGCCTACTGGGTGTCAGATACTATGCTAGGTACTGGGGATACAAATACCATGAATAAAGCAATCTTGACTTCCAAAGGAGTGGGATTTGAATACACATTTCCATACAGAGACTAAAAAATGAATCTGGAAACGGTTTTGTTTTCTTGTTTTCTACAGAAAATTTATATCATGTAGAACAATGATAAAAAAAAGTCCAAGAATAACATCCTATACTTGGTCCCCAAAGATACTGTCAGCCAGACAACAGCATTGATTGAGTGGACCTGGTGAACTCAGCATAATACCAAGTGCTATATCCCAGCAGCTTATGATACAATGAACGGGATGAAAAGCTACACAGGTGGAAACCAGAACTTCCTCTGTTCAAATCCAGCATGGTGATTCAGAGAGGGATTTTTTTTAAAATGCTCATCCCCCAGACATATCCCAAAAGGGATGACTCAGTGATTGACTGCATTTGTGAACCCCAAGCAGATTTCACCAGTGATTTTCTTCTTTTGGTTTTTTGAAACAGAGATATTTAAGTGTTTCCCCAGGAGCAAGCTCAGCCAAAGGTTACAATATTTGTTTGTGGTTCGCCCTCTGCAAATTACTTGCAAATGTATTCAAACACAATATAGGGAGATACTTCATTTCCTTGCAAATAATGGCTTGTGGTGTCCTGCAAAAAAGGGTGAGGTGCATCAAGCATAAACGGGGAAAAAACACATTGGTTTAGAAGCCCATAAATCCTTATTTGAATCTGCCAACCTGAAAGCCTGGAAAAACTGTTTTTCCTAAATGCTATGTCTGATTAAGCCATACCATTAAATGACAGCTGAACTTTAACATTAATATGATATTATTTAAATAACTGCATGATTTTTTACACTAAAAATGATGAATGATTTCTGGACAGCTCAATTGACATAAAGCAGGAGGCCCCTTTAATGAGATTTGACAAAATGGAGACATATGCAGAATATTCGTTACAGCTCATATCGCAGGGGCCTTGCTGGGGAAGCTATGGAGGGTTGGTATTTTTATTATTATTGTCTATGGGCACTGAAGCATCTCTTTCAATTGCCACTTTCTTTCTCTGTGGATTTTGAATTTAGCTTGTGTTATTTACATATTACTCTTAATCAGAGAATTTGGTAGGGTACAGTTCAGAGTTGAGACTGTGAGAAAGCTGTGAAATGGAGACCCAGTCTGGAGTCAGGTCAACGTTTGCTGGCAGAGTATACAAGGAACAGAGGAAACAATTTTGATTAGGCTTATAGCAGGAGAACACCAGCCTTGAAGCCAAAATTATACAGTTTGATTTGTTGTTATAGTCATGCTAGTGATAAATGAAGAACTTAGCTAAACCAGTTTTGGCAAATTATTTTAAATGAATATGTGATCAGTGGGGACTTTGGACATTTGAAAAGAGCTGCTCTCATAGGACTAACTCTTTAGGTGATATTTTTTAAAGGCCCTATTAATTTTGTCCATTCAAGCAAAATTCCTAAGTATGTACATGCCAGCCCCATCACCAAATGGAAAGAAAATAAGAAGTGAATTAATATAGTTACATTGCAGATGTTTTTCTTGGATTCTGAAAGAGCAGGGATTCCTTACCAAATATTTTCAAGTAAATAACTGAATAAATTTTAAGACTGATACAAATATTCTACATAAAAGCAAAACATTTTTTCTCAGATTCAAAACATTGTCTTTCATTAATTTTCCCACATTTCTAGTATAGTTTTTCCATCAAATACAGGTAAAAACATATAAAGTTCTGAAATGCATTAACTAATATTTATAAATTCAAATCAGAGCTCAGATTTTAAAAATTATACCATATACATAACGCATGTACACACACAAACACATACATACATATATGTATACATCCATAAATACATACATGCATTCAGGAGTAAATATTTTCATAGACCCTATTTCTAAACGAAAGAAAAGAAGGTTTATTTAATATTCAATTATGTCCCTGATAATGGCAAAGGCATAGTCATTTTATAAGAAATAAGCTATTAAAATAGGAAATGAAATCTGGTTGTTCCTGCCATGGGACGTATCTCAGGATATGAAGAAATATTTTATGTCTAACCCTAATTTTTTCCCCATAATTAGAGATATGCTTTCCACCCCCATAAAAAGTTTTAATCTGATTTATTCAGTGCATCCAAAAACAGTTAATATACACATGCTCTCGTTTCAAAAGGGTCTTGACACAGGATAGAAAGACTAGAAATGTGTAAACCTGTAAAATGCCAAGTTGCAAATAGATGAAAAACATGGAATAAAAAAGAGGCTGATCCCTACCTTGCTCTTACCTTCGCAACATTCCTGTCAAGATCCGGGAACTCTTCCCCAAGTTAGCATCTGTTTCTCGAAGCTAAGGGAATAAGTATGTATTAAAAACAAGGTTTCATACAACTTCATTGTTTTAACGTTCATTACTAATCAATAATTTTATTTTATATTGAGAAAACATCATACAAAACATCTAAAGATATCAAGAAACTACCAAATAAAAACAAATCCCAACCAAACACTCACAATGACACCTAAATGAACTCTTAAAAATCTTTGGTTCAGAGAAGTACATATGATAGATAATCCCAAGAGCATTAAAAGATGGAATACATGGAACACATTAAAAGCTTGAATACATGAACTTGAACTGGAGAAAAAGCAAATGCCTTCCAGGCTGACAAAGTTTAATATACATCTGGTAGTCATTTTTCAATTTATGAATGTGCAAATTCCCAAAACATAAGTGGGAATAAAATGAATAGAAGGGAAATGAGATTAAACATTTTAGCAGTTCTTTGTTTTATTTTTATTTTTAAATACTCTGGATGGAGGTACATAAAACACTTCTAGAACCTCCTTCAGTAGTCTGCTTTTTCAGACTAAAGTGCCACATTAACATATTCATTGGGGTGTTCCAAGGTGAAGAGCTAAACGAAGAAATCCTTAATTTTTCTTTATTTCCTCAGTCAAACATTCCAGGGTTCTTTAGACTATTCTTTAGAATCATGTGGCCACTTATTTGGATGTCATTATTCTTATAATTTCTATATACTGGGTCATGTGCTACTAAATTCGCAAAAAGGCTACAATAAACCCAACTCACCCTTTCCCGAGCACGCTGTATCTTCTCCCTGTCATGACTGAGGTTTTCCAACATCTCCTGGCCAATTTGCTCTGCATTATAAACAGAAGTTTAAATAATGAAAGAAAATCCCTATGCATGTGAGCAAGCCTTCAAAATGTCAAATTAAAATGGCTGTAGAACTAACTTCAGAAAGCACTGCTACATTAGGTTAACAGGGGAACATTTTGATTCAGATAATTGAAAAATAAAATATTTTTCCCAAGCAAATATTTGAGATATGATTTAATATTTCATTAGACAAACATTGACCAAATTATCCTTCTGGATACTTGTCCCTTTCCTTGTCTTCAGAGATATCAGTTTATCCTTTTTTTTTTTTTAATTTAAAATTCCAGTAGAATGTAGGTTCCTGAGGACAGGGGCTGTTGGAGCTTTGTTTTTATCTCCAGTGCCTGGCAAATAATGGCATTTAACAAATACTTGTTAAATTGAATTCATTGTCCCCTTATCTTTTTTTCTCACCCTAAAAGGTCAGAAATGTGTATACCTGCAAAATGCTAAGTTGCAATTCAACGAAAAAAGATGGAATAAAAAATTCCCCAAGTTCCGTTCTTGGCTCATTTTTCTTTTCTCAAAGCATTTCCCCTCAGCAATTTTATTTGATTCCACATTTTCAATGATCATTTCTTAGGGAGATATTTGCAAATCTAGACATTCAGCCCTAAACTCTCTTCTAAGTTCCAGACCTATATGTCCCACTGCTTATAGGACATCTCCACCTGGATTATACAAAAGCACCTCAGACTATGTGTGTTCAAAAACTGTGATCTTTACTTCTAAACCTGCTCTAGCTTATGAAATTACTATTTACGTTCATGGCACCACCATTTACCCTGTGTCCCGTCTTAGAAACCTTGATGCAACCTTTCACTTCTTGTTTATCTTTTCCTACTCAATCAGCTTTTAATTTCTTCCTCTGTAATAGCTATCAAATCTATATCCTCCAGTCCCCCTAGAATAGGGCCCAAATGCCACCTACCTGTTCTATTGCAGTAGCTTCCTAAGAGGTCTTTCTACTTTTTTTTTTCATATTTTATGCTGCTACCAATCACCCTTATGAATACATACAGTCAGAAAATTCTTCTGCTCGAGTCTTCAGTGGATCTCTTGTTGCCTGCCAGGCAAAGTTCAAATTTCTTTGCCTAATATTCCAAGCTCTTTGAAGTCTGGTGCCACCATATTTCCTAATCCATCATATTTAATAGAACAGTTCACATACTTCACAACTAAAGGGACTGTCTCCTGAAGAGGCCATGTGCTTTCTCACTTCAGTGACCTTATTCAAATCATTTTCCTTGTCCCTATCCCTAGTACATCCTGTCTCCCACAATTTTGTTTCTTTTCTTACTTCTCTCAACTCTTGATATCTTATTTAGACTTTGAAAGCTAGTTCAATGACATCTTCCCAATGAAACTTTCCCTGATTTCTTAGAACTTTAAATCTATAATTTTATGATCTCTCCAATCAGAAATAATATCCCTCCTTGCCCCTTGTAACATTTATCATGTAAAATTTCTTTCAAGAAGTATTTATGTAATATTCTGTATTGTGGTTATGTGTCTTATTCCCCTTGTTAGACAGTAAGATTTACGAGGACGGGGGACATGTCTTACCTACATTGTGCATCTCTCCAGTACCAATTATAGTACTCTGCACATAGCAGGTGACAACAGAAATATCTGTTTAATTGAATCCAAATGGAAAAAGACCATTTTGGCCATTAAAATATAAGATAGTAGAGAAAGAATATTTGCAATGGAATCTGAATTTTTAACCAGGGTGGCAAGTTCCAAGTATTCTCAAATCTTAACACAACTTTACACATTCCCGTTCTGAAAGACAACAGGTAAAACTGAACTCTCTTGTCCCAAACAGTATAAGGCACATAGCTTCCAGTGCATAGGAAACTCAATCAAAGAATATCAGTGCTGGAAAGGACTTTAAACAATCATTGGGCCCAAATCTCTCATTTTATATGAGGAATGCCCAGAGATGTTAAGTGACTTGATAATACCAAACATCAGGTTACTGGCAAAGTGGAACCAGAATCCAGGTTTCCTGAGTCCTAATCCAGTTCACTTTTCATTGTTTTGTATCATAGATCATAAGCTTTTAACCTATAAATTACAGAAGAAAACTCAATACCTCCTGTTTTCAAGATTTGATATGGAATGAATTTAGTTTTAGAATATGGCATTTACCTTATCATTTTCCTGTATAACTCAAGAACCCAGGTTTAAAATACTGTATATCCTGAGCAATAAGTCAACCTTCCATATAGTTTGATCTGATTTTTTTCATCTATTGATCTTTCTATCTACTTACATATACACACACATATATATATGTTAAGATAAATGAAATTAATTTAAGCAGAAAATACACACACATATATATTCTCTATATCTCTTTCAATATGTTTATGTCAGTATCTACAGAGAGAAACAACAAGAGAGACACTTATAATTTCTTTCTTAATTTTTTTAAACTTAAATACTAAAACTCAAATATACAATAAGAAAAAAAGCATTGCCATGTACACAGCAGAACGTAAGAGAGGATTCAAAATATATAGCAATAAATTTCTATTTCAAGAAAGCACTTTAAATAAATACTACACACTGTGTTCAGAGCTGCCTATCTTTTCTTTGCTTGCTCATGAATTTTCTTTTATTCTTTGCTGTGTACTTTTTACTTTGTTCTTTTTCTCCCCTTTCTCCTTCCCCTCACCAAAAAAGGCTACATTTAAGTGTGGATATATATATTTTTACGCACACACACATATATGTACACATACATATACTTTAATATCTATACTCATATACAGACATAAACATTCATATGTATCTATGTAAGACTACACTATACTTGCTTGTCCTCTATTTTTCTGAGGGAGGATAACATCATTCTTGATTAATCCAAGTCTTTCCATATTCTTGTAAGTTCACCAACTCATCAGATCCTACACCACAGCAATATTCTAACCTTATACTGTCTTGTTATTTTAAATAGTCTAAAACAATAGTTATTAATATGGCTGGCATATGGTATAGTTTCCCTATTTTTCTCTTTTGATTAAATCTATTTTAGCTTTAACTTTGTCTGAGATCATGAATACTATCCCTGCTTTTTTCCCCCAATAAATTCTACTCCTGATCTTTCTTTTTATGTATCTCTTATTTCCTATCCCTTCTGACTACTCTGTTTTACTTCTCCTGCTACTTTGCACTCCTATTACTTAATTTATTCCCCCCCTGCAAAAATTCCCCACCTTTCTTCGACCCCCTCCCTTTCTTCTTATCCTCTTGTTTCTATCTGAATTGGGAAACTTTTATAGCCTTCCAAATATATATGTAATTCCTTCTTTATCCCATTTCTGTTAACCCAGACACCCTTCTATACCCCCACTTATCCTTTTCCCTCACCTTCTTATTTCTTCATAAATTTAGAGACTTTATTCCATTCTAAATGTATATATTGTTCTCTCTTTTACCCAGATCTGACATACACACACACACACACACACACACATATATATACATACATATGCGCACACACACATATATATTTATATATACCCAAATGTTTATATATGTTTGTACCAATATATATGCATAATTCCCTTTATATTCATATATTTAAACATACATACATACACATAAGATATATGTGTGTATGTATATATATGTATACATGTATGTGTATGTATATGTATATGTGTAATTCTCTCTTTAGTCCATTCTCGATAAGGTTCCAAAACTCCCAGCCCACCTCCCCCATCTAATTACTCTGTGCCAGTTCTTCCTCTTGCACCATATTTATATAAGATAATTACTCTTTTTACCTTTTCCTAAACAGTTTTACTTTTTAGAATCACATCATACTCAGGTTTACCCCATTCAAACTACCCAATTACTAATCACAATCTTAAGCATACATTTTATATTTCCTCAGATAAAAAGATAAAAAGTAATAATTCTCTTTATTGAGTCTCTTGTAATTAGTCTTTTATATGTACCTTATATTTCTCTTGGATCTTGTATGTCAAATTATCTATTAAGTTCAATGGGGTTTTTTGCAACAAATTCCAGAAAGTCTGGTAATTCACTGAATGTTCATTCTATTTTCATTCAGGATTATGCTTAACTTTGTTGGGTATGATATTTTCAGCTGGAACCCCAGTTCTTTTGCTCTTTGATATATAGTGTTACAAGATCTGTGGTCTTTTAGTATCATCACTGCTAGGTCTTGTATGATTCTAATTGTGGCTTCACCATATTTGAATTGTTTTTTCTAGTTGCTTGTAATACTTTCTTCTTGAGCTGGGGTTTTTCTAATTTGATATTTCAGTAGGTCTTCTGTGTAGACTCTCAGGTGGTGATCGTTGGATTTTTTTTTTTCTATTTTTACTTTCCCCTTTTGTTCAAATGCTTCTGGACAATTTTCTTTATTTATTTCTTGTATTACTGAGTCAAGATTACCTTCTTTTTTATTGTAGCTTTCAGGTAGTCCAATTATTCTTACGTTTTCTCTTCTTGATCTGTTTTCCAGATCAATTGTTTTTCTTTTCTTTCTTTTTTTTTGTTATTTACTTTTAGTTTATAACATTCAGTTTCACAGTCCCTTGAGTTTCAGATTTTCTTCTCCCCACCCCTTCTCCCCCCATAATGCCAAGCAAAGGCAACTTCCAAGGTTCAGATTACCAGCATAGCAAACCCCATTTATTCAGCAAAACATTCCTAGAACAGAGAAAAGTCAAAATGCAGTGTAACTCATTAATTTAGCAAGTAAGTTCTCAATTCAGTTGCAAAGTACCATGGTCCAAGGTAACCCACCCCTGGATCAGTAGTCAAAGTAGCCCACTCCAGGGCAGCACATTCATTTAGTTTCTTCTCAAATGGAGAATAGTTTCCAATCATAAACAAAGTACATTCATCTAGTCAATTACAGAGCACAAAAAGGCCAAAGGGTTCCCACCCCTGGACACTAGTGAATTATAATACCATCCATTAACACCAAGCACTTTCTTAAATGGGGCAGGAGAGCACAAAAGGCCATCCACCCTTAAGTTACAACAAGGTTAAGAGATCAGCTCAGCACTGAAAACCCAAGGAAAGGTCCTTCTTTCATCTTTACTTGAGGCAAGCCCTCAGCAATCTCAGTTCCTGGGGAGACAAGACTCAACAAAGCCATAGCCAGTGTCCTCATCAAGTCACTCTCTGCCTGTAGAATAGTCCCAGAACCCCTGAAAACATCAGCAAGGCCCTCTTCCAGGATTTCTGTAAACATACCACGAGAAAATCCTCCTTCAGGGCTTCTGAACCAACAGCAAGGTTTCAGGACCTTTACAACAGCAGCACTGTTCTTCACCAGCAGGTGAATCTGGCAAAACAATGTCAAAACAGACAGACAAAATACCAGCATCACAGCCTCAGTCCTTGGCACCTCTGGGTGGCAGCTCTCAAAAGTCCTGGGCAATTCCAATGGGCCCTCAGCAGTCTTTCTCTCATCAACTCAGGCTCCACAATACTGGATCCTGCTCTCCAAAAGTCCTTCTGGCCTTCTTCTGGGCCTCTCTCCAAATTCATGGCTCCTCCCAATTCAGCCATCTCTCTTCACATCAACAAGTCCATCTCACAAGTGGGATTCACAAGCTCTTGGCTTTAACACTCAATCCCCAAACCAAGCCAATTCAGGGGCATCTCCAAATTCCATTACCATTGCAGTTAATCCCATCCTGGCAGCATGCTCTTGGATACAGGATATACAAATATCTTCCCATTAATCATTAGTCAGGTTGTAAGGAAGGATTGTAACTGATGGAATGATCAGTGGGAAAGAGGAACAATACAAAAC
This sequence comes from Pseudocheirus occidentalis, assembly GCA_028646575.1. Lineage (NCBI taxonomy): Eukaryota > Metazoa > Chordata > Mammalia > Diprotodontia > Pseudocheiridae > Pseudocheirus > Pseudocheirus occidentalis. Next base: position 81,442,384 of record CM053598.1, read on the forward strand.
AAGAAAAAGAAACAGAGCAAGTAGTTTGTTTCAATCTGCACTCAGACTCCGCATCTCCTTCTCTGGATGTGGATATCTCCTTCAATCATGAGTCTTTTGGAGTTTTCATCAGTTATTTTTCTTACAAGATATTCACATTTTCTTCTATCTTTTCATTCTTTATATTTGTTTTATTATTTATTGGTTTCATAACTTTGCTGGCTTCCCCTTGTCCAATCTTAATAAAAAAATTTTTTCCCCCAATTCTAATTTTCAAAGAGTTGCTTTCTTCCTTATGATTCTGGATCGCCTTTTCTAATTGGTTGACTTTCTTTTTACAATCTTTTTATTTTTCTTGTATTCTTATTTTTGAAAAAAAATTTTTTTTCTTCATTCTCATTTGGTTTTAAAGTTTTTAAAAGTTCTTTTATGAATTCCTTTTGGGCAGGGGGCCACTTGACATTATTCTTTGGGGAAGGAGAGGCTTTTTTGTTTCAGTATCCTCTGAAGATGAACCCAGGACTTCTCTATTTCCACAATAACTTTCTATAGTTAGGTTCTTTCTTCTTTGCCTGTTCAGTTTTTAAAATTGTAGCTGTTTATTATTGTAATCATCTCTAGTCCCTGTGTATGGGGGATGGTACTTCTGGCCTCAGATCTCTCTTTAGTTCTTCCCTCTGGCCTGGAACCAAAACCAAGAACTATAATCTCTTGTAACTTCCCACAGCTTGTGTGTCTGCTCCATTGCTTCTGCACTCACTGGGCATGTGCTGGTTCCTTCTTGCCCAAGGCTGTGTCTTGGCAGCACAGCTGGGCCTGGCATTCCTTATCAGCAGAGGTTCCCTCAGTCTTCCCTGGCTCAGACACTGACTCCCCACACTGTCCAGGAGGTAAAATCCTATGGCTGGGGCCAAGGTACTTCCTGACCCAGCTCACCCAGGGCCTGTTGCTTACTGTTTCAGTGGAACTAGCCTGGAAGTATTTAAACTTCACAGGACCAAACCTGGAAAGCCTGGAATTTTCTGGAGTACTCTGCCATCTTCCCAGAATCCTCCCCACCTATTCTTTATATATATGTAACTATGCATGCATGCACACATACACATGTACATACATGCATGCATATACACACATGCATATACACACATATATATACATCCTGGATTTTTCAGTAGCTATAGTTCACTGACAGTACAGCCTTCTTTAGGCTTTTGCTTAAGCTTCATCTAATGGGTAGAATTTGTTAACCTGTTAGCAGTAGCAACTTTGGTTCCAAAGCTGACATTCAGGGTAGGTTCAGTGCTTCCATTTTGGGGATACTTTAAGCAGCTATACCATTGTGTTTTAATGAGTATTTCACTTACTCTGACTCCATCAAGCTAATTGTCCTCTTAGAACTCGACTGATTTTATCCAGCCATGCTGGAGAAATGATTATCTGACTCACTCTCTTTCTATGCTCTCCAATGCCTGGGATGCTATCTTGTTCTAGTAATTGAATTCAGAAATTTTCTTCTGTTTTACCCTTCCTATCAATTAGGATAGAGGAATTCAATTTGTAATTTGAATGTTTGGCTCACGTTGCATATCTGATAGCGGAGCTCATAGTTTTTGAGACTTCCTGAGAACCTAGCCATGTTTTTTTTGTGTCCATACTTTTATTCATAAATTATACTGGCATCTACAGTTTACACAATTATAAGAAAATCTGGATTTGGAGACGACTATTCAACCCCCCTCCCCAACTAATACTTTAGCATTTCTTGTTCAAATTCTGAAATTGTTTAAATTTATTAATGATTTTGGCCATTAAAGCACAGACTCCAAATGCCTCATAACATTCATTAAACCACAAATACCAAATCTAACATCGCCATACAATGATAACATGTTCTACTTATTGATTATAAATAAATCAGCACATTGACATTTGATCTTCAAAGCAACTAAATGATTCTTTTAAGTAAAAACAGGAAGTGATATGTTTAAGACTTGAACTTTTGCTATACTAGTACTGAAGTACCTGAATAAAGCTATTTAAAGATCACTCCAATAATAATTGAGAATAATAATACAAATAATAATAAATATAATTTTTATAGTTAAAGTTTATCAAGATAACAATGTAGTAAATCGATCTCAGGACTAGTAGTCAGAAGACCTGAGATCAAATTCTGGCTCTTTGCATTTACTAGTTGCTTTGTGAAGTCACTTAGACCTCTTCTGGGCCTTGGCTTTGTTTTTTTCTTTTGTGAAAAGAGGTAATATTGTCTTTCCTGCTTCACAGGTCTGTTATGAGAAATGAGGAAATGCAAGTGAAGATGCTTTTTAAGTTAAAAACATGATACAAATGAAATATAATACTATTACTATAAATTGTTTAGGAGGTTGGTGAAAGGATACCTTACTCTGCAGTTAAATATCAAAAACTACCACAGAGTTTGCACCTCAGGATACATTACTAAACACAATGAAGGAATGGGAAGTATGAGTTCCGCTCTCTGACCACAAATTGGCATTCCCATTGTGTTATCTTCTCTCACCTGACTTGTAGCTATTTTTAGCTATAGACAATACCTCCCCAAGGTGAAATGTGGTAAGATGCATGGTTTCTCAGTGCAGAAGCTATAAAGTGGAGGATGTTACAGATGATAGAGAAGTAGGAATACGAGTTTTTATCTCTATTTATACCTACAACAAACCATAATCTAGAATACTGTTATGCTCAATCATGATTTATAATGCATACTTTTTTTTACCAAGATACATCATAACAATGTAGTGACTGCATTTATCTTAAACAATGCTCATGGAAACTATCACTATCCTAATTATTTAATTTTAAAAGACTATAATTTATACAGTGTTTTCCCCCCCGCCAATGGAGCTCCAACTACCTTGTAAATGTTGTACAAAATTCAAGGACTCAATTTTCTGACTAATGCTCAAAGCCTATATTTCTGGGGAGAACAGGAATGGATTGTTATCTTCAAGTAATATAAAGCAAAAAATTGGGTTTATGAAAAGTTTAGTGATTTTCCATAACAACAACAGTAAGTGACATTTATACAGAGCATTAAGATTTTTAAAGTGTTTTATCAATACATTATCTCATTTAATCCTCATAGTGACTCTGGTAGGTAAAAGTTACAGTTATTCTCCTCGTCCCTTTAAAGTTTTTTTTTTTTAGACAAAATAAGGACACTAAAGGTAAAAAAGGTTAAATGACTTTTCCAGAGTCACATAGTTAGCAAGCATGAGAGGTAGGATTGGTACTCAGGTCTCTTAACTTCAGGTCCAGCACTTGCTATGCTCTACCATGCTGCTTCACTACTCCCACAATGTATTAACGGTAAGGTTGGTGTGCCAAGTAACATCTGGACTGTATACAACTCTAACAAGTTCCCAGTAGCTATTAATGCTGTTTACTATATAGATTCATTTTATGAGCAAGGCTGATACACTGAAAGAACTCTCTGTGCTTGATAAAGAGTTGGGAAAGCTGGAGGGATTTTATAAGGAAGGGAGGAATGAACCAAAAGGTGTTTACTAAGTACTCACTATGTGCAAAGTACTGTACTAAACACAGGGAATACAAAGAGAAATGCAAGCTAGTCTCTGTTCTTGAGGCCTTCATATTTTACTGTGGTGGGGGGGGAGAAGGAAGGGCAATGAGTGATAATCCCTATAATAGGTTGTAGCTGCAAATGACATAAAAGTCCCATGGTCCTTAGTGTATGGTGGTAAAGAAGATGGTAAGGCATCTTTAAAATTCTTTACACTGATAAAACCACATCTTTTTCTAATGTTGAATCATTCGACATTGCAAAGGACTTTGGTGGTGATGTTCTTATTAGGGTCTTTGGTAACAGTGGCTCCTGAGGAGACTGGGCCTGAGTACCTGAAGTATTTGCCAGGATGTTATCTCCACAAGAGTTAATTCCGGACATAATGGCTTCAGAGGCTTGGATTGAAGTAAAGGCTTGAACAGAAGTAGGGTCAAGGCTCTGAAGAGGTAGAGTGTATATAGGCTGCTATTTCTAAGCCATAGGTTCAAGGTTTCTGGGCTGTATCCATCTGTATCTGAGAGGTGGTAAGAGGAGTCTGATGTGCCTGGCACATGCTACCCTTTCTCTGTCTCTTCCCTCCCTCTCTCATGCTTTAACTGGGTTGGCTTGCCTGCCCTATGGTTCATAATCAGTGAGTAACTGGTAGTGATGGCAAGCTCTCCACAGAGGATGCTCATACCTGTTCCTTGCTTACCCAGAGAATTTTATGGATCTAAGCTAGAAACCTTAGGGATATCATCCATCCATCTGGCAAAAAATAAAACAGTAACAGAAATATATGTATATCAGTGCTGGCACCCAACTTTAATGGATTTATTGGGTAAGGAATTCCAGTTTCATTCCTGCCATGTTGCTTTAAAAATTTAATGTTCTAATAAAGAAAATTCCAGATGAAAATATATTAGAAACACTCACCTTTACAGAGTGGAAAATATGCATACATAGAATGTTATAAATGGCTTTTCACACTATGTGCCAAAGTAAAAAATAGATTAGGGACGTGATTTATTTTTTTTATACAAAAAGGTCCCAAAGGTATCTTGGGCAAGATGAAGCTATTCTAAGTCAATAATTATTAGGAAGTTGGGGGTTATTCCATTAAGTTTTTCATGTAATCATTAAGGTGGTAATAAAAATGAAGGATAAGAGTATATAATTCTGACAATGTGACAGTCTTTCAGTTTGCAAATAATTACTAACACCAAGAGAGGAGACTGTTGGCTAAAACCAAAGGTTTTGCATGATTCTCAGTACCTGAAGCTTTCAATCCTTCATCTTAAACAGAGTGGAAATAGCTATGCTATATTCACAGAAAAATAATTCAAGAAAACATGGATTTTATGCTACTTTACAATATAAACACTTGATTCTACACTCTGGCCCTTCTTAAACTAAAAGAGTAGAGATAGAAGAAACTCAATGATAATGTTTGGAGTTCTAGATTTTGATCTGAACATTATATACTAATTCTAGGAAAAGAATATTGCTTTGTATATTTATTCCCTTTACTTGGCTTTTCAAGTATAATTATTAGGTATTGGAAATATAGTATCAATTCCCATAAAATGTGCTTCTAAAAGACCCCCAGCTTTATAGGGATACAATTTTATTTTAAATTGTTTTTATTTTTTGCTTTTTAGAGGGTAAAAAGTGGGGCAATTAGGGTTAAGTGACTTGCCCAAGGTCACAAAGCTAGGTTTGTGTTGTGTCTGAGATCGCATTTGAACTCAGGTCCTCCTGACTCCTGGGTCAGTGCTCTATTCACTGTGCCACCTAGCTGCCCCAGGAATACTATTTTAAATGCAATAAAGATCTCCCCTCACTTTTCACATTTCAATTTATTTATTTATTTTAGTTTTCAACATTTACTTCCATAAGATTTTGTGTTACAAATTTTCTTCACATCTCTTCCCTCCCCCACAACCCATAATGGTATGCATTCTGATTACCCTTTCCCCTAATCTGCTTTCCCTTCTTATCCTCTTCCCCTTCTATTTCTATGCTCCATTGCCTTTGTATTTTACTTCCAAGTTGCATGCAAAAACAATTTTTAACATTTGTTTTTAAAACTTTTGAGTTCCAAATTTTCTTCCTTCCTCCCTCCCCGTCCACTCTCATTGAGAGAGCAAGCAATTCAATATAGGTTATATGTGTGTAGTCATGCAAAACACTTCCACAATTGTCATGTTGTGAAAGACTAACTATAGTTCCCTTCATCCTATCCTGGCCCCCACTCTGTTTATTCTGTTCTTTCCTTTGACCTTGTCCCTCCTCAAAAGTGTTTGCTTCTGATTATACCCTTCACCAATTCGTCCTCCCTTCTACTATCCCCTCTCTCTTATCCCCTCCCCCAACTTTTCTAAAGGATAAGGTAGATTTCTATACCTAGTTGAGTGTGTATGTTAATACCTCCTCAAGACAAATCCAATCCCTCCTAGCCTTCACTATAAAAAATTTTTCTTGCCTCTTCTAAGTGAAATAATTTACCCCCTTCTGTTTCCCCTTTTCTCCTCCCAGTACATTAATCTTTCACCCCTTAATTTTATTTTTAGATTATTATCTCTGCATATTCAACTCACCCTGTACCATGTGTGTGTGTGTATACATATATATATATATATATATATATATATATATATATATATATATTCCCTCCAACTATCCTAATACTGAGAAAGGTCTCATGAGTTAGAAATATTATCTTTTCATGTAAGAACATAACAGTTCAGTTTTAATATTCATGATTTCTCCTTCCCATTTGCCTTTTTATGCTTCTCTTGAGTATTGTATTTGAAAGTCAATTTTTCTATTTAGCTCTGTTTTTTTCTCAAGAATTTGTTAAATTCTTCTGTGTAATTGAATATCAAATTTCCCCCTCATTGATTACATTCAGTTTTGCTAGGTAGGTGATTCTTGGTTTTAATTCTAGCTCCTTCGACCTCCAGAATATCATATTCCAAGCTCTCCAATTCCTTAATATAGAAGCTGCTAAATCTTTGTTATACTGATTGTGTTTCCACAATACTTCAATCGTTTCTTTCTGGCTGTTTGCAACATTTTCTCTTTGACTTGGGAACTCTGGAATTTGACAATAATATTATTCCTGGGCGCTTTCCTTTTGGGATCTCTTTCAGGAGGTGATCAGTGGATTCTTTAAATTTCTATTTTACCCTCTGATTCTAGAATATCAGGGCAGTTTTCCTTGTTGATTTCTTAAAAGATAATGTCTAGACTTTTTTTTTTATCATGGCTTTCAGGTAATCCAATAATTTTAAAATTATCTATTTTCCAGGTCAGTTGTTTTTCCAATGAGATATTTTACATTGTCTTCTATTTTTTCATTCTTTTGGTTTTGTTTTATCATTTCTTGATTTCTCATAGTTATTAGTTTCCATTTGTTTTCTAATTTTTAAAGGAATTATTTTCTTCAGTAAGCTTTTGGACCTCCTTTCCCATTTGGCCAATTCTGATTTTTAAGGCATTCTTCTCATTGGGTCTTTGAACCTCTTTTGCCATTTGATGTAGTCTATTTTTTAAGATGTTATTTTCTTCAGTATTTTTGGGGGGTCTCCTTTAGTAAGCTGTTGACTATTTAAAATTTTTTATTAATTAATTTATTTTTGGTTTTCAACATTCACTTACATAAGTTTTAAATTTTCTCTGCCTCCCTCCTTTCCCCTCTCCCCAAGATTACATGCAATCTGATATAGGCTCATCAGGTGCATTCTTATTAAACATGTTTTCACATTTAGTCATGTTGTACAAAAAAATTAGAATAAATGGGAAGAACCACGAAAAAGAAAAAACAAAACAAAACAAAACAAAAAGAGCAAATAGTATGCTTTGATCTACATTGAGACTCCATATTTCTTCCTCAGGATGCAAATGGTGTTTTCCATCATGAGTCTTTTGGAGTTGTGCTGACTCATTTTTCATAATTTTCTTGGAGCACTCTCATTTCTCTTCCCAATTTTTCTTCTACTTCTCTAATGTGATTTTTAAAATCCCCTTTGAGCTTTTCCATTGTCTGAGACCAGTTCATATTTTCTTGGAGGCTTTGGATGGAGGAGTTTTTGACTTTGTTGTCTTCTGATTGTATGTTTTTAACTTCCTTATCACCAAAGTAAGATTTTATAGTTTGAGTTTTTTTTCCATTGCTTGCTCATTTTCCCAGATAATTATTTGAATTTTAAACTCTTTCTTAAGAGAGGGCTCTGCTTCCAGTGTGGAAGGTGTACTGTCCCAAGCTTCAGGGGTTTTGTACAACTGTTTTCAGAGGTACTTCAGAGGTACTAGGGACCTGTAAGTTTTCAGTTCTTTCAAGGCAGTATGATCTAAGGAGAAGTGTTTATTGCTCTGCTGGCCTGTGCTGTGGTCAGTGAGTGACCACAAGTACTCGTTTCTTCCCTGGAACTTCAAGGAGGGTTTCTTTTCTCATGCTGCCATAAGCTCTGCCATGCTTCCTCACCCCAGGACTGTGACTCAGATACAAGTATGGGCAAACCAACAGAATCTTGCCTTAGTGCCAGCAAAGAGATCTCTGTAATCTCCTTCTGATCAGTTGTTGAATTCCTATACCATCTGTGGCGTGAGAGCTCTGGAAGCAGTCACTGCCACTACCACCAAAGTTATTGCCCCAGGGCTTTGTTGGGAAAAGGGTTGGTCTGTGCTCCTCTCTCACCCAGGTCCCACAGACCTTTCCCACTGACCTACTAAGTTGTCTTTGGCGTTTATGGGTTGAAAAGTCTGGAAACCACCTTAGCTATCAGTGATTTAGTTCCCTGATGCCTGTTCTAGGTTTGCTGGGGCTGTGACGCGGCCCACACTGGACTGTATTCCTCTCTTAGCCCAGCACAACAGACCTCTCCCAGTGACTATCTGGGTTGTCTTGGCCTGGAAATTTGTTTCATTCTGTCTTTTTGTGGGTTTTGCTCTAGAACTTGTTTGAAGTCATTTTTACCAGTATTTGGAAGGGTTTGGGGGAAAGCTCAAGTGAGTCCCTGCTTTTACCCTACCATCTTGGATCCACCCTTGAATAAGGTTTTTAAAAAGTAAATAGAACATATGTAGATGCTTAGCTCACTACCTGGGGAATAGCAGGTGTTGCACATATGCTTTTTATCCTATCTGACCTTTCCAGTCCTCTTTCTGTTATAGCCTACCATATACTCTTTAATCCAGTGACACTGACCTCCCTGCTGTTCTTTGAACAAGATTCTCTCCTGACTCAGGGCATTTTCAGTGGTTGCCCCCAATGCCTGGAATGCTCTCCCTCCTTATCTCTAACTCTTGGCTTCCCTGGCTTCCTGTTCTGTGGTTTTTCCTTCATTCTTGAAGAGGACCATGACATCAGGGAGATGATGACATGACTTGCAATTGACTTTGATTTGAAGGACAGAGGGCTGTGCAAAGACACCAGCCTCATTTTCTCCTCCAGAGACATCTGGGTCCAGTGGCCAGATATCTATCAAGATGACTGCAGCCCAGGATGTAGTGGGAGACTTTGGCCCTTTTAAGCTAAGGTCTTCCCAGGTTTTCACTTTGAGTGAGGCAACGCCCATTCAGTGAATAGGCCTCCTTAAGAAGTGAGTCAAGGCGAGGGGAAGGGGGGGAACGGGTGGCTAGGTGAATAGAGCATAAGGCCTAGAGTCAGGAGGACCTGAGTTCAAGGTTCAACCTCAGTTCAAGAACCTGAGTTCACCAGCCTTCACTTAACACTTACTAATTGTGTGACCTTGGATGAGTCACTTAACCCCAATTGCCCTGCCTTCCCCCCTCTAAAAAAAAAAAGTAAGTCAAGGGATGGCCCCTTTAATAATAATAAAAATGATAATAATTTAAAAAATCAACTGGGAGAAGAAATCCTCTGATTTGCTGACCAAAAGAGAAATAAATTACTATTTACATTCGCTCAGAGCCAAGAGAGCCCAAAAAATAACAGGGACATGTCATGAGATCCAGAGTGAATTGGGTTTCAGGCTTGGTCTTTGAGAAAGAATCTAATCAGTAAACCCAAAGCTAATCAGGTAGCTTTTAGTCATCAAAATTTACCCTCCTTTGGGCAAAGCACTCTCAGGTTAGGGGAGGAACTGGCTAGCTGGGTTGTAATTCAGGCAGCTGACTACTCATAGGCTGTGGTCTGTCCTTCATTTTTTTTAAAAAATAAATTAATTAATTCATTTTCTTGTTTATATCATTCATTTCCACGAGATTTTGAGTTACAAATTTTCTACCCATCTTTTCCCTACCCAGCACCTCAAAACAGCCATCCCACTGTATAACCCCTCCCCCAATATGCTCTCTCTTATGTCCTCCCCCTCGTCCCTCTGACTTTCTGGTAGGGCAGGAAGGATCACTTTACCACAGTGCCTGTATATCTTAATTCCCAGTTGGATGCAGTTATTAATAATAATAATATATACACATATCTATATAAAACACATATATTTTTAACAATTGATTATAGAACTTTAAATTCTAGATTCTTTCCCTTCCTCCCTCATCACCCATCCCCACTGGAAGGACAAGCAAAATTAAATACAGGCTGTACATGTGTAATTATGCAGAACGTTTCCACAGTGGGCATATTGTGAGAAACTGATTATATGTCCCTCCTTCCTATCCTGCCCCCCCCTTGTTTTATTCTCTACCCTGTCCCTTTACAGAAGTATATTCTGTCTTTCATTCTTGAAAAAGACCTATTATCTGCTTTAGGAAGCCCTTCCCAATTGTTCTTAATTCTAGAGCTTTCCCTTTGTTGATTATTTCTTAACTTATTTTGTATACAGCTTGTCTGTAGATGGCTGTTTGAATGTTGTCTCCCCCATTAGATTGTGAGCTCCTTGAGGGCAGGGACTGTCTCTTGCTTTTCTTTGTATGCCTGCTGTTTAACCTAATATCCAACACATAGTAAGCAATTAATAAATATTTATTAACAGACTAGCTCTAAATGAAAGGAAACATTGGAAATTATCTAGTCCAATTCCTTAATTTTGTACAAAACCTGAGGTCTAGAGTGGAGAAATGGTAGAGCTAGAGCTAGAACCCAAGCCTCTTGACTTCTAGGGCAGTATTCTTTCCTATATACCAGGGGTTCTTTTTTTTTTTTTGCCTTTTTTTTGGAGGGCAGTTGGGGTTAAGTGACTTGCCCAAGGTCACACGGCTAGTTTTTGTGTTAAGTGTCTGAGGCCAGATTTGAACTCAGGTCCTCCTGACTCCAGGGCTGGTGATCTATTCACTGCGCCACCTAGCCGCCCCTACACCAGGGGTTCTTAATGTTCTTTGTATCATGAACATTGTGCCCCTAGGGCTATCCCCTTCTCAGAATACTTTTTCAATGTTTAAAATGAAATGCATAAGATTACAAGTGTAATATTCCTGCTTTTTTTCCCTGAGCAAATGCCTCCATTTTCCTTAAATCTCCCATGATCTCTCAGTGCTTTTCTGACTTCCCATATATACTATATCCATCAAAATGCTGAAGCTCCTTTAGGTCAAGAACTAGCTGGTTTCTGGCAGTGCAATCTCAATGCCCAGCACAGAAGGAGCTGCTGGGGCCAGTGCACAGTGCACAGCGCACAGCGGCTTGGAACCACATGGTCTCTCACTCCCACTGGCTCTATGGAGATTGGCAAATCATTTCACTCTTTTGAGATCTGATACTTGTCTGCTGAAATGGGATAACAATATCTTTAAAACTTATCTCATACTGTTTTTGAAAGCATCAAATATGATGGCATGTAATAGGAATAATGATGATTATAATAATACATTTATATGTGGCTGGCACTACCTAAATACTTTACAATTGATATGTAGATGAGGAAACTGAGGCAGATAGAAGTTAAATGGCTTGCCCAGAGTCACACATGTAGTACGTGACAGAAGAAAGATTTGAATTTAGGTCTTCCGGACTCCAAATCTAGTGTTCTATTCAGTGTTCTATCCACTGCTCCTGTATAAAGTCTTTTGTAAACCTATAACAGTTTTAGCTAAGGAGTGAGTCCAGATGACCTCCAAAGACCCTTTCAGTTCTAACTCTCTGGTTCCATGATCCTGCACTAAAGTCAGTGCTGAACTAAATTAATTTTTTTCCAATAAAACTGACTTGATCCTGCCAGTGAAAAGACGCACTTGAAGAAAGAATTTCTTTAGTTCTTTTGGGCCATTCTCTGAATGCACCTACTAGAGAGAAATCCAAAGTATCCATCTAACCAAGTTCACCGCTTCTGACTATCAAAAAAGAGACTGGGAATATGAGAAATGGCTACTAGGCCAATATTTATGAAACCTTCTAATATGTGATTTGGAGTTAGCCTGATGAGTATAATCAGAATGAGAAGGCAAGAGTGTCCAAAACTCATTTAATGCTATAATGCTGGCATTGATTGGAACAACAGTGAACTCAGTTTTCCCTTATCAGTAACTGCCCCTAATTAGACAGACTCAAAGCCATTGACCATTTCTCAAGAAATGAGGCCACAAACATATGTGTTGAAAGATACTAATTATTCCTTGGAACATCTATAATTAATCATTTTCTTTTTACATACTTTCTTAAGGATGTGGTTTCCAAAGAATTATTTAAAAAGAGATGACAGTTATGTGAATCTTCTTGATAAGAGTAAAAGTGGGACAAAAAAAAGCTAATCATTCTTTTGGTAGTTTCATGTGCCAACCAATGAAAACCCTAGCTTTCAGGGATACATTTTGGATTGGGAGGTCACACCAAACCTGTAGATCAGAACAAGAAAATGAAGACAAAGGCAGTCTTTGTAAGAGCAGATCGTCAAGCACTGGCATACATACATACATACATACATACATACACACACACACACATACACAAACATAAACATACAGGGTGTGTGATGCTTTGCATTATAAAACAGAAAGTGTTATGATCACCTGTACCTTTATTTTACAATTTAAAGTAGTTCACTGATATCTTTTGCTTTTTATAACCCTTTTTACATATAAATTTATAAATTATTTTACAATTTAAAGTAGTTCATTGATATCTTTTGCTTTTTATAACCCTTTTTACATATTAAATTTATAAATTATTTTACAGTTTAAAGTAGTTCATTGATATCTTTTGCTTTTTATAACATCAACCTGATATATCCCTTCTGCACCTATACAAGGGTCCATCTCTAATAACAAAGAATGAACAATTAAAAGAAAAGAAAAGCAGTTGAGCAAGACCAACAAAAAACAACAGGCATGTCTGACTGTATATGTAGTGTTCCATATATGCAGCTCTCACTTTTCCAAAGAAGGAAAGGTGTTTTCTTATCTCTCTTCTTCAGGATCAATGAAGCCATTATAATTACATAGCACTCAATTTTGTTATTTCCTCATTGTTGTAGTTATTCCATATATTGGGGTTTTTTTTTGGAGGGGGGAAGGTTGGACAATTGTGGATAAGTGACTTGCCCAAGGTCACACAGCTAGTAAGTGTTATGTATGTGAGGCCACATTTGAATTCAGGTCCTCCTGACTCCAGGGCCATTTCTCTATTCACTGCACTATCTAGCTGCCCCTCATCCCATATATTGTTTTCCTGGTTCTGTTTACTTCATTCTATTTCTGCTCATGTTTCTCTATAGTCTTGATATCCATAGTTTCTTATGTTACAGCATTATTTCATCAAATTAATGTATCATATTGTTTAGCAATTCCCCATTGAATAGACATCTATTTTATTTCTTTCTAATTCTTTACTATTACAAATACCTAGCTAACTCCTAAAACCAGATGATATTTCCTATCCCATCCAGCTATCTTGCCATCCATCCAGGTCATTTTCTTAACTGTCCTTCTGGTGCTGTCCTGCCCTCTTTGCTAGGGCTACTCCCCTCCACAGAGACTCTACAGAATCCATGCCCAAGTCCTTGAGGAAGCTAATCTACTCTACTTTGGAAATTCCATTGGGGGAGCTGACCTATCTTGATTAGTGAATGAGTGAATGAATGAATGAATAATGAATGGATGATAAAGGATTTATCATATCCAGTCCTCTTACATCTCACTCCCCTCCATGTACTTGGCCATCTAGAGACAATGACCTCCTTCCTGTTCCTTGTACAAAATATTCCCATCTCCCAATTTGTACATTTTCACTGGCTTTCCTTCATGCCAGGGTCATTCTCTCTTCATCTCTGACTCCTGGCTTCCCTGGTTTCAAGTCTCAATTAAAATCCCACCTTCTACAAGGAATTTTTCCTCATCCTTCTTACTGATATTGTCTTCCCTTTGTAATTACCTCTAATTTTTCCTGTATTTCACATCTTGTTTGTATATTATTGTTTGCATGTTTTCTCTTCCATTAGATTGTGAGCTCTTTAAAACAGGGATAGGTTTTTGCCCTTCTTTGTATCCCCAGAACTTTTCACAGTGCCTGGAATGTAGCAAGTACTTAATAAATGCTTATTAACTGATCGCAAGCAGGTAAGGTAGTTCATGCTCTCAAGGAGCTTTCATTCTAATGCTGGAAGAGAACAAATAAATGGAAGATAGAACATAAGGTGGTACTTGCCCATTGAGATGGTCTTTAAGTGACTGGGAGAGAGTATGGGGGCTTGGTTCTGAACAAGTTAAGGCAAAAGTTCAGTTATCTGAGTCCAAGGACCCAGATGTAGAATCCAGGTGGTTATGGTAGGAGGTGATTGAGGAGACTAGCTGAAGTGTAAGAAGCATGGTGAGGAAATGGTCAGGAAGTGAGTGTAAACTTATATGGCCAGATCCAGAAAAGACCACGGCTCCTATCTCATACAGCTAGCCCATTCTTGCAATAAGCATAGTACAGCCCTCCTGCCTTTACTCTATATAATTCTACCCCTTCCTCTGAGCACACTAATGAAATTAATACTACCGTTACTTTTGGCAAAGGCTTGCCCACTGACTGCCTTATGAATCAATTCACAATCCTGTGACTCCCTACATCCAAACTCCCTTACCTGGCCACGAGTTCCATAAATGTGTTGTCTTTATTAGAGTGTAAGATCTTTGAGGGTAGGGACTATTTCATTTTGGTATTTGTATTTTTAGTGCTTAGCACAGTTTTTGGCACATAGTAAGCACTTAATAAATTTTATTTTTTCATTTTGTTTTTATTCAGAAAGCAACACTATAAATATTTAAGTAAATATGACATACACCCTTCTAGTTTTTAATTTTGTTACATAGAATATATAACACAGTGCATCATATGTAATATATAACTAATATATAACATAATGTGTTATATATGATATATATTTAATACTATTAGATTAAAATGTCTTCCAGAATAACTGGACCAGTCACACACAGTTACACACAGCTCTAACAACAGTGTGCCCGTCTTTCCACAATTTCTCCAACACTGACTATCTTACTCTTTTGTCATTGCTGCCAATTTGCTGTCACAAGAATCTTCTAATGCTGTAAGGTGTTCAGTTTTCTGATTGACAGGTATCTGCCAGTTCTGCGGACGTGGGTTAAATGAATCTTGTGGATATGGAAACTACTTTGTTGCTTAGTAAATCAAAGGGACTAAAAGGAGGAAATTCGATTAGCAAATACCTTAAACATTGTGTAGAACTTTACTTATTGCCAGAATATGTGACTTTAACTCAGCCAATACTTATTGAGCATTCATTATGGGTAAAGCGCTGTGCAGCTGCTACTCCTACCCTCAAGGAACCTATTTTTCTGGGTGGACACAACATGCCTAATAAGGTCATTTGAGGAGAATAAGCATTCTGGTCAGCAGGATGAGTAAAGATTTTATGGGGAAGGTGGCACCTTAATTAAACCTGGAGAGCTTATAAAGACTTTGAAAGATAAATAAGGAAGAAGAGCATTGTAGTGAAATGCATGGAGGAAGAAGACAGATTTTAAAGCTTTAGGAATAGCTAGTAGCCCAATTTGACTAGAGTATTGAATATTTAAAGGGAAGGAGTATAGAATAAATCTAGAAAGGTAGGTGACAGTCAGACTGCAAAGGGTTTTATATACTAGACTAAGGAGTTTTTTTTTTCTTAGAGGCAATATGGAATCACTGAAGGATTCTGAATAGGGTAGAGACATAGTGCATTTGTGCCTTAGGAAAATAATTGTCAGATATGTAAAAGTTTTATTGGAGAGGAAAGATTGAAAACAGAAAGAAATATTAAGAGGCTACTGCAGTGGTCCAAACAAGAGGTGAGTCAGGCCAAGTGTGTAGAAAGAAGGGGATAGATATTAGAAATGTTATAGAGGAAGAAGTGACAATATTTGGCAATAGTATGGAAGTGGGGGAGGTATGGTGAGAGAGAAAGACTAGTGAAAGAGAAATCTAAGGTTATGAGTTGGGATGACTGAGGGAATGGTAGTAGTCTCCATAAAAATAGGGAAGTTTGGAGACTTCCGTTTATAGGGAAAGATAACTGGTTCCATTATTGATATGTTGAGTATTAGGTATGAATGAGACATCTAGGAAGAGATATCTGATAGGCAATGGATGATTCAGACCTGTAGTTCAGTAAAGTGATAAGATTTGGATATACAGATTTGTGAGTCATCAGCATAAAGATGATAACTGAACCTTTAAATTTTCACTCTACCACTTAATTAGCTCTATGACCTTGGATAAGTCATTTAATGGCTCTGATTTTCCAAAATCTCATCTGCAAAAGTGAGACAATGTGAATATAAAGTTATTAATAACTGTAAAGAGCTAAATAAATGTGAGCTACTCTTGTCACACTATCCAGGGCAAAACTTCTGGGACTGTACCGCATGGGAGTGATGAAGGAGCAAGTCATCTTAATATGTACTTGATTTACCTTTGGTTCCTTGAGATTTGACCTTATTCATGGAGAGTAACCTGAATTCTTTCTACATGGGAAAGAAAAAAAATGGGAGGTATATTCTGCTTGATATTGGATATTCACCCATTCTAAACTGGCTGGCATGATTACCTTTTTATCACTTTCATGTGCAATAAATTGGCTGTAGAGAATAGTATCTTCTTAGCAAGGCCAAATTCTTACTATATAATAATCTGGAGGAGTAGAATCAACTTTAGATTTGAAGGGAGAAAATGAGAAGAGGAAAGAATATTAACGCTTCAAGGTTGGCACTAGGCCAGGTAACAGGGCAAACAAAGAGACAGGAGAGCACGGATGAGTAGTCGGGTCAATGCATTAATTTTCCCCTCTACCATGGCCTCCAGTAATGATAGAGAGAATCATCTACTCTGTCACCATTGCCCTAGTCACTCATTGAAAGTTAGCTTATCTTCATCTCCACAAAGAATAGAAAAAGAGGGTATAGGTTTAAGAATAGGAGTTTGGCTGAGTTGTAAGGTTGGATTTCCCAAGAGTGAGGTATATTACAAGTAGGAATGGGTTAGCAAATGCTTTCTCTGGAGGTATTTGAAATTAGGACAGCTCTGGCTGCAGGCAAGAGAAAAGACTAGATAAGCTCTCAAGGTTCTCTCTCTGAACCTCTAATTCTATAAATGAACACCATTTGGTTATGAGGTACACAAGATGATAAAAAGAGCACTGAACCTTATGTGAAAAGATCTGGTTTCCAATCCTGGCCGTTCTTCTTCCTCACTCTGTGACTTAGGGCAAATAACTTAACCACTTGGGACTTGATTCAACTTTCTTCCTCAATAAAAGTTATAATTACTCCTGTGCCACCTACTTCACAAGACTGTTAACATGAAATTAGGCAATAGGGTTAAACTGGATAATGCATGTCAAATGTTTTATAACCACAAATGCTATGAGAATGGAAGCTGTCTTTCATAACATGAAGAAGCAGTAAGCAAGTTGTCCCTAGACCCAGCTGACCTTGGGCAAGTAATTTCATCTCTTTGGGCCTCAGTCCTTTCAACTGTAAACCAAAGGTTGGATATGGTGATTAACAAGGTCACCTTCCAGCCATTACATGCTGCGACTATTTTATTATTATATTTATTATATTATATTTGTTATTTATATTACACATCACAGTCAACTGTGTCAGGAAGATGTGTTTGTACCTGCCTTAGATGCTTACTAGACAGGTGCCAATGCCTAAGTCACCAAACTTCTCTGAGAGGGTTTTCTCATTCAGAAAATGGACATATAATAGCAACTACCTTTCAGGGTCACTGCAAGAACCAAATGAGATAACTCTTGCACACCTTGGAGTGTTATATAAATACTTGCTCTTACTGTTAACACCTGGCAGCAGAGTAGGTGACTTTGCTATGACTGAAGCATCTAACACAGCACCATGCACAATCAAGCATTTAGAGATTTTTTATAATGCCACTGATGAAAATAAGGTTTTCTCTATATTCTCGCCTTTGGAAATGTCATTCTATCCTATGATTTTAATTATCTTGACTCTGTAGATTAATTTCAAATATAGAGATACCTCTAAGCAACCAAGTTTATTATGTTTTACTCTAAGTTTGCTGTTGCTTCTAATCTCGTTCCTGACTGTGGCATTGCCACTCCCCAGATTCAAAACCTTGGTGCTATCACAGACAAATTTCCTTCAGTATTTTTTTTTACCCAAATTAATGATCAGGTCTTACTGATTACATCGGTACAATTATTACTCAAGAAATAATCCTTTCTATTTCCCTCCAATCCATTCTTTGTACTACTTCCAAAATAAGCTTTCTTGAACATGAACGTGCTTGTGTCACTCACTCACTCACAAAGCTCCAGTGACTCCCTATAACCTGTTAAGTTGTTAGTGCTTTTAGTCTTCTGAAATCTGTATTTTTTTCTATATACTCTGTATTTACTTATCTGAGGACATAATTAAATTAAATATGAATTCCTGGAAGATAAGGACTGTTTTGTTTTTGTCATTAAGTCCACAGTGTATAGCATAGTAACTTGCACGTAGCAGGTGCTTAATATGTACTGGATTGCATTCCCATTCACACTCCTCTTTGGGGCATTCATGCCTTTTTACCATGGGGAGTCTTGCTACCTTTCCATCATTATTTCTTATTAATCTCTTTTTCACACTCACTACTCAAGCCAAACTGGAGAACTTTCTCCCTCCTCAGTATGTTCTGTGATCTCACATCTCCAGCCTCCCTTTCCAGGGGTGGGGAGCCTGTGGCCTTGAGACGACATGTGGTCTTCTAGGTCCTTGGCTGCAGCCTTGTGACTGAGTTCAAGTTTTACAAAACAAATCCTTTTATTAAGGGGATTTGTTCTGTGCAGTTTGGATTCAGTCAAAGGGCCAAATTTGAAGACCTAGAGAGCTACATGCAGCCTCAATGCCACAAGTTCCTCACCCCTGCCTTAGACTACAGTGTTCCCAAGACTTAGAATGCCTTTCCTTTCCTTTCAACTATTGAAGAGCACCATGCTCCCTTCCTTTCTAGCCTTATGCTACTCTTTATGTATTTGGCAGTCAAGCCAAACTGGAATATTCCCTGTACAAAACTAATACTTCTATAGCTTTGATCAAGCTATTTATTGCCTGTGTCTGAGTACCCCTCTTTCCTTACCACTTATTAAATGTGGCTAATCCCACAGAATCCTTCTCTAATGCCCCTATCTCCATGAAACCTTCCCTGATCCTACCAGTGAGGCGTGGTTTACACCTCTCTACCACACAGACATCACACAGTCTTTTGTTTTTACCTCTCTTATGTACTTATGTAATAATCTATTATGATTCCTATTATACTTACTAATATGTTATTCCTAGTAGAATATGAATTCAATGAGCATAGGCACTAAGTTTTATCAAAATTTTACTGGTCTCTTAGCACCTAATGCAGTGATCTGCATATTAGAAGCACTTAGCTCATGTTTACCATTCATGTCATTCTAGGCATTGGCACGCTTTTTGAAACCAGTGATGATGACGAATTTATGGAAATGTACAAGTGTTTTATAAAGTGATGTTTAATTCATGCCATCTTGGGAGGAATATGGTAAAACAATATTTACTCTGTAGAATTTAACATACTCTCCTTTAACATTATCATCTAAGCAGACAGAAGGAAAATACTGTACGTTATATTTTGCTTGAAGTTTATCAACTCCATCGCTAAAGTAATTAAAAAAACAAATCACCACTGCTATTTTTGTCAAAGTCAGAGATGTAGTACTTCCTCTTTGTTACTTGCAGATAATTAACAAACACTATTCCCACAGTCCCATAGATATTAGTCAATGAGACCATTCAACAAATAATGATGCTTTCCTATGAACAGGTACTATGGAAACTGATGCTCTTAAACAAAAAGAACCGTGTGTGCTACAGCCACATTCAAAAACATGGAAAATGAATCTGTTTTGTTTTATGGAACAAGACCAGGCATGCAAGGGCCCTTTCCACCATTCCATAAGAAATGTAAAAGCTAATAAGAGAGTAGTAGAAAGCCTGAATGGACCAAATTAGCAAAACACACACCAAAATCCTATTGTAAAATCTATAAAACATTTATGTATTTAACTGATTAGGAAGAAGAGAGACCCAGATGTTTTGGAAGAACATGTTATGTTCTCCTAAAGCATGTATCATTGACAAGTGACTAACAAGTAATTGAATAGAAGTTCTTTTAGATGATATGGTAAATGAAGATTCCTCATAGTTTAAAATCACAGAATTTTAGAGCTGGGAGGAACCTCATAAATCATCTAGTCCTTTGCCCTCATTTTTCTGTGGCTCTGAAAACTTACTGAGGTACTCAAGGACACACAGCTACTTAATAGCAAAGACAGGATTTGAACCCTGTATTTCTAAGTCCAAATTTAGTGCTTTTTCCATTAAATCACACTGCTTGGTCTTTTCCTTTTAAGTTTTTAAAAGGTAAATGCACAAGAGAACACCACTTACTTATTAAGCTCTCTCCTACCTTCTTTGCCAACCCCCAAAACAATAGTAACAACCACAAAATCTTTGGGAAACCCATGGTATTCACTTCACAAGATTTAGAGTCACAATAGAAGCTAGTGCTTCTTGCTACTGATAAAGCACCCCCCCCCAAATTTATGGAAGCCTTCTGATTCTTCCCCAAATCTGGCTTCTGTGAATACTTTATTTATTTCATTATTAGTTGACTTCAGTTGCATGGCATGTAACCTTATAGTAGGGAATGCCTCATTAAAAAGTTTGAACTTGTAGAAACAGATGGGAAAATAAAGACATTTAACCCCCCCATTAACAATCTGGAACATTTCTAAAATTTTTGGTCCCCATATCTCCTTTTTCTTTAAATATTTTTCTGGCTTTAATTCCACCCTGAATATGAATAGAACCTGGAAAACCCACACTTGACTTGAGGGTATGATACAGGATTCACATCTTTCATTTGACTAATTTGACCAGATATGTGTGGTTACATGAAAATACCTACTTAAAAAAAACACCTATTAACAAAAGGATGTGATCTTTCTGCTTAAGTCTTACAAAACAATGAAAGATCATTTACCAGTTTGTGCACATAGTCCATATTCCTTTGTTTCATAAACCCCAACATGTACCACAAAATACTTTTACTAATATGAAGTATTTAAAAACACATCTGGAATGGGAAATTCCAGAAAGAATGGGAAATTCTTCTCCTAACTCTAAAGTATTGGTTTTCTTAGTTCAGAAAAATAATTTGGTTCGATTTAACAAACATTTTTAAGTACCTACTTTGTGCAAGGCACCATAATGACAGGTACTGGGGACACAAAGACAAAAACAGAACAAAGCCTTCTTTGGGGGAGCTTACATTCTACTGGGAGATAGAAGGGGAGGAGAGGCTATACAACATGTGCAGAAGAAAGGAGATTAACAAATTAATAGTAAGTTTAATAAGAGAGAATGAGTGCTAACAATTAGGAGGGTTCATGCAGGCCTTGAGTAGAGGTGACATCTGAGTGATATCTTGAAGGATGCTAGGAATTTTACGAGGCAGTGGTGAGGAGTGGGTATGTTCAAGATATGAAAGATTTTTTATGCGAAGTCATAAGGAAGCAAATAGAGTGGTAGAACAGTCTGGTTTGAGTAGAAAAGAGACTTTAATTATATCTCAACTCAACACTACAATATTAAAAATACTTCAAGAGATCTGTGAGTTCATTGGGTATTCCTACTGACACAGATCACAATCCCTCAATCGGTGACTTAGTGGATGGTCTTTTTGAAACACACGTATATGACATATAAATATAAAATACATATGTGGGTATATCCTGCCTAGAGGGTGGCTAACTCTCTCTCATGATGAGACTCTTTAAATTGAAGAAAGTAGACACTTGAATGGAAGCGACACACTTCACAGGTGGGCTGGTATTTAAAAGCTTTTCAGCTTGATAGAGCCTTCTGAAGTCTGTATGCTTTTTGTATAGTCTTCAGGGTCCATAGGGCATTAGAGCAGAATTTTTGTGGAGGATCCAAACTTAAAGCCTGCAGCAATCGCTTACAAGTGTTTTATTAAATCACTGAAATACTAATTAGTTTTGCAAAACTTTATAAAATTGTTTTTCTACAGTTTTGAGCAAACAGAAAACATGTAGGCCATCACAGCTAAGTTAGGAGTGAAGCAATAGGAAGTCCCTGAGACTAGAAAGTACTAGATGGATGAGGACAGTCAGAATTTGGGATTGTTGAATAAGAAGAGCAAAAAGCAGAGAATTTTGATACCAAAGATAGATAGTCAGAGATAAATCATTCTCAGAAGAGTAGTGTTACACCTAGGGGGAAAAAAAGGCCAGAAGAAAAGAAAAAAAAATAAGAGTTTAGAAACATAGTTCAAAGTTCAAGGATCTAAACTATGGAAAGTCTTAAGGTAGATCTTGAGCCATAAGAAAATATTTTTAATATTGAACCATGAAATGGGCAGGATGATAGAGTCTTTTTCTTTCTAGTTCTTGCATTTGAGAAACAATGACACAAGAAAATGTGAGAGCAGGTGATTTTACAGCATATGAAGAAAAGGAAAAATTTGGAAAAAAGAATAGATTCTAGAAGTATTGCATTGACAGCGAGTGGGAAGCAAGAAAGCTTTGGATTAAACCAATAATTATCTTGTTACTGGAAAATAAATGTTATAATGGAATAACAGGGTTTTAAAAATTGTCATATATCCCAACATTAAGGAAAGGCTAAATAAATAAAGATTTTGATAATTGCACTCATTAGATTGTAACAGTTGGTCAATGTCAGTTGATGGACAGTACAGACTTGTTCAATCTAGTAAAAAGAAATATACTTTTGATCTTAAAACAATAGTACACAAGCAAATATGTACTCATAGAGCTGTTTTGTTAAAACTACACCCTCCCAAGGAAAAAAATGGTACTGAATATAGTAAAAAAGACAATACTGCATGGGGTCGGGTTTTTTTTTTTGTTTGGTTTTTTTTTTGCAATGGTGACTCAAACAAAGCCCTTCTTGTTTCTAAATACAATAGGGAATCTCTTTAGCCTCATCAGTTATGTTGTATATTAAAGTAAATAGCATAATTCTAAGAAGGAGCTTTAATTGTATCTCAATAAGTTCTAAAAGAGAGCAACCAAATTATGTGTTTTACAGAATTTGATTAAGTGGAAGAGTGTTAAACAAAGGCTTAAGGTCCCTTTTGGATAGTCAATGATCCTAAATTGTGATTGAATCTTCTCAGAGGTGCAGAGGATGGCATTCAAACTTAAATGTTTAAGAGCAAGTTTTTAACCATAAACTCATTCATACAACAAGTTTAATGAGGGTCTACCCTGTGCAAGGCACTTCATTGTAGTGAAGGTACCTAGAATGCAATTCTTATTTGGAATGAAGATTTGAGAGCAAAAAGGAATAACATTTTTGAAAGAAGCTCTGTAAAATATTATCAATCAGATATGATTCTATTACAGTAGGAGACAAAATGACAAATGATTGTTGGTCTGTTCCAGAGAGAAAGACAGACAAAGAGAGCTTGCACAAGTCCAGTAACTTCATAGGCTCAGTAACACACTTCCTTACTCTTCCCTCTGCCACCCACAAATCCAGATTCTGTATTGTATTTCAAGGATTTCATGCTGTTTCCAGAGATTCTCACTTACTTTCCATCAGCCTGCTGACTTGAAAATCACTCATTTCTCATGAACAAATTCCAATCACCCATCTATCTCAGCTGCCTTGCTATCATTTTCATTGAGACATTCACAGGAGGTGGCAGCCTTTGATTCCACTGAGGGTTTGTCTACATTGAAGTTCAGTCATTCTTACTAACCTCTAGCTAAGTTATCCAACCCAAACCTCCCTTTACATTTTTTTTTCTTTGATTCATAGGGGATTTTTTCTTCAGTTAAAAAAAAAATCCCTATCACCTTTGTATCCTAAGCATTCTATTCCTGCCCAATGTAAACATCCTGTTATGAGTCATGTGCAATCTCCAACCAGTGAGGGATCAATTCATAGGACTTTCTCACTCTTCTCGCTGCGGGTTGGCATCTGTATTCAAGAGAAACTTCAGGAAATATAATGGAGGTATAGCCCTGAGGCTGAAAAATTTCCATTGAAGAATGAGGCACAGAAGTTATGTAAGATTTCTAATGAAATATCCCTTCAACATTTGGCATATTCACTTTATTCATGGAGGGTCTAACCCCAGAAGTGAAAGGGCAACACACAGTCCACTTATCAATTAAATTTCCATCTATCTACAAAAAGAGCAAGACCCAAGGCCTTTCCTATTGTTCCTTATCATGGCTATCCACTTAATAAAAATAAGACTGAGATTATCAACATTTGATCAAAGTGGTGCTGGTTTCATCTAAGAGATTCTATGACTTCCTGTGCATTTTTAAAGAGATGTCATAGTTTGGTCTTTGAGATACTACAGAATATAAAAGGTATTCAGGATTGTAGGATTATAGACCAATAAAAGGAAGGTACTTTCCTTTAAAATGATCAAGGGAATCAAGATACAGAAGGGACTAATTCAAGGTTACATATCTAGTAGATGGCCTAGCCAGGTCCTATGATGCCAAATCCAATGGCCTTTGCAATACACCACGCTGGTCACTTACACTATTTCAATTATTACAAGGCTCTGTGATTTTGCAGGGGTGGGGAACCTGCAGCCTTGAGGCCACATGTGGTCCTCTAGGTCCTCAAGTGTGGCCCTTTGATGGAATCAAATCTATCTCACAGAACAAATCCCCTTAATAAAAGGACTTGTTCTATAAAACTTGGACTCAGCCAAAAGGCTGCACCCAAGGCCATAGGTTCCCTACCTCCTTTCCCCAATGCAGAATATACAATCCCTCCAAAATTCAGCTCAGGTGGCTCTCAGACTACTGTTGAACTTGCACTCATCCATCTAGGTAGGCAGGGCCTAAAAGAGCTTGTATTCCACTGGCATGATAACCTTCTGGAACCCAGGGTCACTTCTACATTCCAAAGAGGAAATAATGAGGGGCCTTTAATAAGCATTAACAGGTCAAGATTTTTTTTTCTTTTAAATCTAGGCATGCATCCTTTCTTTCATGTAGGGAGGAGATTCTGACTAGAGTCAGAGTCAGAGATAAGCCGTCAGATTTGACAATTAGTTAAGCGACAGAGAAATCACTTCAAATTCTGTTCATTAGAAAAAGAAGAAAGAAAAATCCCTTTAAATCCAAGATGCAATGTGCATATTGAAGGCTTGAAATGGATATTTCAATGTAACACCAAAAATGTTTGCCAAAGAAACAAGAAAGGTAACATGAACTACAGGGTAGAAAGTTAAGAGGACTGGGAATACAAGGAAACATTTAGTGAGTTTTAATTGGAAAAACTTCAAGCAAGGACAAGAGAGCTTTCTAATAATGAAGGAAGTCCCACCTTCTATAAAAGGTTTATTCCAATTGCCACAAGTTAGAAGCACCTTCTCCTTTTAGACTTCTTCCTGTTTCTTGTCTCTATGTTCTATTTCGACTTAGTTACATATATGTTGTCTTTCTCATCAGAATGTATGATTCTTGAGGTCAGGGACTACTTTCACTTTTCTTTATCTTCCCAGAGTTTGGCATAGGGCCTGTCTGACTCATGCTAAGTGCTTAATAAAGGCTTGTCAATGAAGGAATGCATAGTAAGCTATATCAAATGAGAAGACTATCGTTTGCTGGATCTACATTTCACATGATAGGAAGGAAACACTAAAGTCTTCTGAAGACAGACCATCCCTTAAGACACTTATTCCAGCTCCCTTCCCTCCTCTCTGACCATCGAGCACAGTATCTCACTCAACAACAAAGTAGTATGGGGGAAAGAGTCAACTAGAGTGAGAAGATCTGGCTTTGCATTTTACCACACTGCTTTCTAACTATGTGACCTTGGGTACCTCACACCAAGTCCCTTTGAGTATTTTACCTCATCTTTAAAACACAGATTCAGAATCTCCATTTCACCTGTACTACCTAACACACAGGGTGGTTCTGAGTACCAGATGAGATTAGGTAAGCAATATCATACATAAATACAGCTATTATGTGATAGGTACTCAATAAATACTTGATTTAATTTCATAAACTGTTACAAATTACAGGTGTCAATACAGTGCATGGTAGGCTATGAGCATTGCAAGTAAAACACAACACCAAAATAAAGCTCAAACTTCTTTTTTACTTACAAACCAGAGAGCTCATAAAGCAGGTGGACAGCTCAGCAACCTAGAAACTGCCTCATACAACTCCTTCTCTGAATACGAATTAGCAATGGGTAACTGCAGCATATTTATGAGGTCTCTTGCCTGGTCCTTTCCTCCTGTGAATGCTGTATAATTCATTGCATGCGCCCTGACCCTAGTGCGCTCCTGTTCTGACAAATCATACTTGATTAAGACAAATCTTTATTAGTTAGCTAGTCAACTTCCCCATTTATCATGGACAAATCCCATTCTCCTTTTCAGGTACAGGAGAAGTGACTGAAACACTCAGACAGAAAACAAAAACAAAAATACACCACATGTTATAGGCAGTAAGTCAAAACAGAAGTCAGGAACAGATGATAAAACAAAGATTTAATAGGTATAAATTATAACTTGCTGCCAAACTCAAATACCACCAAATATTCTGCTAAACTAAGGAAATGTTAATTAGTTAGTCCTTTTAGGAATCTTCATCTTCTACTTGAAAACAAAATGCCATATTTGAAAAGAAAAATGTTGCAAAGTAAGGGGCTCAAAATACTGAGGTTAAAATTTTTTTTAAAGTACTGCTGAATAAAGAAATTATTCAAAGCTTCTATCAAAATGAAAAACATCTTAAAAATAAAAATATTGAAGAAGGCAACAAATTTAAAATTATTCATGAACCTTTGGCACCATAGGAAAATGCATAATTTTTTTGAAGATGGTGGCATTTTTCCTTTTATAAACTTCAGTATAATGTTGGCTTTGCCCAAAGAGACTCTAAAATCCTGAAGGTTTTAAGAATGTGCTTTTGAGAATGGCACTACCAGCCCTTGTTCTGGGGATGGCAGGCTCTCTGGAGCCCTCACTTGATGCTTTCGCCAATTTAGGATGATGCCACTTTCCTCAATATTGACTTAAATAATAGTTAGTCCCACAATATTTGCAAGTGGGTGAAATAAGAAAACACCTTTTGACACATTTCAAAGGTACTCTAGTTTACTGGAGGTAGAATCTGGAATAAACCCCAAATTCCTGTATTTTAAGAAAACTGGCTTTAAGGGAATTTTTACAACTTTGTACTTATACCTTGTCTTTAAAGAGGAGAAAAATCTCCTAGTTACTAAACTTTTTCTTAGGAAAGGATAGTTCGATTTTTAAAGTCATAGTTGACTTTCACAAAGCAGAAACCTCATCTACACTTCATATGTGCAGAGAAAGAAAACTGGAAAGGGCTCTGGGCTTGGAGGCAGAAAACCTAGGTTTGAATCCCATCTAGGTCACTCCCTAGCCAGATACCCATTTATTTTCTGAATCTCAGTTTCCTCATTTACAAAATGGAAAAAATACTAATTTGAACTACTTTCCTCCCAGGTTGCTTGCTAGAATGGTGTTTTGTAAACTACAAATCTCAACAGATCTTGTCCCTTCAGTTTTGCCAACACTGGTAAATTCCATGGTAACAAGCATAAAAGGGAAATTCTTTATGTGTAAACTAGTTTTCATGAAAATTTTTTTATACTGCATAATGTCAGTGATATCATGAATAATAGTTTAGAGTATTTATTCTACATTTTATTTTGTTGAAGTGTCTAAGGGGTAAGCCAAAAGCTCTTTTGCTTGTTAGGCTGGATTCTATTTACTCAAATTTCCCACTCAGAGAATGTGAATGTGGATATACATACAAACATACATACATACAAATACATACAATGTGTATCATATACATACGTGCTTGGCACACATGAAAAATGCTTGGCATGAGAGACCTCAAAAGAATACCTAGTACACTGGGTATATAGATAATCCTGTTAGCAGCCCCACTGATTATGCCTATGAATTTTCATAAGGACATAGCTAAAGGAGAATTATCTAAGCAATACATAAACATAAATAAAGTGAAAATGACAAGGCTCATTTCTGAAACATGTCTTTTCCATTAGAAAAAAGTATAGAAATGTTAAATGGTCAGTAGTATCATAACAGAAGACACAGGGAGAGCTTCTAGGTCCCTCTGCTTTTTGTACATTCATTTCCCAATAGTTTTTTTCTCTCCTTAAGTGTTGGGGAAAGCAACAACAAAAACCCTAATAATTTATCCTTTCTTACAATACGGATTACTGTTAAGGCCTGAAGAGACCTTAGAAATCATCAGTCCAATTTCTTTATTTTATAGATCAGTAAATAAGTTTAGAACTATGCCCAAAGTAAGATTATTAGAGACAGTGAAAGGGCCAGGACCAGAATAGAGGTTTTCTTGGGTCCCGGAGAATCAGGACCCCCAGAAGCTAAAGGAAGGGGCAGGATTAGAATCTAGGTCTCTTGGATCCCAGGTGAGTGTTGCTTATATTCATACTGATCTTTTTTTAAATAATAACATTACTAATTTCAGATGTTATTAAAAAATAAACAAACCTGAGTTTTTGAGTCTAATAATGGATGCTCTTATATGCAACTCAAATACATACATATGCATAAAACAAATAAGAAGAGACACAGATTAGGGCAATTGGAGGTGATGATTTTTCAGTTTTTCCTTCTTGATAATGTCAATGATAGTGACCTGGATTGAGTTTTGTATAATGAGATAACATAGTAGACTATTTCAAGTTCCATATGACAAATGATGGTATAGAAGGTTGAGGAGGGAGTAGGGTAGGGACTAAAAATAAAAATTAGGAAATGGAAGAGGAAAAAGGAAGCAAAAGAGGCCATTAACTGTTAGAGGGTGACAGTATAATGTCTGAGACATGAAGGACGCTGAGGTCCAGAAAGCTCAAGTGATTTGTCTGAGTTTACACAACGAGTCAGTAGAAGATATGGAACTCAAATCCAAGTCTCCTGAATCCTAGTACAGAAACTTTTTCATTACACTACATATGTAATTTTAATTTCTTTTAATCATCTAAATCACTCAAAATATTAGAGTAAAGGAAGAGCTTCAGGTCAGGGTTCCTTCACATGCATGATCCTATCAGTTAGTTCAGTAGGTGTCCGTTAAGGACAATCTCTTCCTATAAATAATATTGAATCCACATTTTACTATTTTTGAACCCCAAAGTTATGAAAATATAAATCTGTGCCCATTAACAGCCTAAGATCAATCACTAATTTGGGGGCATAGTATTAAAGGAAAAGAATATTGCTTATTTCTTGAAGTAGGTGATAACTTTATTGAATTTTGGAGAAGGAATTCATGAATGGGGCATGTTCAGATATAGTTTTGTTTGTCAAAATATACCTGGATATAAAAATGCTACCAAACAGTCAATAGTTCTTTAGGGAGTGAAAATTAAAAATAGTGAATATTATTAAATATGCCTGACAGAACAGGACTACTTTAGGTTAGTAGACTTTCTACACAATTTTAACCAACTAGGTGCACATAATTGGTACTTTCAAGTCAAAAACCTATTCCTAGAAAGCATAAGAAAAATTAAATAATCTCACTTTTTAATGATTACATGCAACTATGAAGAAAAGCAAACTCTTTGTTGAAACAATAATTTTGCAATAAGATGTTAGATTGGTAAATCAATGCAATCTTGAATTTGAATGCAAGTCTTTCATAAAAAACATTTTTTTCTGCAAATTTTCAGAATGTGTTAAAATCGATGTCAGTGTCTCAGTAATTTCACAGTTTAAAAAACAGTTAGAAATGTAATGACTACACTACACTTGATTAAAGCATTTACAGCTCTAATCAAAAACTGACAGCGAGATCAAAGATGTTAACTTAAATCTCTCTTCTAATTATGTTTAAAATGCCACACCTCAGGCCTGTCTCTCCTCTTCTTTTTCAAACCAAATTCTGCTTAAGAAAGATCTAACACTTCTTAACAGTTCATTATCCAATAAAACTATTCAAAGCTTAAAAGCAGTCTACACAATTATTCAGGACCTCAGGGAGTCCACCGGTAGTCTTTATTACAGGACTTCATATTAAAACACCTTAATTATATTTGTCAAATGGATTTCATTAAAACCCATCGTCACTTTAATTTTCATATTTTGACAGTGCTGGCATAGGCATTATTACCACCTGCCAAGCTAGGAACTACAACAAAATTATTGAATTCCTTCAAATACTAAGCAATTGCTTTTGTACCTGACTGAGAGTTATCCCCTATGTAGAGAATCTACTACAATTAGGAACAAGGATTAAAATTTCCCTACCTAAAACACAGTCTACATATATGTCAACTGCAAGTGTACAGACTATCAACCCATATCTATGCCAGGTTTCAAGGAGTACTTTGTAAAGGGTGATACACAGGCTTTGCAGGGCATCTGAATAGCAAAGCCAGGACATCAAACAGAATGCAGTGCACTTTAATAGTATCACAACCATTAGGAAAGGACAGGACATTTTAAACTCCTATTCATTATGCTGACATCTTTCTGAAATAGACTGATTTTTCTGGTCACTTACTTAAAAGCCAATTTAATTTTCTTGAGTCAAAGCAACTAACACTATTGAAAAACCGAAGAAAAAAGACATTATTTTCCCCTTTTAACTGCATTATATTCCATACTAGGAAGCTGCATGCCACAGTGCAGGGATTGTTAACCTTTATTGTATCGTGCACCCCTTGAGGCCCATAGAACCCTACTCAGAATATTTTTATATAATAAAATAAATTATACAGGATTACAAATAAATTATATTGAAATATAGTTATTAAAGGGGCAGCCAAGTTGTACAGTGGATAGAGTACCAGGCCTGGAATCAAGAAGACTCATCTTCTTGAGTTCAAATCTGGCCTCACATACTTCCTAGCTGCATGACCCTGGGCAAGTCGCTTAACTGTATTTGCCTCAGTTTCCTTATCTGTAAAATGAGTTGGAGAAGGAAATGGTAAACTACGCCAGTATCTTTGCCAAGAAAACCCCAAATCAGGTAATGAAGAGCCTGACACAACTGTAAAAACTACTAATGATAAACAACAACAAATGTGCCAGAAACTATGCTAAGTATTTCACAAATATTACCTCATTTGACCCTTACAACAATCATGGGAAAGAGGTGCTATTATTATTCCCATTTCACAGGTGAGAAAAGTGAGGTGGGGTTAAGTGACTTGCCTAGGACCACACAATTAGAAGTGTCTGAGGTCACATTTGAATTCAAATCTTTCTGATTACAGGCCCAGTGCTATGTCTACTGTACCACTTACATGCCTCAGGATCTGTCTTGGAGATAAGAAAGTGTGGGTTTAAGTCTTTGCTCTGACATGTCCTACTGTGTGACCATGGTCTCATCTCTCTCTAAGACTAAAAACTGCCTATCAGTTGCTGATCTGCATCAGTGGAAAGAACTTGCAGGAAACTGAAGAAAAATGAGATCATGAGTTCCCTACCTCTTCGGTAAAAAAAAAAAATGTTTATACAAAATTGCTAATCTGGCTAATTCCAAGGTTTCTCTAAAATGTTGGGGTCCATACTTAATTTTGGTTCCTTGCTTTGCTGAGATTTTCATAGCCTTCTGTAACCCATGAGAGAATTCCCTTATGATCCTATCAGATGGCTATACCCAACATACAATTTTTCGAGTGTCTGAGATTATATTCTCCATAACAATAGAACAAGAATAGCAAAGGAGGACGGGTTTTTAAAAAATATCATCCCAAGAAATAAAAAGCAGAGAGGTTTCTGCCCTGTGTCTAACATTACTCCACTGCTTTGTACAAGGGTCTCAAGAGTAACATTCTCCTTATGTTATGAATATTTTAAATCTTATTAAATGGTATTGTAAGTAAAGCTGAGATTTTAAAGAATAACTACCACATCATAAGATATTCAGAAGATTAAAAATGCTTATTGATTTACAATTCTAAAATCTCACAGGTTAGCTGGGAAAAACCATCATTGTTTATATGGGGAAAAATTATTTATAGACCGTGACACTATACTGCTACTATCACTGTAGAATCAACATTATCCTCCTTCTTCCCATGTAAATCTTTAACACATACATTATATTACCAATTCTACTCATCCTTCAAAGTCCCAATCAAATGCTATCTCTTCCATAAAGCCTTTCCAGATTTCTTAGAAACAGCTAGCGGCCATTGTTAGAGGCAGCTATTAATAGAACACTGGACCTAGAGTCAGTAGGACCTGAATTCAAATCCAGCCTCAGACACTTGCTAGCTGTGACCCTGGGTATGTAACTTAACCTCTGTTTACTTCAACTTCCTGAACGTAAAAAGGGTATAATAGCAGCATCTAGCTCACAAAGTAATTGTAAAGTGCTTAGTTAGCACAGTCCCTGGCACACTTTGTAGGCTGACATAGCAGGCACTTCTTTTCCTCTTCCCATCCTCTCCTACATATACCACCATGTTCAATAACAGAATATTTCCCTCTTCTGAACCACAGTTGCTTGCTCCTAATAGCACTTTTTTTTGCAAACTGTCCTTTATCATAGCTATTTTCATAACTCCTGACCAGGCCAGCCAGCTCTCTTCTCTAACCACTCTCTCTATCCATAATAGTCCCAGAGGGACCCCCTCCCCCTGGGAGTTAATATTACATGGAATCCTTAGTGAAACCCTGGAATCCTTGGTGAAAGCTAACTGGCACGCCTTCCCCCCAACAAACAGAAAACTCCTGGAGGTTAGGGTCTGGCCTTTTCACTTTCCATTGGTCTCTCTAGCCCCAAGCACAGTATACTGTACTCATATATGGCACAGTGTATGTAATCAATAAACATTTATTGACATTAATAAAAATTGATATGTTTCTTGTTAAATAATCCACCCCTAGCCTTACCCTCTCTGCAAGCTGTAATCACTTGAGGAAATTTCATCTCAGAGTCAGGATCTCCTCCAACACTTGTATACCCTTCAATCAATGTAGCTTCTTTATGTTTGGTACTCTCCATGTACCATGATTAGAAAATTCCTACCTCCTTGCTTCTCTAATCCTTTGATCTGGACCAGGCTTTTCTTCCCTAGGCCCTCTCCCCAGCAGCCTCTGCCCCACACCTTCAGATCAGTCTAGCTTGGCATTCCCCTAGGCCCTATCCTTCTCCCCTTATCACTTTCTATTGTTAATAACCTTTGCTTCTTCAGATATTTTCCTTTCAAATTACTTTTGTCTTTTAGTACTTACTGAAACCTACCTTTCTTCTGAAAACACCATATTTCTTGGCATTCTCTCCAAGGCTTTCTGCTGCTCCTTTTCTCAAATGCTCAGACATACAGGGAAAGGAAGAAGAGCTGGTCTGCTCCTTGTTCCCTTTCTACTTTCAGATCACCCCTCACCCCAACTGCCACCAACATTAAGGGACAACTTTTTTTTTTTCTAAACATCTATGAACCTCCAGGTCATTTATTCTCTTTTCTCCCAAGTACCTGACTCATAATTTTCATGCTAACTATTACTCCTTTTACACATCTTGATTTTCTACTTCTTCAACTTCTTCAACTACTGTAATACCAGCTACCTTCAACCTATCCCTGCAATTTCAAAGTTATTGCTCTATCCTTACCTATTCATTTTTATCCCTTATTGAACTATGAATTCTTTGACAGTAGACACAATATCTTATTCCTCAATGTGTTTCCCAGCGTATTTTACACCTAGAACGTAGTCAGTCAAAATTTTTTAAAATATAGAATAAAACATTCAAAGTAATATACTAATAGAGGTTGACAATCTCATTTTTACCCACGTGCATTTGTTTTGTTATTATAATTTTCCTCATTATCTTTCTTAATTATTAATCCTTTCTTTTGGTCCATTTTTTCCATCTCTATATTTCCAACTGTATTTACCAATGAACATAGATAGGTATGTCAGAGGAACACAAAGCAAATACTTTGCCTTAGAATTAGTGGCATCGAAGGAGCTGCTCAAAAACCAGGAAGTACAAATCACTGGAACACGTGAATTATTTATTCGAAGCCATTATTATTAATAATTATAAAACATGTGGAATTTTCTGATTAGTGAAAGGCAAATAATCTTTCCTATTTTGAGATGCTCCTCAAGGAACACTTCGAAAATGAGACTGGTTGTAGAGTCTCTTCTAGGATATTTGAAGTTTATTTGATACAAATAGAGGCCTACAGAAATCCTGCTGACACAAAAGTCATGAAGAGCCTATAAGTTTATGAATACTGCATTTTGTACATTTTGTATGCATTATGTGTTATCATGGCACTTAAATGCCAGATTTGATTCTGGCAATGAAATGAGACAAGTTGTGTTGTTAGTCCTGAAGACCTTGGCGTAATCTATACTGTGTTAATAATTTCCCTTCAGGGGCACCATGACCGAAGTTTATGGATGTCCACAAAGATTAACAGTTTCCTACCTCCTTGATGGATGTTTCTGATTAGACAACAGGTCTGGAAGTGGAAGAACTGGAATGGTTCATATGAGGAGATGGGTTCCTGCCCTTGGGGAAAGATTATTGAAGGTAGAAGCTTTCCTAATGCGGTACTACTTCTATAAATTGAGAATTAAGAACATTGTGAATGAACACCTGGAAAAGACATGGCTGTTAAAGGTGGTGGGTAAAACAGAAAACGAATTCAGGGAGGCTCTTGGTAGTAACAGGCTGCTGGGTAGTGCTTCTGTGGTGGTCCCTTAGGGAGTTGTCACAGAGTTCTCCTCTGTAAGGAGATAAAGATGGTCTGGATCGCCTCTTGTCTTGATTGCTCAGCTGTCTTGAATTGTAAACTTTAGCTTGTCTTAGATCTCACCTTGTTTTCTGATAGTCTTTTTCTACTCTACCTCCACAGTCCCAATCTTAAAGAGAAATATTCATTCTAGAATAAAGATGTCATTTAAATAGAATAAGGATGTCAATAGAACTAGAATAAAGATGTCAATAAAGATGCTCAAATATTTGGTAGTCAAACATTAGAAAAGGGATTAGATTTGTTTCAATCAGTTTTAGAGGACAGAATAACAACTAATGAAGAAGAGGAAGTTTCACCTCAACATAAGGAAGACATTTATAACATTTAGAGCAGGGCCCTGAATAGGTATCCCTTCCAACACAATGAGTATGCTGTCAGCCATGGTATTCAACTAGAAGGTCGAGGATAGATCAGGTGGGGGTGGTGTACAATAGATAACCCAGCAGGTCCTTCCAATTCTGAGATACTATGACCTACTGCTGACCTTACCTGTGGCCTAGGACAGAGCTCTAGGCCCTTGTTCTTTTGGCTTGGTGACCTTATCAGCTCCCATAGATACAATTATCCTCCCTATGCAGATGATCCTCAGGTCTCTTTATCTAGCCCCCAACTACTTTCTCAACCTTTGGTCTCACATCTCCACATGGCTCAAGAACAGCCTGAATTGGATATACCACAGACATCTTAAACCAAACATGCCCCAAACTAGAGTCATTTTCCCCCTCAACTGCTCCTTTCATCCCAACTTCCCTATTACCATGGAAGGAATCACCATCTCTCTAGTTACCTGGGCTCGCAGCTTACACGTCATCCTTGACTCTTTACTTTCTCACATGTCCAATATGCAATCTGTTAAGTTCTGTCAATTTTACCATTACAATATGTCTCGTATATGCCCCCTTCACTCCTCTGACAGTGCTACCACCCTGGAGCAGGCTCTCATCATCTGAGGTCTGGGTTATTTAAGAAACTTCTGGTTTGTTTCCTTGCCTCAATTCTCTTCCTACTCTAGTCCATCCTCAAGTCAGCTATCAGAGTGATCTTCTTAAAGTACAAATCTGACCATGTTACTCCTCACCCCCTCCAAATTAAAACACATTAGTGGTTCTCTGTCACCTCCAGGATCAAATATAAAATGTTTAGTCTGATTTTTAAAACTCCTAATAACATAACCCCTTAATATTTTCCCAGTCTTCTTACACCTTCTTACATGGACTCCACAATCCAACAACACTGGCCTCCATGATGTTCTCTGCATATGACACTTCAGCTCTAGACTCCATTAATATCCATTGTCTGTCCACATGCCTGTAATGCTCTCCAACTTTGTCTCTACTTCCTGGCTTTCTTCAAGTCTCAGTTAAAATCTTGCCTTCTGCAAGAAACCTTTCTAGGTTCTCTTTAATGCTAATGCTTCCTCCCCGTTGATGATCTCCAATTTATAGCAATACCAATAACAACAGCTAACAAATGTTGCTAAGTCATTTTCAGTCACATCCAACTCTTCATGAATCCATTTGGAGTTTTCTTGGCAAAGATATTAGAATGGTTTGCTGTTTCCTTCTCCCACTCACTTTACAGATGAACTACCTGAGGCAAACAGGGTTAAGTGACTTGTCCAGGGTCACACAGCTAGCAAGTATTTGAGGCCAGATTTGAACATGGGATTCTTGACTCCAGTCCTACCACTCTATCCTCTGAGCCACCTTCCTGCCCTAATACTCATATAGCATTTACTTATGTGCCAGGTGCTGTGCTAAGCACTTTTTTGGTCTTTGTTTTTTTTTTTTTTGGAGGGAGGAAGGCAAGGCAATTGGGGTTAAGTGACTTGCCCAAGGTCACACAGCTAGTGAGTGTTAAGTGTCTGAGGCCAGATTTTAACTCAGGTCCACCTGACTCCAGGGCCCATGCTCTATTCACTGCACCACCTAGCTGCCCCTGCGCTAAGCACTTTACAATTATGATCTCTGCTGATATATTTTATTTGTACATAGCAATATATTTGTTAACTTTGCCATTAGATTGTAAGCTCCTTGAGGGCAAGGAGTGTTAAAAAAAAAACACTACTTAATGCATGCTTATCTATTTGATTAGCCCCTGTGAGAATATTATTATTTCTAGGAAAAAAAGTAAATTGAGGAAAACTTTTTCCTCCTTACAAGAAAAGATTGGCCACTTTTTAGGGTGAAGTGACTGGGGAGAAAAGGGATGCAATGGAATAGAGATGATGAAAGGTTGCAGAAGCCCAGGACAGTGGAGTGGAAGCCTGAGAACCACGCACGGAGAGGAAACAAGAAATGTCTAGATCATGATGAGTAATCGTGATGAACAATTACCAATGAACAATTAAGACTTCAAACGATTTAAAAAGGGACTGTGTGAGGAGAGGGGAAAAGAAGAACCTTTTTAAAAACTACAATTAGTATTTCTTTGTTAGCAAGACAACAGTCATAACATTTGTAGTGAGGTTGTGTGGGTGGGAAGGCTTTCGTGTGATAGTTACCTTGAAACACAATTACCTTTTCTGCAGCCCCATTACAAAACAAATAATGTTTAATATTCTTATAAGTTATATATGAATAGCCAACCACAATAGCTTTGACTGTTCATTGTCAGGCTCTCCACACAGTAAGCTATGTTTTCATGTAACATAATTTAAATGATAAACCAGTACTTCCATTGCAATGTTTCTAAAGCACAGTTAATGGATTTGTTTCTAAACGGAGCACTGCATTTAGCATCTGGACTACCATAAGGATGACTACTCTCTCATATATAAAATAACATTATATTTCCTTTAAATTAAAAAGCGTTTTTCTAATTTGATGATAGCCCCAATTGGTAGACCGATATTAACAAGATTTGGCCCCCATTCTCTTTTGAGACCTAACACTTGATCCCTTAATGCAATTCACTCCTCTGTCATTTCAATCACTAACCAGTGCTAACAACCAAATCCACTTAATAATAAAAATAGCTAACATTTATTTAGCATTTAGTCTATGTCAGACATTGTGCTAAATTCTTTATAATAATTATTACCTCATTTCATCCTCACACTGGGAGTTAGGTGCTGTTTTTATTACTCCCATTTTATAGGCAAATGGAAATTAAGTGACTTGCCCAGGGTCACTCAGCTAGTGTCTGAGGTTAGATTTGAACTCAGATCTCCCTGATGCTCAGCCCAGAGCTCTAGCCATTGTACCACCTAACTGTTCCAACTATAAAAGTTACCTTTAGAAACTCATATTAATTTTTGTGAAAAACAAAAACAAAACATTTGTGGGAATTCTGCATTCCTCCAGGATCTTCTATAATGCCAAATTCCATAATGAAGCTGCTACCCTGGACTGGTATGTTATAGGTGGGAAGTGAGGGTTAAGTCCCATGTCAGACAGGTCAGAACTCAGTAATCAACCATGATCCTTCACCAACATTACAGCTCTTGCCTCTTTTTCCAAAACTGAAAGGCAAGAAACATATAGGGTATAGCTCACTTTCTCTATTTGATAGGTTTCTGACAAGTTGCCTATGAACTACCTTTCCAGTCTTCTTACATCTAAGCCCCTGCCTCCCAATATAGTCTGGGATCCATTGACACTGGCCTCTTTGTTGTTCCTTGCACACTACCTTTCCAGATTCTGGGCATTTTCACTGCCTGTTGCCCATGCCCAAAATACTCTCCTTTTCTCATATTGGCTTCCCTGGGCTCCTTCAAATCCTAGCTAAAATTTCACCTTCTATATGAAGCCTTTCCTCATTCCCCTTAATCTGAATTTCTTCCCTCTTTTCTTGGCTCCTATTCATACACAAACATATATGTATATATGTGATGAGGTACAGGCTCTGGGACCCCCTTTGAGCTCTCCTTGAAACTTTAAGGTATAGGCTCTGGGAAACCCCTTAGAGTCTGATTAAATCTTCCCACTGGATGAGGCATTTGCAGAGGCCAAAGTTTTTCATTGTGGCTGGGCCCAAACCTCTGTTACTAGCCTAGCCCTCCATTGTCCATCTACTTCCCACCCTTAAGCCTATCAAAATATCAATCTACTCTTGAGCTAACCTCATTAACTCCTCCTGAAGACCCTCTCCAAACTCCTCTTCTAGACCACCCCTAGATTCCTCTGTATATAAGACCCCATCTTCCCTCCATGTGGTGTGAGAGCGCCACAGAATTTCCTAGCACAGACTTGCTCTGTGAGAACGCCATAGAATAGGTTAGCAAAGACTTGCTCTGTGTGAGAGCGCCATAAAACAACCTAGCATAGACTGGCTCCTTAAGAGTCTAGCCCATATGGTGAACTTTCAATAAACTTTGTTTTTCTTTGGCTGAGAAGACTTGAGCGGAATTCTTCCCACAGGACCCAGCGTGTTGGTATTTTGGGGTCTCCAGAGAAACCCTAACTTTCTTTATGGGTTATGTATGTACACACATTTATTCTGCATGCACATATAAATACATATAAATACATATAAATACAGATACATAATTACATATATTTATTTATTTATACATAGCTGTTTGCATGTATTTTTCCCTATTAGCCTCCTTGAGAGTAGGGATTTTCTTTTGCCTTTCTTTGTATCCTCAGTATTTAGCACAGTGACTGATGGCTCAGCTTTTAAAAAATTGAATATTTTAACACACTAAGGGGGCTTGCTATTGAAAGGTACCATATAATTCATTGAGTTAGTTCATAATTACTATATTCCAGTCAGGGCCTAAGTTCCTAAAGGGATAGACTTGCCTTATATGAAGTGCT
This sequence comes from Pseudocheirus occidentalis, assembly GCA_028646575.1. Classification (NCBI taxonomy): domain Eukaryota; kingdom Metazoa; phylum Chordata; class Mammalia; order Diprotodontia; family Pseudocheiridae; genus Pseudocheirus; species Pseudocheirus occidentalis. The sequence continues at coordinate 81,481,933 of CM053598.1, forward strand.
TTAAACATTATGTTTTCTTTCTGATTCTAAACCCTATCTTCCTAGGGAAGAAAAGAGGTGGTAAGAAATACTCTGGTGTTACACTCTGAGATAGCATGGTACAGTAGAGAAAGGACTGGATTTGAAGGCAAGGACTTGGCTTCACAGCCCAACTCTACTACCGCCTGTGTAACCTTGAACAAGTCCTTTAACTTCCTGGGCTTCAGTTTCCTTATCTACTAAATGGGGGCAGGGAGTTAGATAATCTTTAGGTTTCATCTAATGCTACATTTGTGATCCTACACATTCCTTTTAAAGTGAAACTTTTCTTTATTATACAATAATCAGATTGGCATATCCTAACTGATATGCAGAAGGAAAGTTGCCCAGAGAAAGTGTTAGTTATCAATGGTCATAAAGGAAGGAAAGAACTCTGCACTGCTCTGATATCTCCTGTCTACTTCTCAGATCCCGGAACTACACTTTTCCCCAAAGGCAGAGAGTAAACACAACACAAGTCAAACTGAGAATATGAACATTATTGGTCTGTTTGGGGGGTTGGGGGGGGTTTATAAGGTCTGAGAAAAGTCAATTAAAAAGTTCTCAAATATAGTATTTTAAAAAGTCAAACCCAAGCAAGGATACCTAAAATTAAATTCTGCTTTTACTAAAAACCCTCATGTATAATAGTCCCTAATCACTGCCAAAAATATCTTGCATTCATACTAAGTTTTTGATGCAATAACATCAATTATTGTATAAATAGGATTGCTGTCCAGCCTTTAGATTTTCAGCTTGCTTGATTTGGGAGTTGTCAGACTGTTTCAGGGCTCTTTGGTTCAGAAAATAGCATGGTAATGTCAGTTCTTCACACTTCCGTGAACAAGGGCAGTTGATGCATATGCATTATTACTAATTTGATTAATGAGTCTATCTTGATGCTTATACACACACATAGACACACACAATAAGAGATATTGATGTGGGAGGGTCATATGTAGAAATACATTCCTGAGTTGAAGGATCTACTTACTTTGAAATGATTTGGCCATCTTTTTCAATGGTAATCATCAACATGATTCATGAAAACAAACACTGGAAAATAAAAATCTACAACTCTCCATACTTGATACCTCAACAATATCTTGCTTTTTTAAAATAACCATGTCAACTTTGATTAAGCCATTTTTAATTGTCAATGAAATTTTGTAATAAAAAAAGAAAGCCTTAATTGAAATGCTTGTAAAATCCTCTTACTTGGAGAGTTTGTGTGAGTTGATTAATTAAAAGCCTTTCACAGTTTTCATATTGATTGGCTTTGTGTTCTGAACCTTCTCTCTGTCTCCAGCGGAAGTCAGATCCAGTCCTGAATGGGATGAGATGTAGGATTTTCCTATGCAAGTTTTCCAATTTAGTAAATACAGCTTCTTTGGGAGTGCCACTTTTTGTCTCCCCTTCTTAGTGTAAGAGTGCAGCTTATTGAAAACTTGATCTTTTATGCTGATATGATTGTCTCAGGATCCTGATTTCATTTTCTCCATAGTATTGCAATTATTTTCTTATTAAACTATTATACCAAAAACAATGCTAGATAGATCTGACAAAGGCTCTCAAGGAAGCGTGAGCACTACTTCTATACAGTAGAAAGCATAAAAGAATTTGAAACACTATTCTGACAGGGTGGTATTGAAATAGGTTAGCATTGGTATACTCCAGTGGTAATAAGAGTAGAAAACTGTTTTAATTTGGGGGGCTCAATTTACTTAGCAAATAAAGAAATAGCATATTTCCAGGCAAGAAAACTCCCCAGTGTGGCAATTAAAGGTGCTCTATGATGAGTGTTTTCACCCAAAACAATGGATTTAAAACTGATCTTTACTAGGCCTTACAGTTAAGATTCTTTCTCCTATTCAGCCCCAACATTTGGGGATTGCTAAAATGTGAAAATTAAAATGGTTTTTGTTCAGCACTTTCCCCCCACACAGAGACAAGATCTTCTGCTCTTCTTTTGAACCTTTCAGCATATTTGTCCAGCATTATTTTTTCATTCTCTTTTATCCCCGGGGCTCTCAATGTTTAAATAGCTCCCTCCCATGGAAAGCTTTGCACCAATATCGATCAACTCAGGGCTGGAAGTTACCATGAGGCATTTTCAATAATCAGCCCAGCTGTTCAGAGAGCTTCTTGAATATAACCCTTAGGTAAACAGCATAAATACACTGAGAAGTTTTTCCCCAGCAGCTAGCCCATCTCTACAATCCTAAGGATTGCTACTAATGCTTCACTAAACAAAGAACTTAATTCTGATTTTAACAATGGAGGCCATAGGCTAATTCAAACAAATCCCATCTTTGATTCACATATGCAGAATGTAAGGGTGTTTTTTTTTCTTTTAAAGATGCTTGCATTTCTGATTAACTTCTAAAGTAATGTGTGTTTCAACCAAAGCCACTTTTCACAGACCTAAAAAGCAGCTGTCTGCTAGGCAACCTCCTAATCTCAGTATTTTTCTCTTTAAGTGTCCATATTCAGGTTTTAATTTATCCAGGTTAGATGTGATGTGTCAACCTTATTATAGACCTATGCACAAACCTACAGTAGGAGTAAAGCAAATATAGACAATGAGATACTTGTCATTTTATTTTTCCTCAGAGTTCATTGTTTTGTTTATTTTTCTAAAGTGTTTATTTCTAAAGGAAAGCAGAGACCTTTACCTAAAACAACTAATTGTGCTTTGCTGTCCAATAGCAAGTAGGAGACCTTAAAGGAAAACCCTGTATAAACACAAACTATGTATAAAGTGCAATGTAAAAATAGCTTTAGGTAGCTACTCTGCACCTTGTAAACCCAATAATGTTCACACCCTACAGTGGGCGAAGAATAAACATTATAAAAACAAACAACATTCTGAAATAGATGACTCCTATGAAGTGTGTAAATAGCACAAACTGATGTATCCTCAAAAAGACAAAAACCAAAGACTTTACATACATAATTCGTAGTGCTTTTAGATACCTGTAGAAAATCTTTTCAGGTCAACATTTAAATGAAATATATTAAATAAGTGAGTGTCCCAATGGCCACTCTGAGATCTGGGCACAAGAATTCTAGAACATTTTATAGACCAATGAATGACAAACTGAAAACACTCCTTTAAAAGCTCCAATACTCCTTTCCCCCTCCAAGTGCTTAATGAATGAAGTCCAAACTTATCAGTGTCATCAGACTCTCTCTACAATCTGGGCTCAAAGTAACCAATTACTTCCCTATACTATACAGACAAACTAGACTTAACCTGCCTTGAATCTTGCTGTCTCTACCCATTCTTAAAAAGGTCAGAAGCCACATTCTTCATTGTTTTCCCTGAGTCATTTCATTCTCTCTTAGGAGCAGTACCTCCTACTTAAAAGGTCCTGGAGTACTTTGTTATATGCCTTTCTTATGGTACTTTTTTATTTAAACTGGAAAAAATTTTATTGTAGGTGGAGTTTTTATTGTAGGACAGCTGGATACAGGTTAGATGATTCCAATTTTGTTGGCAACACCTAAAGGATCATAGTCTGGAGCAAGTTGGACATAGGCCTTTTTTTCTCCATCAGGTCGGATGAGTGTGTTGACCTTGGCCATGTAAATATCACACAGTTTCTTTATGGCCTGCTTGATCTGATGCTTGTTGATCTTGATGTCCACAATGAAGACTAGGGTATTGTCTTCAGTCTTTGTCATAGCAGACTCAGTGGTCAAAGGAAACTTAATGATGGCATAGTGATCATGCTTGTTTCTCCGAGAGGCACTTTTCCAAGGATATTTGGGCTGCCTTCAAAGACTTAGTGTCTTGGGTCACTGGAAAGTGGGGGATGATTGAATCTTCTTTTTGTGGCTATGGACACCCTTTTAACACCAGCTTTGTGGCCTACGAGGTCTTGGACTTGCCTTCTGTCTTGGGCGGGGGGGAGGACAATGGCTTCCTTCTTCACCTTTGGCATCATCTTGGGGGAAAGGCTCTTATGGTACTTTTAATAATAAAGTCATAGATTTAGAACCAAAATGGAACTTGGGTTATATATGTCCAATTCCTTCATTTTACAGTTGAAGAAAGTAAGACCCAGAGAGATTAAATGATTTGTTCAAAGTCATATAGGTTACTAGAAAGGATTCAAACCCAGGCCCTCTTCCTCCAAATCTAACATTCTTTCCATTGCTCCATGTACCATTAAAATGTTTTGTGTACATACCTTCCCTTCCCTACTTGATTGTAAGCGTGTTAGGGGAAACAATATTTTTATTAGTGGATTTATAAAATTTAGAACTAGGAAGCTCTTCATTTTAATATATGATATATATAATATGTGGTAAGAAAAAAAAACGAAGTGATTTACCCAAGGTCACCTAGTCAATCAGGAGCAGAGTTCTACTCCTTCAACCCAGTTTCTTTGAATCAAAACTTAATGACTCTTTGTCATCCCTATAACACTTAGCATAGAATAGTTTGTATAATACATCTTTTGGTAAGTCATATTTTGAATTAATGAAGGAACAAAAGCATTTCATAAAGACAACCCTTTAAAACTGGCAAGTGTAGGCATAAGAGAGGTAGTGCTTTCTCTGGATAATGCTGTTGACAGGTTTATCAAATTATAAACTTTATTTCTTCAATAGCACTTAAAATCTGTGAGATTTAAAGGTCTACTGGGAGGGAGAATAAGAGTTTATGAAATTCCTAATAACAATAACACAATTCTCTATCACATTAAGGTTGGAAAAGCACTTTCCTCACAACAACTCTGTGAGTTTGAGAATACAAATTTAGGCAGTTTGGGAGGTACATAGAAAGCTCTTAGGTTTCTGAACTGGAACTATACGCCGGGTGTCCTGATTCTGAATCCAACATACCTACTACAACGCTTCTAAATTAGGGAATTAATAGCCACTAAAATGCATGGTATGCACTGGTAAGTTTTAAGCTATGTTTTGTAGAAAAAGCAGACATGATTCACAAATTTAAATTAGGGAAAACAGGATAAGATAGAGGGCTCAAAAAGTCACAAGAAAATTTAAACTTGAGGCAAGAATTCAGGATAGGGGGAGATAACTATAGTAGATTTTAAGAGGCTTTAGTGTAGAGTTGAGTGACTAAAGACAAATAGCATGACAAGTACCTTGGTTACAAGGTCAAAAATCAGGAAATGTAATCACTTCTCCAAGAAAGGACATAGACAATTTAGTCTTTAAAATGGAGAAATTATCGAGAATATCACACCTGTTTCAAGGAATTTGAAGAGTCATTGGAAAAATGGAAAGAAAATGATGGTATTGATAAGCCTTTGAGAAAGAAACTGCCTGCACTGTCAAGTGACTTACAACTTGAGGCACAATACAAAAATGAGAATTAAATAGCTCAGCAGAGTATAGTCAACACTATACAAGAGAGTTCCTTCAGGGCAATACATACAGCTGCTAGAAACACCAACCAAGAAATGGACAATCAGGATCTCCAAAGAGATGAGTCACCCCAAGGAGCTCCAGAGGACTAGTCTAGATTCTCAGCCTTGAACAGATGCTGTTTGGCCACAGGCAAGGAACATGTTGCACTCTTTCACAAAGTAAATTTCAAATGTATACCCTGATAAAGTAGGATTTAGGAAACAATGGCTAATAGAGAAACAAAAATATTAGAAAAGATCTCAGAGCAGTTGCAGAATCACTGGATACATAAATGTCACATTCATTGCCTTGAGAATTATAAAAGGGAAAAAGTTTTAGTTATGGAATTCTGGAGAAATCTATACAATCTGAGGGACTGATAACAAACAGAAACTTTGTTGTGTTTTATTTTTTAGTTGACTGAATTTTGGCTGGTGATTCAGGATGTTTCTGACCTCACGCATTTCACCAATTCCATTATCTCCTTTAGAGGTAGCCCAGCCTTCCTAGGACAATAGATTTCTCTGTCCCTTCTTCCAGCTCTCTGCCACAGCTCCCATTACCCCCTTGTCTAACTTCCTTTCTGGCTCTTCATTGTCTCATTGTGTTTTTCCTCTTATCATGTTTTACTACCAGTCAAATTCTTCTATTTGGATTCAACAAAAATAATTTTCTTTCACTAGCAAGGTGCACTATCATCCTGATTTATTTCAGAATTATATGAATGAACGAATGAAAAAGTTTCATTATGGACCTGCTTGTGCAAAGCACTGAGGACACAATAAAAAAGCAAGGAAGCCCCAGCTTCTAGAAGGTTTCAGTTACAAGTCAGATGGAAAGTCCTTGATGCCTTTAGGATACAGTGGCAGAACACAGGATGGTACTTCTTATTAAACTTGATTTCTATTAATAAAACTATATTAGCTTCTGATGTTGAACAATTTGATGTTGCCAAGGAGTCTGAATTTTTGGACTTGGAAATTTTTTTTTTCTAGTCTTCAATGGTTGTGACTGTTGAAGATCCAGCACATGCAGATAAAGTTGCCAGGTAACACATCTACAACATTTGCTACCACCAGCCCAGAATTATGGCTACAGGGGCCAGGCTGGAATGGAAGTAGGTCTGGTGGTCTGGGAAATGCTGCTCTTTCCAAGGATCTTGTCCACTGGTGACAACTGGTTAGTTGGTGGTATTAAGGGTAATGGGCTCCCTTTCCATGAAGTTTACTTCCCTTGATGATGGTTATAAGGACCAAGCTGCAAGCAGGGTCAGTGGTCCAGGGTGAGCAGCGGGAGAGGAATTAGTGTTACCTGAATTCACAAATTGATATAGTGTAAAGGAAGTATGAATATTTGAACTGTGGTTCTAGTCAGAGTGTACCCTTCTTCTCTGCATCAATGAGGGCAATAGTCCCTTAAGTTTATTAACTGTGTTTTCACGACCTACTACATGCAAGGTGGTAACTGTTCAAAATAACTGTTCATTATCGATGATGGTGGTTGCCTAGAATACTGTTTGCAATATGAACTTTATCTAAACTAAGCATTCTTAACTTTGTTTTTGTCTGGTGAAACTTGTGGACACCTTCTCAGAAAAAAATTTTTTTAGAGGTATAAAACAAAATACCCAAGGTTACAAAGGAAATCAATTACACTGAACTACAGTTATTTGAAATGTGTTTTTTTTTAAATTCATGGACTCCAGGTTAAGAAATCCCGATCTAGACTAACTTTTTCATTTACAGATAAGGAAATGAAGAGAGGTTAGAAGATTCTTGCTCACTTGCTCCTTCCACTATACCAGTGGTTCTCAATCTTCCTAATGCCACGATCCTTTAATACTCAAATGTGGGCGTATTTGCATGTGGGCGGACCTGCCTGGAGATGGATAGAGGAGCAGTGTCTCAGTTCCTTAAGACCATTGGAAATATGTGTTTTCTAATAGTCTTAGGTGACCCCTATGAAAGGGTCATTTGCGACCCACAGGTTGAGAACCGCTGCTCTATACCATGTCATCACTCAATTCTTGAGCTCTTGAAAGTACTATAGGTTACAGAGAACATAATAGTAGCATGGTGGCCCTTCCTGAATTCAAGGAGTTTGCTATCTAAAGATACTTGTTTAAAAAAATCGATACTTTCTTTTTCCCTGGACACTGGGTTAGGGTAAAGGATGCCATAAACTTATGCTGAGCAATCTTGTATAGAGGTAATGAGTGTGACAGAGTTCCAGACATCCTGCCAATCAATAGTCTTGAATATTTTTTTAGAGAGCATGACCCATGGATAGTCCAACTCTGGACTAGTAATATGAGGGTTGTCCATTTCCATCACAAAAAACTATAGATGGAAGACTTTATTTCCTCCACAGTCCCAAACGTCCTTGTACCCTCTGAGATCAAGATAGGGAAAAATAAGCAAAATATGTTATGCACAGGTACCTGTTTACAAAATAAACATTTCTAGATGGAAACACATAATTGAGTCTAATATATTCTCTGAAACCTTTATCTTTTGATCAATTGGGACACAAATCAGGTATTTACAATTAATATTCTTCTTTACTATGTGCCTTGGTCTTTTTCACCTTTTGTGCTCAGATTTTTAATCATTAAAAAAGATGTTGTTAGGAAAAAAATATTCAAAATCACCTATTCAATACATAACATCTTTATTCATGGCACTACACATAAAAACTTCTGCATTTCAAATGGTAGATGTGGGAGTTAAAGTGGAGACAGGACACTAAAAACCAACCATTTTATTTGCTTATAAGGCATGTGACTACCAGGAAAGAAGTTACATGGTTGACTGTAATCACTGCTGAATAATATGTGAACTCACAAACCGAGATCAATATTGCTTAAAGGGCTCTTTTGAAAAGGAGCAGACCTTAAAACATATTTTAATGACCAATCTGCACCTATAAAGCATTGTTTGCAAATAATAATGAAATTCTACATTTAAATCAAATTGTACATTCAAAGATGACAGTTTTTTTTGGTGTTGGCCTAACATTAGTAGCCAGTTAGAAAAGAGGCAGGCGGACACAAGAAGTTCTTATCTCAGTAAAGCCTTACTTAAGGGGGGTAATCAGTTGGTTTCTTTTATTAAAGCCATTCTGCATGTTTTTGGCCTTTCCCAAATTCAAGGAAAGCACCAAATTTCTCATTTGAAGTCAATTTAAAACCAAACAGATATGTGGGAGGAGGTGAGGAGCTATCAAAGGTGAAAAGGATAGCAGAGATATTGACAGATGCCATTTTCTCTAAAACCAAAACAGTAAGCTTTCTCTAGAAACCAAAAATGAGATAAAATACATCTGGCACTTTGGAATAGAGGAATGAACATAAATCTTAAGTCCCAACAATATCAATGGGGAGGAAAGAATTTAAGGGTTCAGTCTTTGCCTGGGTACAGTGCTATACCCTGGGAATACAAATTTAAGTCACAGTCCCTCCTTCTAAAGAGCATACATTCCAATGCTGAATGACAACACACAAGAAGTTGCTGAAAGGAGGTGGGGTGTTGGGGGATAATCTAGAAAGTAAGGAACAGACCAGCAGAGGGCACTTCCACAAAATGGATGTTCTGGGGAGAAGTTACTCAATTTCTAGGAACTGAGGAAAGAAAAGGGAGAGGAATAAGCATTTATCTAGTACCTACTGCATGCCAGGCAGTATGGTAAGCACTTTACAAATATTATTTCACATACACTATTATTTACTAGTACAATACAAGTTTGTAAAGCAGTCTTTGGATATAGGTGTTCCAGAATTGTTCAGTATAATTATGTAAGAAAACAGGGAATTCGTTATTCATGAAAGATTTAATTAAGAAAATGTCTAGTGAGAATAGAAAACAGAATATAAGTCAAACACCTTTGCCAAAGTCAAACATAAAGGATATATAACTCCTTAGCTTTTTGGCTTTCCTGGTTTCCTTCAGGTCTTAGCTGAAATATTACCTTCTGTAAAAAGCCTTTCCTCCTTCTTCCTTAATGCTAGTGCTTTCTATTTGAGATTATGTTCCATTAATATACATACATATATACACACATATGTCATTTGCATGTTGTCTCCCCCATTAAAATTTGAACTCCTGAGGGCAGGAACTACCCCCACCCCTTTCTTTGTATCCCTACCACTTAGGGCAGAACCTGGCATATAGTAAGCATGTAAATGCTTGTTGACATTTAACTACAGAGTAATTGAGAGAGCCAATGCTGTAATAATTAGTGCTATAATAACAGAAAACAGTTTCTCCTAGTGAATAGAAACCCTGATGGGAAAGGTAGTAACTCCCCCAAAGAGGTAAAATGAGCTCCCTCCATGAACGTCCCCCCCAAAATTAAAATTGATTTATAAATGAACATCATAGGCCTCATTAACACAGGAGTTTTAAACATGCATTTCATGGAGTCTATGAACATGAATAGGAAAAGATTTTCTAATTTTTATTAGCCTATAACTCAATTTAGCATTTCTTTCAATGATGAATTAAAACACACACAAACACACCTACCCCCCCCCCCCCCCACCATTATTCTGAGGAATCCACAGGCTTCAACAGAATGCAAAAGTGATCCATGACACAAAGAAGGTTTAGGAGCTCCTGTATTTGGACTGTAATAAGAGTTTTGCTTTTTGAGAAATGGGATGCTGGGCCTGGAATCAGGAAAACCAGCTCAAATCTTGCTTATTAGCTGTGTTACCATGAACAATTAACTTCTGAATCTCAGTTTCCTAATCTGCACATTAGGGATAGTAATTGCTATAGTATATACTTCGCCAAGCTGTTCTGAGGCTGAAAGCAGATGCTGTATATAAAGTGCTTTGCAAACTTTAAAACTCTACATAAATGTCATCATTCTAATTGCATTACTGATGTTATTACTCTAAATTTAGGTAGCACATTGCTTCTTACAATACTTAGGTAGTACTTAAACTCCACAAGGCATAGCCAAAAGAAGAAACTAAGAAAGAACTTAAAAGCAGTTGTAACATTTGACAAAACTTACATGGATAAAACAAACCAAAACATGATAAAGAACATGCAATTCTTTTAAATGGAAAAGTACCTTAACTATTAAAGTAGAATGTAAACTCCTTGAAAGAAGGGGTTTATTTTTTTTGTCTTTGCATCCTTAGCAGTTAGCCCAGTCTTGCATGCAATACTTCAATGCACGCGTAATCTCCTAAGTTTGAGTACTCCTTTGAAAAGTTCAATTAGGAATCTATCTATGCCTTCTGAACCTCTGAAACTCTTGTTCATGCTCTCCTAGAAATGTTCTACCAGAGGTACATCCAACATGGTAGAAGTCTTTCACATAGGAGCAGCTTGAGGATTAAATGAGAATTCTAGCTTTAAATGTAAAATGACTTTTGCATATGACTGGGTACCAAAGATAGAATATTTGGCTCTAAAACAGTAATACTGCATTTGACTGATGTGATTCAAATTAAATTTACAAGAAAACAACAGTATGACGGCTATATTACCTTGAATGTTAAAACAATTACACAAGAATTAGAGCATAGCGAGCCCTACAGAAACAACACAATTACACTATCAAATGTTAAAAATCAAGAGTGTTACTTGTAAAAATCCTTACTATGGATTAGATTTAGAGATCTTTAATTTCTCCAGGGACAGTCTGTTTTGCAAAACAGAATGGCTGTATAATTCAAGGCTTTTTTTTTTAAAGGAACAATGATCATGGTCCTATCCTCTTAAGGTTTCTTTGAGACTAGATAGAAGGTAACAAATAGCAGATTAACACAGACTATCAGAGATGATCAAGTGAGATAATACATGTAAGGGACATAGCATACATGTATGCTATTATTGTTACACATTTAGTATGCATGGATGCAAATGAATGGGTAGCTGGATAGATTTTATATTTGTTGTATTAAGGGAACAAATAATTAGACTTAGAATGGAAGAAATTGCTTTGAGTATTATATTTAGGAACCAGACTGCCAATTAAAATGATCTTTGTTTCTTTGTTATATACATATATACATAACATGTATATACAAGTATGTATAACATGTATGTAATATGTACATAAATAAAACTGAAATATAAAGACAAATATACATTTTCTATTAAGAGCAGTAGACTGAGATCTGGACTCCAGTCCTTGACTCTGCTTCTCAATATTTGTGGGACCTGAAGTCATTTCACACCTCCTTGGACTTTAGTTTCCTAATCTCTGAAATACGTGGGCTGCACTAGATGAATATTAAGGTAGCTTTCAAAAAGAAACTTGAATGAAATCTATTTTTCCTTGTATTTATACAAGATGCTTCTGATGGTGATATTGCATATGTGGGTGGCTGAGTAGCCTGAGACTAACAGCAATCTTGGACAAAAGTATGAACACCATAGACTGATAAAACTGTGAAGTCAAAAATCTGTATCAAATCCCATTTCTATTCATCTAAAATGCAGTTTAATGCATTTATTTAAATATTTAAGTAAATACATTATTTTCAAGTAAAATTTATTTTCAAATGAAAAACACCAACAGTTTAATAACACATTATATTAAAGGCCTATGAAGGCATCAGAAACCATCTTCAATAGAAAACAATCTGAGGAAGAAGCTTATAAGGTCATCAATATTTCAGTGTGCCTGTCATGATGTCTTCTTCACCTTTTATGCTCTAAAAAGATAAATTTAGTAGTAATCATTTACCCCAATAGGAAGTGCAACTCTAGGATAAATGGCAAATTTTAAGAAAAAATATCAGAAAAATTTTTTGCTAATTTTTCCTGATAGTCCAGATACCAGTGAGTAAACACCAAAATAAATGCTCTTGTAGCCAATCTATCACTGTTCATTAAGATTTCCAAAATACTATTAGTGAGACTGGGATCCAGAGACAATGGCAGTCAACAGATCTATTTCTTCAACCTATTTGAGATTCACCAGGCAGGGACAGAGAGCAGCCAAGCTGCCAGAATCTGCTCTACTACAGGTGGTGTTAACTGAAGATGGGGAGAAATGAAATGACAGAAAGGAAAGGCCTCTAGAGGATGACAAAGAAAAAGATCACAAGGACATTGACTGCTAATTAGCAACATATTATAAATATGGGTAAATGCACTAGACTTTCAACTCTGTAGCCCCTGAGTTCATATCCTAGATGGAAGTGTAAATGTGTTTGTTGGTCTCATGCTGGTCTCTGCTCAAAAGATTCCCAATAACTGGAAAGAGAGGATGAAGGTGTACTCGGAGCTGCAGCTGAAACCTCCATTGTAGCCTGTTCACAACACTGTGTCTGGCTCTGATCAGTGTTTCTGTTTCTTCTTCCCAAGAATCTTGCTTATACTCAATTCTAAAAATTTTAAAACAATTTGATCTTTCAGCAAAAGCCTTCCCTCCCTCCCCCCAAACAATCTAGCCACTGTTTATCAGAAATCAGGAGTCCTCGCTTTTGGGGTTTTTTTCCCCCAAGCACTGAAGATTTTGTCCAAAGCAGGAGGAATCCTTTAGGACAGGATTAGAAAACACGTCTTCAGGGCTGGGTACTGAATCTCATCGTCCTTTGGGAAGGAAGGCTGGGGCTGAATTGATAGGCCCATTCTCTTGTTCTTCAGCCTAGTGGGGAGACTATACCTTATGCCATTTAATAGCCAACCCTGTAGCTGTTTAAGACACTGATGGGATCCAAAGAGAGTTCCTCTCAGACAGCAGGATGGTGATGATCACTGAGCTACCGAGTGATCCAAAGGACAAAAAAGACAGGGGTGGTTCTCGCAAAAAGAATGAATATAGTATAGCTTAGGAGAGGCATATACACAAACCAACTTGTTTTTCCCCCAAGCTATACTAATAAAACAAGGCCATGGAGTTTTCAGTCTTTCCTTAAAAGCTCCTAAACCTGCCCCTCTCCTGTTAGATTTACAATGTTAAAGGGCAAAATCCCAGAAACCTATTTCTGTTTATTTAAGGAGGATAAAATGTTACCCCAAAACAGAGGGACCTTTTACAGACATTGGAAAACAAATGGTTTAAGAGCATTAAGATCTACATATCTCTCATGCCAGGACATTTAAAGTCATCAATCATACATAATCCAGAACATACGAGGTGCAAAAGCGCTATAAAGGCCCCATTAAAATCCAAGCCCTTTCAGGTGTACCACCCAATCACGAAAATTAAACTCAGGGCTTCTGAAACAGCTCCAGTTTATATACAGGATACCATTAGGGACAATTTATCATGTCTTTTAAAAGTGATATATAGAACATTGTGAAATGGCTTATTAGCTCCAGCAACAACAAACTCGGCTGGCCTGTGAATATGGGAATGACCACAACTGGCATTTTAGAGACCTTAAGTGGATTCAATTTCTGTATGACTTCCTTTTTAGTCTGCTTTTTATATTTTAAAAACTAATATCAGAAAACTGCTTCTTGTTCTGCAAGAAAAAAAGTTATGAGTCCTTTCTTATTAGGATACATTGTTTGAAAAAAGTTTTTAATGACAAATACTCAACAATAAGGATTAAATGTTTTCAAACTTACTACTTTTAAATTCACAGGATCATTGTTTTAGAGTAGGGAGGAACTTTAGGCACAATAGAGTCCAATCTCCTCATTTTATATCTGAGAAAACTGAGGCCCAGAGAGCTTAAATCAATTGCCTAGGGTCAAGCAGACAGTGACTGTGTGAGGCAGATTTTGAATTCCATTCTTCTTGAATCCCAGGTCATCACCCTGGCCACTAAGCCATGCTGCCTTTCATTGTTTACTTTGGAATTTTTCAAAAATGTTTTTCCTTTAGATTTTTAACTTATTTTTACTCTGAGTTTATTTGATGAGTCTGAAAATATAGTAGATAATTTGTGCAACCTCTTTGTAAGAAATAAGTTTGTTTACAATGAACATGTTCGTCTTTTTTTTAGGTTTTTTTTTTTTTTTTACTATAAGTGAAAAAAAATCCATCCATTATAATAGGACTCCTGGGCTTTACTAAATTCACTAATTTGTAATAAATAAATATGGATAAAAGACAAAAGTCCCAGAAACAGGAAATACCCCTACTCCTGAATATCACAACATACTATGGGAGGTGAATGTCAGGCCCTACAGAGGAAGGTCAAAACATTGACAGTCTGAGGTTTTATTCTTCAGCAAGGGGCTCCTTGGTAAAAACCCGGGAATGGGAGCAGGCAGGCAACAGCCCTCACTGCCCTGGGATTGGAAGACCTGAGGGCAAGTGAGAGCTGCAGCCAATGGTGGTGTCAGGGCCGTGTGTGCGTGTGTGTGCGTGTGTGCGCGCGCGTATGTGTAAAGAAACTGACGTTTACATGGCGTTTTACTGTATCTTATGTGTTCCTCAGAACAAGCTTGGGAGGTAACTATTACTATGCATATTATTACTCCTATTTTACACATCAGGAAACTATAAAACAAACCAATGAAGCAGCTTGTCCAAGTAATTTGTAACCTTGGCAGGATCCAAAACCAGGTCTTTCCTAACTCCAGGTCCACTACTTTCTTTCCAGTAAACACACTATCTTATCATAAGCAAATCACTTAATCTTTCCGAGCCTCATCACTTCTTTGGCAAATGTAGACAACAATACCCATTTTACCTACCTCACAGGATTACTCAGAGGAAATAGCTTGTAAATATTAAAGTGCAATGTTAGTTATAACTGTTATCATTACAATTTAGGGGAACTTAGATTTAGAGCTGGAGGAGATAACTGAGGTCATCAGATCCTACACACTCACTTTAACAAGATAAGGCCAAAAAGAAAGGAAATGACTTGCCCAAGGTCACACAGGTAACACGTGGAAGAGCACGATCTGAATTGAGGTTCTCTGACTTCAAATTCCATGCCTTATCAACTTACTTGTAGGTATGCTCTTTGTCTCACTATACGTTGAAAAAAAATCAATCTTGACTTAAGATGGGCTTTTTAATCATATGCTTTTTTTGGTGTGCCTAAGTTTACAAGGGGTTAATAGCAATTATTTCTCAATCAGAGACATTGTTAACCAAATTATGTAAGGAGCTACTATTTGCAAAGGACAGAGATACAGGGATGATAGAGCTCACAGCACTAGATCTAGAACTAATATCTAGGTTTCCTAACTCTCAGTCTAAGACATTAACAATATTATACTTGTCAGGCTGAGCTATGCACAGCAGTCAATTAAGGATTCAGGGCTGAATCAAACCTGGGGAAAGTCAGTGTAAGGATTAAGATCAAACCTAAAGTGTCAAATCAGAAAAGAAATCCAGAACCTTAACAGGGGAACATGATGGTTAAAGGTAGAGAAGAAAATGAAAGCTGAACAAGACAATCAATAGGCAGGGAATATCCTATGTGGTACAGTGGATAGAACACTGGGCCTGGAGTCAGGAAGACTCTTTCAGGGGTTCAAATCCAGTCTCAGACACTTACTAAGTGACCCTGAGCAAGTCACATAACCCTGTTTGCTTCAGTTTCCCCACCTGTAAAATTAGCTGGAGAAGGAAATGGAAAACCACTCCAGCATCTTTGCCAAGAAGAACCCAAATTGGGTTGTGAAGAGCCAGACACGACTGAAACAACTGAACAACAACCCAGAAGGTAGTAGTCAAAGGTAGACCAAAAGGTTGGTGTCAGGCTAATAATCAGGACAACTGAAGCAGCTACCACAGATCCAAAGCAAAAAGAACCTGAAATGGAAGTACCTGGTACAGTGCAAAGAGCACTGAAGCTGGAGCATTTGCCTTGGGAAGCACTGGGTCTGGCCACCTCTGTGACACTAGGCAAATTGCTTCCTCTCTCTGGACTTCTGTTTCCTCATCTGAAGAGCGAGAAGGCTCAACAAGATGACTTCTATGGTCTCTTCTAACTCGAGATGCATGATCCTGTGTCTTTCTGTAATACGCTAGCTGGATGGACAACTAATGACTGATTTCTGAGGGTATTTCTGTGACAGCACAGAATCTGAAAGCTCAAAGACTGCTAGAGTAGCTTTCTGGAAAAGGACAGAGTCTCTTCCCAAGTCTGGGCAGATCCTGACTATATCAGATTTAGTTATACTACAGATAATCTTTCTGTTCTTTGTTTTAATTGTACAGGTGATTTGGGGAACAGCAAATATGATTGTTTTTTAAAGAGGCTGCTCAACAAATACAACTGCTAAAACACACACAACAATTAATACAGGCATAAGAGAAAGAAATCTTTGTCTTATGTTCAGACAAGAGGAAGAGATCCACAAAGACATAAACCCTCATCATTAGCAAGATGATCTAAAAGGATAAGGACTCAAGTCACAATAGGGTAATGCGGATTTTATTCATAATTCTGTAAACAGGTAGAATGCATGATAAACACTATTAGCAAGAGAGGTAAGCTACACTTTCCAGGAAATTGCCAGGATATATTTTCTAGGGTTTCTTATTATTTCTAGCAAGACTTCTAGATCACAAAAGTTCATTTTCAAAATTAAAATTGTAACTTATAAGGTTAATTCTTTTCTTAAGTACCTGTAGTCCAACATGAGAAGATCCATATTCCATCTGCAACATATCCCTATCAACAGCTTTCACCAGTGAAGTCTCCATTTCCAGCCTCCCTCCCCCAAACTAATCACTTTCATTATCAAGCAAAAAAGGTACATTCCATCCAAAGCCATATTAATAAGGAAAGCAATTAATTTAACTCTCATCTGTTAACATTCCTCTCCCAGCTGCAGTTAGTCATAAGAAACACAGTGATCACATGCATCTGGTACAGAAATTAAATAGAAAAACTCCATTAAAAATTAGGTATGTTCTCATCATAAAAGAAATGGCTTCTATACTTTGCAGTAAGCCCCAAGATTTGTGTTTGAGCATGGCATAGATGGTGTAAGTAAGGGGTGAAGTTAGCAGTATAGAACTTAGAAATATGCTTTGCACATTTCAGGATTAGTATATCCTCAAATGCCCAAGTGAGAGTAGCTTATATCTGAAATGATGCCTGCTAATGCTATACATTAGCACATCTGTTTTATTTCCAGGTTTTGCTCTGCTAAGTCCATTTTCCATTGGTTCATCAAATAGTACAATTTTGCTAAATGAAATGTAGACTTTAACGTTCTGTGTGCATGCTTCCACTCCCAAGATGTAATTATCCTCATAGCAACATAGCATGAAGTAACATCTCAAACGACAAAACAATTTTCTTAGACTTCTCCAAGCATTTTTCAGCTCTTGATAGATAACTAATACTGTGCTGCAATTGTTTATGCCAACAAGTATATTCTACCCTCCTTTCCATTTCATATGTTCCTCTTCAAGATGCTATAGCACCGCAAACCCATTAAATCACACCCATACATGGTTTGAGTTGTAAATTCACAAATCTCATTAATAGCTTTTTTGGATATGACATCAGCAGAAGCCATACCACAATACTACTATTGATAGAGCACCTGTCTGGCGCTGAGCTCTCCTAGTCACTGCTAGTTTCAAGCAAAGCTCTTCAAATAGGCAGAATGTGATGTGGCACATTGTACACCATGTGGAATGCATTTTCACTACAGACTCCCATAATTGAGGGCAGATGCGACATGCCCTTAAATTCGCCTTTAGTGAATATCTGTATTGTTTAATGGGGTATTTAATGACATATTTGCACATGAGAACTGGCCTATACAAATGCATGCATAAATATACATACATACTCCAGATACATACATGCATCAATATACAAATGAAAGAATTCTCCAAATGCATGTAATATATGTACGCATATATGAACACATATATACATATATACACCCACATGTATTATACAGATAGAGATATAGAATATCTAGATTTTAGCACATTTATAGAAGTCTCTCATGTTACATTTATGGGTTAGTTGGAAAGATTTGGGTTAGATCAGGCCTGAACAACCTGAAGGATTTTGGGTGGAACGTGAAAAAAGTAGATGTTTTCCTCTACATCTTTCATGGGCCAACAGAAATTCTTTGGTGTGTAGCAAGCAACCTGAGGGCCATAAGCAGCCTGTTGGCTGAAGGTTGTACAGGCCTGGGCTAGACGACAGTAGATTTACATGGATTTTGAGCTAGTTGAATTAGCTAACTTGAATGACCCAGTAGTCATTAAAGGGTGGATGGCATCTTGTACTGAGGTTTCTAGGGAAGGTGTCTATCTGTGTTTGACCCTCTTGCTCAACATTTTTATCAATGTCTTGTATGGAATACTTGCCAAATTTGCCAATGATATAAAAATAGGAGGGAGAACTAACACATTGGATAAGAGAGTATAGATCCCTTTAAGACCTAAAACCAGTCTTAAATAATGTACTAAATGAATGATATTTAGTAGAGATAAATGTAAAGTCCTTCACTTGGTTTAAAGCACCAGCATCACAAATACATAATACAACAGTACCTATAGGTTTTGGTGAACTGAAAGCTCAATGTGAGTCAACAGTGTGACGTGGCAGACAAAAAAGCTAGCACTAGTAGACAGCCTTAAGAGAGACACATTGAGCATAACAACAAAAGTTATAGTTCATTATTCAGTACATTATTCTGTCCTAGTCAGAACCCATTTGGAAAACTATGTTGAGTTCTGGGTATCTCATTTTAGGAAAGGAATAGAAAAACAAGAGTATCCCTACACATACACAAAGGTGAGAAGATTTGCAAACCAGCCATAAGAAAAATGACTGAAGAGACTAGAGATGTTCAGCTTATAGAAGATAAAACTTAGTAGGGTGGCATGATACTGATTTTTAAGTATCTGAAGAGCTGTCATGTGGAAGACCGATAAGGCTTAGCTCTGTATGGCCCCAAAGATAGAGCAGGAAACAGGGGGTGGAAGATGCAAAGAGGAAAATTCAGTCTCAGTATAAGGACACATTACCTAACAATTAGAGCTACCCTAAAGTGAAATGGACTGCCTTAGGGGATAATGGGTTACTCTCATATTGGAAGTCCTTCAAGCTAAGGCTGAGTAACCATTTCTTGGGAATGTTTTATAAAAGATTCTTTTAGTTAACTCTTAGACTACATGGTGTCTGAGATCTCCTCCAACTTTTAGAATCTGTAACTATGTATGTGTGTGAGAATATACACAGATTATACAAATATTTGTATATATATGTATGTATTTATGTAAACATAAATGCATATGCATATACATGCAGCAGGGAGGACTAATTTACATCCTCCATTTGTAAGTTGTGACGAAATCAGTGAAAGTGACTTTATTCCATTGGAAGTATATTTCTGTAGTATGACTATATGAAATTTTATCTTGTGGTTTTGGGTTTGTTGCCTTGAGCAGGCAGCAATAGCCAAGATCTCTCTTATCTGTTGGTCAGGTTTCTATCTGTTACCAATTTTTCAGGTGGAATGATGGAAGTATAGGGACGCCAAATAAGGATACCAACTAAGAACACACAGCATATCAGTTACCTGGAACAGATGAGAAGCATAGACAACAAAGCCTAGTCTATCTAATGTGTTTACATTCATGCAATTCAATAACTATATTAGCTTATATTTTGCATAAGTTTGTATAAGAAAGGAAAAAATTATACAAAAATGCACATTATATATCTATATTTCTTTTAAGATAAGTATTTTTTATTGATCTGTTTTCAAAATGAATACTTGAATCTTTTGCAAAATCATCTTATGTTTCTCAAACTTCTCTTTCAATAACTGGCCACTGTAACTCCTTTAATCTTTACTTTCTCTAGATATTGACAAATTCAATAACTATGCCTTTGTCTTCTATTTTTCACTTTTTTTTCAAAGACTCCTAACACAAAGGGATTTTATTTTTAAATTGCTTTGCATTCCTTAGAAAGGAGTCTATGTGCCTGAAGTTCATGATTTGCTAAACTTCATTCCTCAATTTCCATGCAGTTTGGAGCGATCTGAAACTAACCATGCAACTGGACAGTTCACATGACAAGGATTTCAAATAAATTAGGTCAGACTGAAAAGAAGTCAAGCTGCACATGAGAGAGGTGGTATAAAACTGAAAACAATTTTCCCTACTGTACTTGGGCTCAGTTCCCTCAGATTCAGGAGACCTATGAACAAGGCTTTGATGAGTCTATGATTTCAACGGTTGTGGGTACTCCTTTCACATGCACATAGATGACAATCAGTCCTTTCCTTGTTATCCTATTCAATTTTGTTCCTTTTCCCCTAGATTCTCCATAGTGAGTAATTCAACATGCTAAAAGAACTTCTTATTCTTTTAGTATCTCAGAAGGTTAAACGCATTACTTGGGTTGTCCATCAGTTTCTCTTTTATTCTTGCTACATGACTTCCCAATTCTATGACCAGTCAAATATATGTTTTATTATGCCCTCCATATTGATTCTAGCACATTGCTCATTATTGGGAATGTGTTAGAACTTATCAATTCCCACCATGGGTCTTTATTTGCCTTTGAGTTATTTGAAATTTTTAAGTCTTCTGTGACTGTATTATTCCATGATTTCCAATCATTGGCTCCTAGGAGAATATTAGCTTATTCAGTAGTCACCAATCTAGAATCACTGAAAAAACTATACAATTTCTCAAACATTAACTCAACTTCTCATTCCTATTCAATATCCAAACTGGTTGTGAATTTTTAAGAAAAAAGAAAACCGCTTCCCAAAGGACCTAGAGTTTTTGTTCCATTCTTTTGGCAAATATATCTATATTTCTTTTACAATAGCAATTATTTCCTTATTGATCTGTTTTCAAAATGAACGCCTGAATTTCTTTTGTAAAGTCATCTTATGTTTCTCAAACTTCTCTTTCAATAACTGGCCAAAAGAATCTTTGGTTTAGTCATGTCAAAGTAGTTGTTGTTTTGTCCTTCATTCTTTTTTTATTTTAAAGAGACTTTCCTTGAAATCTTTTTTTTTTGTTTTTTTTTTTAGAGGGGGGAATGCAGAACAATTAAGGTTAAGTGACTTGCCCAAGGTCATGCTGTTGGTAAGTGTTAAGTGTCTGAGGCCAGATTTGAACTCAGGTCTTCCTGACTTCAGGGCTGGTGCTCTATTCATTGCACCACCTAGCCGCCCCTGTTCTTCATTCTTGAAGAAGACCATGACATCAGAGAGGTGATGCCTTGACATGCAAGTGAATAGGATTTAAGTGAGGGAGGGCTGGGCAAAGCCTCACTTTCTCCTCTGGATCCATCTGGGTCCAATTGTAGGATGTGGATCAGGACAACTAGAAATGGCCCAGGATGCAGTGGGAAACCTTGGCCTTCTCAAGCTAAGATCTTTAACATAGGTCTCAGTTTAACTTGGTCAGCCCCCTATTCAGTGATTAAGGCTCAATAAAAATGAAGAAAAGAGTGGCCTCTTTAAAAAAAATAGGTCTGGGAGAGGAAAACCCTCAGGGTTTCTAGCCAAAACAGAAAAAATTGTTATTTATATTCATTCTGAGTCAATCAGGGTCCAAACAGTGACCAAGTGGGGCTCGATCTGAGAACAGAGTGATTTGGGGTTAAGGCCGATCTTTAAGAGAAAAAAACAAGCTCTTCCCTCCCCCCCTCACAAGTTTCAGAGATTAAAATTTATATTTCCTTTGGCAGAACATCAGTAGGTGAGGGTATGATACCCTATGAGGATGGAAGGGGAGGGGAGGGGGTTATTAAGCCTTAATCACAGAATGGATGCTGCCTCAGTCAAAGTGAGACCTGTTAAAGATCTTAGCTTGAAAAGGTCAAGGTTTCCCATGGCATCCTGGGTCACATCCAGTCCTGACTCACATCTTGTCACTGGACCCAGATGGCTCTGTGGGAGAAAGTGAGGCTGGTGACTTTGCACAGCCCTCCCTCACTTAAATCTAATTCATTTGCTTGTCAAGGCAGCACTTCATTGATGTCATGATCCTCTCTGAGAACAAAGGACAAACAACACTACAAAGTAATGTCAACACTAGATCATTATACTTTCTGAGATACTTGTGTCAACCATATCCAAATTTTGCCATAAACATAAGTGCCGAGAATCAGTAGATAGGTTAGCTGACAAGGGGGTCACTTGCATATGGGAATTGCCAATAGGCCACAGAATACTGGACATGCACCTGATACACTAGCACTTTGTAGTGGCAACCACACCAGCATACTAAGGATGGCGGTTAGCACAGGTTCTTAGATCTACTTTATTATGAAAGAAAGCAGTTTAAGGGGTCCACAGTCTTTTAAAATTGCATTCACTAGTTCAGGGGAAAAGTCAGCACCCTGAACTTCAGAGAAAATACAAACACAGAAAATACAGAGAAATTACAAGCAGAGAAACAAAGACCAACAGACAGGGCTCTGACTGCCTAAATCAACTATATACTTTACATACATCCCTGGATCAAGAGAGCCTTTATATCTGAGCAGTAGGGGATCTCTGAACATACAGCCACTCAGAATCTCAACCAAGGAATCACATGATCCTTCTCATAAGTGAGCCCACAAAGCAAAATACCACCTCAGAGTATATATACACTTCTCAGAGCCAGAAGGAATCAGAATCCTCAACTCAGTACCTAATTAGAAATTAGAAAAAGGTATGAAAGAAAGCTTTCCTATAAGCAAGCCTCTTCTAAATAAGCTTCCCTTAATGGACTCCACATGAGGCCAATTAATGGGTGAGGAAGATCTTAAATCTCATTAACATTACATACTTCTTTCTGTAGCCCATGGCCTATATTATTACTACAATTTGTTCATAAGCAGTGAACCCATTGTAAAGAACACTGCGGCTGGAGTCAGGAGGATCTGAGTTAAAATTCAGCCTCAAACACTGCTGAGTGTCCCTGAGCAAGTTACTTAACCTCTGTTTGCCTTAGTTTCTTCAGCTGTAAAATGGGGATAATAACCTCAAAAGGTTATATTGATGATTAAATGAGATAATAATTGTAAAGCAGCTAGCATAGTATCTGGCATTTAGTCAGTCTTTCTTTCCTCCCTCCCTTCCTTCCCAACCTAGCATTCCAAATTTTTGTTTTATTTCAAATCTATAAATCCATAATTACTGATTTCTCTCAATCTTTGTTTTCTGACATACACTTACTCCAGGATAATGTAGTGTTTTCATTTAAAGGACCACAAAGGAAGGTCCACTTTTTCAAATGGCTATATTTCTAATGAGGAAAGTGACAAGTTTACTATGTAACAATCCAAAATGGATTGTAATGCTCCCAATCTTGTCAAAGTAAGAAGGTTCATGTGTTATGGAAAGTACTAACTGTCCCTCCTCTTGATAATATCATTCAAGAATCATACCATGGGAAAGTTTCTAAATATTAATTGATCTATCTGCTGTCATCTGCTCACCAAATGGCAATCTCTCCATTTATAGTAGCTTGCAAAAATTTCTCTCTTGCTAAAACTACTGGAAGAGTTGATTCTTAAAAATCGTAATTTTCTATTCAATATGTTCAATAACTTGACACCTAATGCAAATGTATGTCCTCCAGAAAGCCAATATCTCTGAAATACCACACTGTCTTATTGGCAATCAACCCATCATCATTTTTAACTCTAGATAATTATGGATTTTAAAAAGTTTTTCAGCTAACAATTTCAGTGATGATCCATTTGCCATATACTATGGAAATCTGAATTCCATTATCTTTATACTCCATCTGTTCTCTCAGATTGATCCACCAATATGATTCTATTTAAAGCTACTACCTCCTGTTGGAGTTGTGCTTATGAAAAAAAAGAAGGGGGGGAGGAAGCATCCACATACTTTTTGTCCTGTTTCTCTTGTGTGGTGGTTGACCTTGCCTTACTCTCTATGAGGCACTCCCTCTGTCTGCCACAGTTTGCACAGGATTTATTTTGTTTTGATTTATTTCAAACATCAGCTTGTTACCAACATCTGACAACGATGTCTTGGATTCGCCTGACTTTATAAACTGACCAGCTCCATAAAAATCTCCATAAATTCATCAAGATGCTTAAGTTTGACATTGTCTAATTATCCATTAAAGTACATAGTAGCTCTTATTATGATATAAATAATTTTGAGCACGATATATACACACATACATATATGCAGAGAAATTTATCCTGGAAGATATAAATACACACGTAGGTATGTACACATATGTTTATAAATATACAGATATACACATACATGTAGACATATATGCATATGCACACATATACATATAAATATGTATATATTACTTCTTTTAAATAGAGAGTATCATCTTAAAGATAATTTCCCATTAAAAATCCAGAAACTTTTTTGGTCAGTCAGTTGCCTCACAGGGTTAGGTGATGGATGGTCTTCCTTTGCAAATCTTACAGTAAATGAAAAAATAATGACCCAAATATAACTGCTCATCACATATTCATTTTTATTTTTATTTAAGTAAGCTTTAACTTTACACTTAAAAAAGAAAACTACCACCACCTTAACTGACAGTTCATTAGGAAACAATAGATGGGGTGCAGGAAGGAATTGGAGGACTTTAGCACTGGCTGCCTAGTGCTATTGTACTATGTGAGAAGGCCTGGAGAAAAACTGCTTCATAATACTCAAAGACTGAGCTTGGCACTGGTACAAATGCCAGTGAGGGCTGACTGTAATTCCCCTCTTTAACAACAAACTCCAGAGTTAACCACACAGATTTCCATGAGTAAAATCGACTCATCAGAACGCATATAAGTTCTTTCCTCTGAAACTGTTTCTCTTTGTAAAAAGCTAAAAAACCATGAACACGCTTTCACCAAATCAAACACGAGTTACTGAAGAGAGCTGAATGAAAAATGGGGAGGGGGGAATGAAGGGGTAAAAAAAAAAGCTTACCAGGAGGCTGTTGCTTTTCCCAAGCACAGCAAGCTGAGCTTAATTGAGGCTGACGCATGACAGACTCGCCTGTACAGTATTGCCCAAGCTCTGACTGAAGCTGCTGACAGAGGGTAAATGGTGCATGGCAGTGGGTCTTGCCCTGGCCTGGCATGGCAACGTAAGTGCACACAGCCTGTCAGGAGTTATCATGAGGGCTAATGAAGGGCAGCCCTTGTTTTTAAAATTCTTCTCACTTAGTTTTGGATCAAGACTCTACACCATGAAGCCTTCTCAACCTTTTAGTGCTTGGTTAAGGATATGTGACACCTATTTAAAAATTAATGTGTTTTAATCAATTTAAAGTTAGACAGCTAAGAGCCTGTGAGAGAGGGGAGACAAAAAAAGAAAAAGGCAAAAAGTGAAGAAAAGCAAAGACAGGAAGAAGGCTGTATTGAGGGGAAAGGGTTAGGAGACTGAGAGTAAAAATACTGTATGAGAACTCCAGAAGCAGAGAAGTGTTTCCAGATACCTTGGTAACAACTTAATTCAACAACTGAATTGTGGAGTATCTTTATTGGAAAAATATTATAAGGAATAATCACACAAATATAGTACATTAGATAAGGATATGTCCTTTAGAATAACACCCAAACCCATGCCAAGAATTGAAGGTTAGCTTGAAGTTCCAACTATAGTGTACAAAATGCAAAAGGAGAAGATATTTGACCAAAAAAGCCTGTAAAACATTTTAACTCACATTTATAAACTTAGTCTTTTTATAATGTTACTATGGAGAACATATTACCACTTACTAGGAAAAATCTTCGTTATTTTGGAATACCTATCCAAATATGACAGTATATTATTAATAATTCAGTTAGACATGTTATCATTGAAACAAATAATTGTCTGAATGCAGACATTAAAACAGAAAGCATAATATTAGGTTTGGATTATCCTCACTGTCAATGTAACAAAGTCTACAACCTACAAAATTTATCTAATTTATATATTTTTATGTGCAAAATTCACAAAAGTTTTTCTGATATGAAATCTGTATATATTACTGTATAGATGAAGAGGGACAGTATACCTGTGATGGTTAAGGTTGCTTGGTTTAGATTAAGGGCACTTGGCTATGAGAGCCAAGTCTGACCCATATGTGACCTTAGACCTCTGGATCTCAGTTTCCTCTTCTATAGAATAAAAGGGTTGGACAAGATAACCTCTAAGGTCAGTCTCTTCCAGATTTAAAGTTATGACCTTATGATACATTGTGTATATTTACTTAATATTCATACAATATTCCCCAATGGTTCTTTGAAAAGGTGCCATTTTAACATAAATAAGGAGAACAAATTATTTTGTATTTTCAATTTCAAAAGTAAAATAAAAATATATATAGATATATCTTTTAGTCTGGGAATTGACAACCTAAAAAAAAAAGCTAATGCAATTTCTTATAATCCTAAATTAGAGAAAGTTAAACATAACAGTAGGGCAAATCTTGATTCAGAATGTTCCTCATGTTGTGAGGATCTCCAATTTCATCCTTTGGAATTCTTGACCTTTAGATGCAGGGGTGGGGAACCTCCAACCCAAAGGCCACATGTGGCCCTCTAGGTCCTTGGGTGCGGCCTTTTGACTAAGTTCAAGTCTTAAGAACAAATCCTTTTATTAAGGGGATTTGTTCTGCCTCAAGGCCACAGGTTCCCCACACCTGTTAGAGTTTGGCAGGAAGTGGCAAAACTTGTGTTTTAAAATAAAGTTTGGGTTTGAATTCTTTCTTGGTAGGCTTTATCTCCCATCTCCCCTCTTAGAGCATAAGTTCTTTGAAGTTAGAAACTACATCTTATTCTTTGTATCTTTCATAGTAATTAGCAAAGAGCCTTGTATAATAGGCTGAAGGTTCTCAACAAATGTTTTGTGAAAAATCAGATAACCGAATTTGAGAATAATATAGTTTTACATGTAGGGAAAGTTTCCTTAAGGAATACAAATCTGAGAAAGAAAGGAAGAAAGGAAGAAAAGAAGAAGAAAGGAAGAAAAGAAGAAGAAAGGAAGAAAGGAAGAAAGAGAAAGAAAGAAAGAAAGAAAAAAAGGAAGGAAGAAAGGAAGAAAGAAAGGAAGAAAGAAAGGAAGAAAGAAAGGAAGGAAGGAAGGAAGGAAGGAAGGAAGGAACTTGGTCAAAGAGAATTTCATTGGTTTTAAAAAATAATAATCATATTCTGCCCAAGCAATTCTGACTTGATATACAAAATATGTAAAGAGACTGACTTTAAGAATGATATATTCCTAATAATGACATCATCTTCAGTATCTTTAACACAAAAAGCTGCAGGCAAAATCTCTTACTCAATCTTATAATATCCATGTGAGAAAGGTCATACACAAGGAAGTTTAGTACAAATGACCAGAACAAGTTAGTAAATTACTGTCAATCTTTTAAATCATTTGCATACTGCAAGCATGAGCAGACAATCAGAACGTTTAATCTCTTAATAGCTTATTTGGCCAATGGTATGATCATGACAACAATTGGGGGGATGGTATTGACAATAAAACTCAGCAAACAGACATTTTTATGCTGCTCCACCAATGTCGAATCACTGGATTTCAGCCAAAATAAAACAACATACTTCTATTATTGTTTCTTGTTGAAGATTAGTGCTTGTCACTGTCACCATTCTGGGACCATACTCATTACAAATGGCTCCGATTAAGATAAGGAAAGGTTTCAACACACTTAGCATAAGGAAGTTTCAGAAACATTTTAGTGTCGGCCATCTTGTCAAGGAAATGGCAGCTATCAGCCTGACAACTACTGACAGGAAATTCCATTTCATTTGTTGATTGGATAGTTTGGTATATTTGCAGTGACAGGATAAAGTCAAGAAACTCAACTTATTTCTATTCTGACCCTTCCTAAAATTCAGAGGACAAATCTCCTAAATATAACTATATCTCTGTCAAAAGAATCAGAAGATTAATAGCAGCTGATGATTCATGACATTAACTAAAAGAAGGGGAAAAAAAACCCCTGACAAAGCAAAACAACAAATTGTACAAACTTAGCATTTCTTTTTTGGTCAAGGATATTTTATTCATAGTGTTAAAATCAGAGTCAGCCACCATATTGTACAGTGTTATGGTAAGAGAGTTAACTATGGAAAGAGAAGGAACAAGAAAGGTATAAAAGAATTATAGAATGTGGAAGATTTTACCAGGAGCATCAATAGCAAAATGTGAGAAATGGCTAGTGATTATATCCTGTTTCTCTGAAGTGCTTTCTTGACTTGGCTGCTTTTCAAAAGCTATGCCTCTACGTGGCTCTTGAACAAAGGAATTAAATGAAAAAAGAAACATGGAACTACATGGTTCCCTAAGGATCATAGAGTTTACTTGATCAATAATTTCTTTTAAGACAATACCTTCTTCAGTAGATTATCAACATACCATTAGTAGATCATCAATTGAGGTCATAATCACACAGACATTTGAGGTCACCCAATTATTTATATTTTTGTGCCCTATAAGCAAAGATGTAGCAGTAAATATTTAACTGACTCTCTGAGGGGAAAAAAACTGAGTGAATGACAGACTTTTAAATTTAATTTATATTTACTAACATTTTCTCCATTGCTTTCTTAAGTCTAAAAATCATCAACATAATAAATCAAGCCTGAATTTTAAACTTTGTCAATTTCCAAGGTGTAAATGTTCACAATGAAAATTTAATAATGAGCATTAGGAGCTGACTTTAATTGGGTCTAACATACTCCTGTCTATAAATATTCTAGGACCCATTAGAATAAAATTCCTGTATACTATTATCATTTCTAAATTCCATAATGCCATATTAATTTCTTTAACTCAAATATTAATTGTTTTTCAAATAACTCAACTATAGTTGCTACTTAATCCCTTCATCAAAATTCATATCCAGTTTGCTGTTAAAATTAAGCGACAACATACAAAATAGCTACTTTGAATAAGTCACTGAAGTTATGATTCATTAACAAAGCAAGCTTTTGCTTATATTGTCACTATACCTAAGTTCTTCAATATGACAGTGGATTCATCATATTGCTAATGTGGGTTCAGTCCACTAGTACTAATTGGAACCATTTACTTTCTCATCTAGTATGCTTCTTATCTGTGTTTTTCTAGAAATCCACTATATAGGTCTACTCAACACACTGGAGACCTTCCTCTGCTTCTTTTAATATCTCCTAAGTAGCACTGTGGGACTTGGGCTGTTCATCCCTCTTTCTTATTATGTGCTTGGCGTACTTCCTTTTCTTGTCATTTCCATCCTTGACAATGTCTTTAAATTGCCTTTTGCTAGTGTCATTTTCATAAATAAACTGTGACCCAACATGAGTCTCTCCACAGTCTTTGGAATGATCACCTACAACTTTATTCTATAGATGTCACAGTACTCCATGATTCATAGTCATATAGCATCACTGGGAGAATACTGGTATTGAAAATAAGGGCTTGAGGTCAGCTTCAGATTTTTGAAGGTGTGGCACAGTTCCTCAAATTCAGTCCAACCTGTTGTTTTCCTCCTACTGAATTCTGGGCCACTCACTGCCCTAAGATGTATATAGTGGTGATCTAACTTAAGTGACTACTCATATAACTCCACATCATAATCTTGTTAATATATACTCTTCATATCATTCCAGTAAATAATTACTTGTTTGGGTAACCATACATTTCATTCAGAAGGCACTGCCATAATCTGGGGGCTAAATACCAATGAACTGCTCTCCACAGGGTGAGCAAATAAGCCTAAAAATGAGGTGCCCTGAGAAGCAGATAAGAATCTGCACATGAAAATCAAACCACCACCACCACCACCACCTTCATCACCATCTTCTCTCAGATGCCAACAAAAACAGCCCAAGACCCTGAACACAAAAGTCTTTGGAATAGCAATGTCCTATCTCCTTCGCAAAGCCACCAGAACTGCTTCCATCCAGCAATCACTGAGGGAAGAAATAATTATGGAGAAGGAGTCTACCTTCCTCACCACTAGTAGCAACAGTTGCCGCCAACAGGCAGATAAGCACAAGAACTTTGTGATGATAGTACCCCTGAGACCATCAGCCCTACTTCTAGCCTAGCCCTCACAGCCTGACATTTCTCACATTGAGAGAAGTATTTCCTATGGAGAAGGCACCAACCATCTCCCAACTGCCAATCAGTTGTAATCCCCAAAGCAGGCAAGTTAAAGTACCTGAAGCAATTGAGCATCCTGAGAGGAGAGAAAAGAAACAGCAAGTAGCAAGCAAGTTGCACCACCAACACCTTTATCACCATCTCCTCTCAGACCTGGTGGAGACAATGGGGACTCTGAACCCAAGAGTCAATGATTCTGGTCTTGTGCCTGCATCTAGCATCCTGGGAAGCAGCGCCTGTAAATATGTAGCTTGTCAATTGCTCCTACAGGTGCTACAGCCACAGCTACTGAGGACCCAGAAAAGAAAGTTCTTGCCACTGCTAAATGGTTTATGTCAGAAACTAGCATGATTTTATCAGTAGAAATGCCATTAAAGAAGATATATTCCCATCTGCTTTGCTATATGGGTCTTTTCCATCTGTCCCATGGCTGAAACCTTCCCAACGAGTTGCCTCTACCACTTGAATGGGAACTCTTTAAGAGCAGGGACTGTCTCACTTTTCTATCTGTATACCTAGGGAAGTGGTTCATAAATGCTTTTCATACATTTATTCATTCACACATTCATTCAGTATTATCAATATAATATTACTGGAAAACCACATAATCAGGGGAAGGATGAAACTATGATCAAAATCTACATTAAAAAAATCCTTGGTCACAAGGAATTCTTTCCATGATTTGTTTCTCATCCCAGTTTTATTATAGAACTTTAGAGAAACAACAGGATGCAGTAGAAAGAGTACTATACTGGGAGTCAGAAGCCTGTGCTTCCAGTGTAGACTCTACTGCTTATCATCTGGGATTCAAACCTCAGCTTCTTCACCTACAAAAGTGGGAAGAATAATCCCTACAGAAATATGACACAACAGCATTGTAAGAATGACACATCATAAACTTAAAAGTGCTATATGAATTTGAGTTAGCAAAATGTTTAAAAAGTGTACAAAATTTTGGTAGGGAGGAAGGGGAAGTAAAGTGACGGTAGAAATTGTTAGGAGATTCATGAAAGTTATATCTACATATGTTTGTTTATCAAGATATGAAGGAAATAAAAGAAAATACCTGGTTGCCTTATCATCATCATCATCATCATCATCAGGATCTGATGATACATGAGAAAGCAAAGGGAGAAAATGGAATTGATGACAGATTTTTAAAAATTATAAAATTCTAGACAAGGTCAAACATAGTTGATCAACTTGTGGCATCTGAAGAAATTTATTATTTTAAATGTTAAGATTTAAGTGAAAGGAGTAGTTCGCAAATAGGAAAATCATTATGGTAAGCTCTGACCTTAAACTAACAAGAAAATGACAAGCATTACTTTTTCTTCATATAAAACTGTCATTTACTGCAAGATCATTATAGAAAAAGTATATTTTTCCTTTTATGAAATAAGTAATTATACCATGGATTTAATAGATGTCAAAATATATGTGTTTTAACTTGGTATTTCAGTAATCTAAAAATAGCAACTAATACCTACAAATATAATAAATACCTTAAAATCTATGGTCTAAACAGGTTAAGGGATGCCTGTAGCATTTGTCATTGGCAAATCACTTAAGTTTTCTCAAAAACCCTTCCCACTATGTCAAACACAGAATAGGGAGGGTTTCTCTAACAAGATTAGACTACAACCTCTCCTTCCCCGCACAGTCTGCCTCTCTTTACCTAATATTTCTATTCTCTTTCAAGACTGCTTATAATGTCTTCTGAACTGATTTCATTAATAATATATATTGTCAGGGTTGTGAGGCAGGGTAACAGTATGATTTGCACCTGAGACTGACTTTGGGCATCATCAAAACTTGAGAGTGGTGACAAGAATGGTATAATAGTGAGCAGGTAGGTCTGTGTGGAGAAGGTAAAAGATTGTGCAGTAGGTTAATGAAGGATGAAGCTGAAAAGGTAGTTGCTAACAGTTTAATCAGAAAACAAAATAAAGAGGGAGATGGGGGGGATGTAAGTCCATGAGTACTATGATTTGATGTATTAAAATTTTATTTATATACCACTTTTAATATATATGTATCATAAAAAGTGAAGTACACTTGCAATAGTCAAAAGTGTGATAGAAGGAGGTGTGTCTCTTATTTCATTGCTTTAGATCTATGACTAATGAGAGGATCAATGACCAAAGTTGAAAGAACATATCATTCAATTGGCTGTACAAGTTATTTAGTTTGGCTGGATAATTTGTGAGAAAAAGATCCAATAGTTTTAGTGGACTATATGTTCAATGAGTCAATAACATGATACAGCAGCCAGGAAAGTTAATGCAATCTTAGGAGGTATAAAGAAAGACAATATACTCATAACTAAGAAACTGTACTCATATTCAGCCTTGGTCAGATACATTTCAGGAAATATTTTATTAATTTTATTTTTATTTTATTTGTTTTATTAATTTATTTTTATTAATTACTGATAAATATTGATGATAATACTGATTATTAATTTTATTACTTATTGATAATAGCTAACATTTATATAGTGCTTATTATGTGCCAGGGACTGTACTGGCACTTTATAATTATTATCTCCTTTGATCTGAACAACCCTGGGAAGTAGATGCTATTATTATCCCCATTTTACAGACAAGGAAATAGAGGTTAAGTGACTTGCCGAGGGTCACACAGCTACTGTCTGAAGTCATATTTGAACTTAGGTCTCTCTGACTCCAGGTCCAGTGTGCCACGTAGTTGCTGTGGTACATCCAGAAGAGAGCGAGGGAAGGTACTGATTGACAAGTCCAACATATGAGGGTCAGTTAAAGAAACTGTGCTTATTTAACCTCAAGGAAAAAAAAAACCCAAACCTTTGCAAAGTACAACTTACAATTTGGCCATCCTCCTTATCCCTGTCCCTTCCACCAAAAATCTGGACTTTGTTCCTAGGACACTGGGCTCTGGTAGGTGAGGTGTAGCCTTATCTTGATAAGAACCAGGCCTCCTTATCACTTTTTGGCCACTTCCAAAACACACTGTCATACACCTACTCCTCTCCCCTTTCATACACTGTCTACTCCCATCAGAATATAAGCTTTTTGAAGTACTTTTTGATTTGCTCGTTCCTATTTGTAACCTAAGTTTGTATCACAGTGTCTGGCACATAGTAATACAATAAAAGCTTTACTATTCATTCATACATGACTAGCAGGGACATTAACATTCTCTTTAAAAATTTGATAGACCATCATATAAGAGGGAATGGACTTACTCTACTTGGTCAGGAGGGCAGAACTAAGAGCAAAAAATGAGGAGGCAAAAGAGGAGAAGGAGGAGGAAAAGGAGGAAGAGGGGAGAAAAAGAGAGAAAGGAGGAAGAGAGGAGAAATAGAGAAGGAAAAGAAACAGAGAGAGAAAGTAAAGACAAGACAGACAGACATGAAGATATATTTGGATAGGGACAGAATCTTAGGTGTTGTAAGGGACCTTAAAGTATCTAATCCTAAACAAGAATATTCTTTACCTCTTACTCCATGAATGGTCATTAAGTTTTTTGCCTGAAGATCTCTAGTGAGAGAGAATTCACTCCTGCCCATAGGAGGGCATTCTACTTCAGGATAGGTCAAATCATAGGGATGTTTTTCTTCTTTGCAACATCTATCAAATGATCCTAGTTAAGCCCTCAGGCACTATGCAGAATAAATCTAAACCATTTTGGGTGTGACTACCTGGCCCAGGTCCTTTTCTCTATGCTAAACATACCCAGTTCTTTCAACTGATCCTTATGTGGCACAAACTGGAGGCCCTTCACCATACTGTTTGCCCTTCATTGGACATCCTCTAGCTTACCAATACCCTACCTAAAATATTTTACCTAGAGTGGAATAAGAAATTCTGCATCTGTCCTGAGCAGGGCAAAGTTTAGAAAGACCATCACATCTCTAGGTAGTCTTGGACTGTCTCTCTTAATTCAGTCTAATAATGCATCTGTCTTCTGGGTTGTTGACGCATTGAACTTACAATCCAATAATATTTGCATATCATTCTCAGATGAACTGCAATACAGAAATGCTTCTTCAATCTTGCCTGAAGAAGGACAATGAGCTAAAGTCAAAAGTGAAGAACAGGGAAATAAGCTAGAACACAGCTGGTTAGTTGAGTAGCACTTTGGAGAATCCAAAAATATTCTACCAGAGCCAATACTTTTAATACATTACAGTGAAGCTAGTTAGTTCTAAAATAGGAAATAAAACATTAGATTAATCATTAATTACAAAAGAATCGAAATCACAAATGACTGAGCCAAAAGGCAATTAATGAAAAGACATCCAGGAGGCCTAAGCAGGCTATATAGTATATTATCAATGACTATCTGTAAACCAGAAGCAGTGGTGTTGTTCATCCTTCATATTTGAAGACCAATGATATCACAATGTTAGGGTCAAGGTATGGTGTGTTTGACTGTGATTCATCAGTCCAGTATGAATTTAGAAGGTTCTACCATAGGTTAGGCATACAAAGTTCATTTGATCATTTGGGATGAAGATATCTCCCACATTTCCTTTGTGCTACTGTGATTTTGCTTTGCTAATAGAGCACAGCACCTTCCTTGATGCAAACACACCTTGATGCAAACATGCTGTGTTTCAGTGTCTCCCATATCTCAAAGTCAGTACTACAATTCTTCAGCAAGACCTTGAGAATGTCCTTGTACTACTTCTTCAGGGATCCATGTGAGTGCTTGTCTTGTATGAGTTATTTGTGGAATAGTCTTAGGTAAAAACATATTTGGCATTAAGGCTACATGGCCAGCCCATTGGAGCTGCACTCTCTCCAGTAGAATTTGAATGTTTGGCAGTTCAGCTCAAGAGAAGATACATCCAGTACCTTATCTTGCCAGGTAATCTTCAGAATCTTCCTAAGACAATTTAAATGGAAGTGATTCAATTTTCTGGCATGGTGCTAGTAGACTGTCTGGGTTTCACAAGCATACAACAATGAAGTTAGCACAATGGTTCTGTAGACCTTCAGTTTGATAGGCAGCCCACTATTTAGGAGCCTCCTGAATGCTAAGCTAGTTTTGGCAATGCATGCATCAATCTCATATCTATTTGGATATCCCTGGAAAGTACATTGCCAGAGTAAGTGAATTTATCCACAGCATTCAAAATTTCTCCATTTTCCATGATTAAAAATTTCATATATGGATGGTGTGATGCTAGTTGGTGAAAGACCTGTTTTCTTAGTGTTGATAGTTAGGCCAAAATTAACATAAGCAAAAGAGATCCTCTGTTGCATCTCAGTATCAGATGGTTCACTGAGTGCACAATCATTTGCAAACAAAAAGTTAGGTACCTTCCCTCCTCTTCAATATTGGCTTGCAGTCTTTTTAAGTTAAATAATTTTCCATCAGTTCAGTAGCTGACCTTGATGCTATTTTCATCTTTGCTGAAGGTGTCTAACAACATTGTGGAAAATATGTTGAAAAGTATGGGAGCAAGCAGACAGCCATACTTTACTCAATTGGTGACCGGTAAAGCATGAGAGCATTGTCCTTTATCCAGAATCTATGCAAGCATGCCACCATGAAACTGGTGCGCAATACTGATGAACTTCTCCAGGTAACCAAATTTCACCATAATCTTCCACAATTCCTCATGACTGACAGCATCAAAAACCTTGGGCAGGTAAATTAATGTAGTATACAGACCTGTGTTCTAGTAGATGAAGAGCCCATAAAAATGACAAATCAGACCCATAAAATTACCAAACTTTTCCCCGTAATCTAAATGGGAACCTAGAACCACTATAAATGAACACTTATTTAGCACTGTTACATACTAAAGACTTTCCTATTAATAAGTCACACAAATTATAATTATTCAAGAGGTGGAGATTCCATGTCCACGTATCTCTTTTGATTCATCATAGCACATATTACTTATTTCTCAAATTTATTCTTCACTTTTCCAACAGTATTTCAGGAACACATAATGCACTTACTATTCAGTCCAACAGTAGAAGAGCTAATGTGGAAATGCTGGCTTGAAGAAACTGCTAGCAGATTTTTTAATATATGTTTTCTGTGTTTATAAGAAGTTTCAAATTACTTAAAAACTACCATGCCCTAAAAGACACACACTGGAACATGTACACAGTTCTCTCCCAAATGCATTCCACTAACCCCTTTTACTATCATTTGGGGTTTCCTCATTTCCTAAGCTCTGGGATTTTAGTGTCTGCTGCTATGCTGTCTATTGCTTTTCCCCCTTACAACTGCAAACCTAAAGAAGAATTTGACCACATACACACTTACACACTCAACCACACAGACAACATGCATACACTCACCCACACAGATACAATCTCTCACGCACACCCCCCCACCACAAACACTCACACACTCTCTTACACACACACACACACACACACACACACACACACACGACCTTGCAAAATTCCTTAATCAAGAGCCCTGTATTGATAGTGACCACTAAAAAATAGAAGGCCAAAAATCACGACACTGCAAACTAATTTCTATCAGAAACAGAAAAATAAGAGAAGATAGACCACACGACAGAATTTAACAAGAAGGATTTTTTTTCAAGGCAGAGCTCATGATTTTATTCTGGTCAAGTGCCTGAAGGAAAGAAGCACAATCTGCCAAATCTGCTTTACCAGTAATTAGACAAATAGCCAGGTCCTGTGTCAGAGAGACAGGCTATTATTGCTTAACACTAGTCGAGCTCCCACAGAACACTACTTGCCTTGAATACAGGCTGACACAAGTATTTTTTTCAGAGGTTGAGTGCCTACACAAACCATGGGCATCTCAATCAGCAGATGAAATGTCTTAAATTCTCAGTATACGGTCTGGAAATAAAAGGATTCAAAGCGTGAAAAAGTCAAATTGAAGAAAAGAGTACTTACTGCTAGTAGATAAGTTTTACTGTTGGAAATTTTTTTTAAAGTTATCATTTATTTAAAAAGAAAACACTTTGTAACTCTGCCCCACATTAACAGCTTGCAAAAGCGTATGCTTTTAGAACAACAATAATAAAAAAGGGATGTTTTACAGTACGAGTGTTTTAAAAAGTCTTTGTGCTATAAGGGAACCAACTTTTAATCCCATTAGAGCATCAAAGAGTTCCCTATCTAAATGCAATGTGTTTTTAGCTCATCATATATATCACAAGGCCTAAACCAGTTTAAAGAAGTCATTTGCCGCCATTCACTCCTACCCTTACACCCATGTATGAGTTACAGAACAAGTCAAGCATTATCATGGACACATAATTTATCCTTGTTAATAGAAGCCCTTAATATAGCCCTGTTCATGTGTCTCTAGAGCTTATTTTAGAAAATTTACAAACAAAATTGAAAAACCTCATCTTCCAAAGAATCTTGTCATTAGTATAAATAAACTTTCAATCATTTAAATATGTTTACACAATCTAAGTAGTCCAGTGATTGAGCATGCTATTTAGACAATATCATCAAGTAGTACCAGGCAACAAAGTTATTATTAAAAAAAAAAACCAACCAAAACCCCAGCTCTTTGAGATGTTTTCCTTTTAGAATGTGATTCTCTCCAGCCAAGACTACTATAACATATCAGCAAAACAAATGTTTAAAAAAAATTAAGATAAACATTGATGCGAACTTGCTTGAACTCTGCTCTTTTATTGTTTGACTTTTTGACCACAATTTCCCAGCAAACATATACACAAGCAGCTGATTTCTACGTATTTGTCAAACAGCAAAATAGATGGGACTGTCTCAGAATTTCATATGGATTAGAATGTCCTATCAGCTAAAGATTCATCTGCCACACATGCCGAAAAACATTATCAATTACAATGCTAGTATCCCTGAGAAAGAGCTTAACTCTAAAAATTAGGTTTCAAAACTAAGGATTTCTTTTTATCTAGAAAGAAATATTTTGGGAAAATTTGAGTAGATGTTTTTTTTTTCATTTTTCTTTTTGAGCAATTAGTATTGAAACTTGGGGTAGTTTACAAAGTTACTAAACATTTTCCTTCAATTAAATACACATCAATTTCTAAAGGACCTTCTAAATAACAGCTGTTTGGAGGTATTTTTTTGAGGGGGGAAGGAG
Organism: Pseudocheirus occidentalis; assembly: GCA_028646575.1. Taxonomy (NCBI): domain Eukaryota; kingdom Metazoa; phylum Chordata; class Mammalia; order Diprotodontia; family Pseudocheiridae; genus Pseudocheirus; species Pseudocheirus occidentalis. Next base: position 81,520,377 of record CM053598.1, read on the forward strand.
AAAATTCACATCAAGCTTTTATGTCTCTCTGTGAATTCTTTGTCTTGTGTATTTATGAAATGTGTTATAGTGGAGGAGTAGGAAGTAGCTAGAATTAAAGAGTTAAATAAAGGCACTTACTGACAATCTTATCCTTGCAACTATCATTAGAAATGCCAATATTTGAAAGGAGACTCAATTAAATGTCTGCTTTATGACAGTGACAGCCATACAATGCCTGATTTCCCCTGTTTTGTATCATAGTAATAGTAATAATAATAACTAAAAAAATTTATGTAGTGCCTTATGGTTTGCAGTGAACTTTATAAATATAATTTAATTTGATCCACACAATCCTGGGGAGTAAGCGCTATCATCTGCCTTTTATAGATGAAGGAAGTGAAGCAAGTAGAGGTTAAATAACTTTCCTAGGGTCACACAATTAGTGTCTAAAGTAGGATTTGAACTCAGGTCTTCTTAACTCCAAATACAGCGCTCTATCTATTGTACCACCTAGCAGTTTATTATTAATGATCTCTACTTAGCATTGTATTCTATGGGTACATTACTCATAATTCTAACAACATGCTTTATTAATATCTTGTTGAAAAGTATTATCATTATCAAGTTCATAGGATCAAAGATTTAGAGTGAGAAGGGACCTTATCTAGTCACTCCTCCTCATTTTACAGAGAAGAAAACTTGAAGCCCAGGGAATTTTTTTTAATTGAGTTTTTATTTGTTTTCTTGTTTACATTATTCATTTTCAATACATTTTTTGAATTACACATTTTCTCCCCGTCTTGCTCCTGCCCCAACCCTATAACAGCAATCCCACTGTAAAGCCCCTCCCCTGCTCTGCTCTCTTAT
>CM053598.1:81521725-81581725 GCA_028646575.1 Pseudocheirus occidentalis
TTTCAAATATACATTCCTCGATGTCACCCAATTCATATAAGTCCAATATCATTATAATACGTTACTTGGTTCCAAAATTATACTAAATAATACGAGGGTCTGTAAATGCACATTTTCGCTGCAAGGTAGCATTGAGTAGCTGATAGCCAATGTCCAGAATGGTTCGGAGTGCAAAGGGTTAAGGTAAATCAAGGACCCAACTGGTCATTTCCTAGCATTTCCCTTCCTGCAATATCAGAGGTAGAAAATCAATTAAATGTGGCTGAGCATGACTCTTGTTTCATCCTAAAGAACGCTTGAACCTTTCCTGTTATGTTGTTCTCTCTCTTAGATAGGCTGCCCTACTGTGTAGATTATCATTACATACAGATCTTTGCCTTTGGTTTGGAGTAGAACCGTAGGATTCCCATATTGAATCAGGAGTGATAAAGGCTTATCATAATCGTGGCTTTCAAAGTCACGAATGGCCTTGAACAAGATTGTCAGTGACTCTTCCTCCTCTTGCTAATGCTTGAAGATCATTGCCTTTGAAGTCCAGCGACCTATGTCCAGATACTGAGACCTACCTGGTAGTATTCTTTGCCCTGAATCCCTTACTTCTTCTAGACCCTATCATCCATGATCTTGACTACTAGAACTTGTGTTTGAAAACAATAACATTGAGTTCCACTGCTCCTACTATCACTGCCTCATTTACCTTTTTCTGTGAAAATATCTGGAAAAGTTCCAAAGCAGCTTCAATTGGGACATCCATAATAAACTCAAAATTAATATATGGCCTGAATATTAAAGGTCATAACATAAAATCATAAAAACAAAGTTTAAAAATGATCAGACTAGATAACTTTCATAACTATGTCTAGACAAAATAATTCTTTAAAAAAAGGTTCAACTGATTTTCTAACATAATTTCCCTCAGCATCCTTCTCCTCCCCCCTCCTAAAGAGCCAACTAATTAATAATAATAATAAAATTCAAACATTTACACAGCACTTACCATGTGCCAGGTACTATACTAGGTGCACCATAATCACCATCTCTTTTGATCCTCACAACAACCATGGGAGGTAAATTCTATTATTATCTCCTTTTTACAGGTGAGGAAATGGAGGCAACAGAGGTTAAGTGACTTGCCTAGGGTCACACAGCTAGTAAGTCTCTGAGGTTCCATTTGAACTCGGGTCTTCCTGACTCTAGTCTTGATCCTATATTCACTGGGCCACACAGCTGCCAGATATAACAAATACTATTTTAAAGGACAAAAATAAAACTAAAAAGATGGGGAAAATCAGTATAGCTGATCAATACACTGAAAAAGCCTGAAATGTATTGCACTCACGGCCCTTCCTCCTCCGGAGAGGGGTGGGATAGGGGTGCATTTTTATATCTTTCTCAAGTCATGCTTGTTCTTTGTACTTTTACAACATTAGCTTTTGATTTCGTGTGTCGCTGTTCTTTGCACTGACACCGCCGTACTTACGTGTATTGTTTTCTTGGTTCTACATACTTCACTCTGCATTAGGCTCATGTAGATCTTTCTATACTTCTTCGTATTCATCACCATGATAATTTCTTATAGCAGAGAAATATTCCATTACACTCATACACATCTATCTTGTTTCTGATGCTTTGCTATCACAAAAAGTGATGCTATGAATATGCCAGTGTACACGGGGATTATCTTTTTATCAATGGCCTCCTTAATATTTAAGCCTACTAGTGGAATCTTTGCGTCAAAGTTTACGGACATTTTAGTTACATTATTTGTGTAAGATCAAAAAGATAATATTTGTAAACTGCTTAGCAGTGTATGGCACATAGTAGGCGCTATAGAAATGCTAATTACCTTTCCTCCCATAAGAAAAAATTCTTAAGAAAACAGTCAAAATCATGAAACTGAAAAGCCTTTGCAAACAAATTTTAAAAAATAATAGGAGGGGCAGCTGGTGCAGTGAACAGAGTATCAGCCCTGGAGTTATGAGGACCTGAGTTCAAATCTGATCTTAGACACTTGCTACTTACTAGCTGTGTGACCTTGGGCAAGTTACTTAACCCCAACTGCCTTGCTTTCCCTCTTCAAAAAAAAATTAATGAAGTAGGATAAGAAGGGAAGTGGTTGATTAGGGGGAAAATTTTCAATGAGAAGCTGCTTTTGTAAGTTATCTTTTTTCCATTCATCTTGGCACTGTACTATCTGGATCACTCATTCTCTATACTACTGGACTTCCAGAAATCATGCCCTGGACAAATTAATCAGATCAGGTTAAACTTCTGCCTCGGAGCAAAGCTGTTCTGATTTGTAAGAGAGTGAGCACAAACTCACATAGTCTTCCATATCTGGCAAGAACAGAATATCCACCCAGGTCATCTTCACATCATCTACCACAGTAGTATGCACATCCCTATTCTACTCTCCTCTGACCTTTTGATTTCTTTCTCTGGAAGTAGTGCTCAAATCAACAACAGCATAGCTTTTCAACAGAGAATGATCTCCTATGACTCCAATTACCATTCCGGTGACTTCCTAGGTCACAATTTCCCTTCCTGAACACCATTCTCCTGTATATGTTGTCAGTCCCTGCTAAACTCCTTGAAGGTAGGAAATGTCTTGCTTTTTTAGTTATATCTCCATTGCTTAGCACAATGCCTGGAACACAGTAATCTCCCAAATTCCTTTTATTCATTAACTTATTTGTCTATCTCTCATTAGGGTCTGATATAAAAAAATAGAGGAAGAACTAATATTAACATATAAAACCAAAAGTTATTCCTCAAATGGGTAATAAAAAGATAAGAACAATTAGCAAAAGAATTAGTATTAATAAAGATATCAAAGATTGTCACAAATTACTAATAAGAGAAATGCAAATAAAAAGAACTAAATTTGCAAAAATGTTAAAAGAGGTGAACAGTGAATGTTTGAGGAATGTCAGTGTTTGTAGAAAGACAAGTACACTGTTGGTAGAACTATGAAGTGATCCATACATTCTGGGAAGCAATCGGGAATTATGCTTTTAAAAAGTGACTAAAATATCTGTTCCCTTAGGCTCTGTGATCCTACTGCTAGACATATATCCCAAGGAGATCAATGGTAAAAAGAAAGGATCTCTATAAAACAAAATATTTATAGGAGAATACTGTAGCAAAGAATTGGAAATAAACTAGATATACATCATTTGGGGAATGATTTAAGAAATCATGGCACATGAATGTAATAGAATATTATTATCCTAGGGAATGATGGATATGACAAATACAGAGAAGCGCAGTAAGATTCATATAAAATGATGTACAGAAGTATATAATTTGAAAATTGGAAAAGTCCTGAGTGGCTAATTAGTTCAGGAAAAGGAATGATTTTTAAATAGTCAACCAGTATAAATATTTTTTTAATTTAAAATTTTCTTATTGACTTGATTATATTTTTTAGAAATGACTGGGTAAATTCTTTGGCCATTCAATCCATTAATCCATCCCTTCTCAATTTTTGGAGGCTAATAAAGTATGTAAATTGGGATGATTTATCAAGTGAGTCCTAATATGGTAAGAGTATTTTAGTAGAAGAGTAAATTATATTCACTTACTCCTGTGTACAAAAATACCATTTCATGAAAACTAGAAATCTGTACTTAAATAGCACCCTAACATTAAGGCTTTTCCCCTTCAATCCTTATACACATTATGTCTATAAAAAGGAAGAAAAATATAAATCATCATCTTGTAGGAAACACATGTCTCAATTCCCATGAAAACAGAAATTGAGACTTTTCTAATGTCAAATTCTTATCTTCTAGTAGATATATAATTTTTTTTGCTATATATGTATATGCACCTATGAACACATACAGAAATAATGTTAACAGCACAAAAATAAGTATATGAGTAATATATATTTTATTTTATAATAATAGCCTTGTTTCTAAATACCTTGATTTTTTAAAAATATCTTGATTAAATACCTTTTAATTTAAAAAATACCTTGATTTAAAAAATTTTTTTAAGTTAAAAAAATAGGGTAATTCCAGAGTCTGATTAGAAAGTATCCTTATCATTCTTTGGTCACTTAATACTAATATGTTATTACTAAAAATTGTTATTTCAAAAAAGAGATTGCTAGTTGTTGTTTTTTAACCCAAGACTACTAGCTTCATTAAGTTTCTTAAAAGCAATAAAATGAAATCAGATATCTAGAATGTGATTGTCTTTTTATATAGGATACAGGTCTAACACTAACCTGCAATATTCTAAATACAGAAAAGGAAACAACAAGTGGGTAAAGGGCTGAAATGTAAAGGTCAAATGCTCACAGAAGTCTTATAACTGCTTTGGGCTGGGCTAAATTTCTAAATCATTGCCAGAAACTGTGTTCTGTAATGTAAGTAAGTAGAAGGTGTTATGGAAGGTAGGAAAGTGCTGAGAGAAGGGCAGGGTGATTAAAAAGTCCTAGTGCTGATATGTACGGAAGTTAATATGGCTGCTTGAGGGAAGGTGTTGGACATATTTTAAAAGGTAGGGTGAGCCTACATAATGGGTGCCTATAAGAGGAAGACAGATTTGCAAAGCTAATACAAGTACAGATGGGATCTTATCTTTTGTGGATCATTACATACTATTCACTATCTTGAGAATTAGTAGACAGAAAATAGGACTACCCATAAATCTCTTCTGTTTATAACATAACTTTTCCTCCTTTACTCTCTTCATTTCTAAGTGGACATTTAGCACGCATTTAGCATAGCAGTCCAAATCAGACCCTTAAAATGTGTTACTGTATAATACTCTACTGAGTCAACATGTAGCAATTCCTAAATGTATAACGTTCTGAAGTGATTTTCTATATTTAATAGTTTTAATACTGTTTAACTTATAAATTAACTATGTTAGGCAACCTGAAAGAAAGGGAAGAGTTGATGTTAAAAATGCACAAATTACAATTGTTTAAAGGGAGCAGGAATAATGTTACTTTTATTGGAAGTCAATCAATTCTCCAGAGGCATATTTTCGTTGCTTTTAGACTTTTTAAATTTTTATAATTCTAAGTTAAATGTGGAGAGGTTTAACACCCAATTCCAGCTTAGTTCAGGTTAGCACACACTGCAAAAGCCACTTTAAAATCCCTATAAAGTTTTTAAATGCACTTTTCAGGTCAAACCCAGCTCATTTTTCTTTCATGACATCAGAATAGTAGTTTTTAATTTCATTCCATCAGAGACCAACTGGCTTTTAAACTCTATTTTTCTAAAATCAACAAAACACAATGTAGGGGTGAATAACTTCCTAATTAAAACAAGGCATTAAGACAGTAAGATAGCATCAGAAGCACTTAGTATAGCCCAGGAAATGTGGGAGGTAAAGAAGGGAGGTCTAAAAGGGATATAAAAGGTAAAGGAAAAAAACAACTTTTTTGGTAATGTATCATTATAGTTAGTTAACATACATTTGCCTAGTTATCATAATTTATGGTTATAAAACATTATGTCTATGATCTCATTTTATCCTTAGAAGAACCCTGAGAGGTAGGTACAATTGTATCATTCCCACTTTACAAATTAAAATATTGGGGCTTAGATAGGTTAAGAGGCCTACCTATGGTTAGAAAGAGACATACCTAGGATTGAAATCCAGTGCTTTTCCTGTTATGTAATACTACTATCCGTTATGGATAAATATAAGGGAGAACTATGTTTACCAACAATTATGAGACTGTGCTTACAAAATATACTTGTTTTGTCACTTAGTCATATCTGACTCTTTGTGACCCTATTTGGGGTTTGCCTGGCAAAGACACTGGAATAGCTTGCCATTTCCTTCTCTAGCTCATTTTACAGATGAGGAAACTGAGGCAAACATAGTTAAGTGACTTGCCCAGGGTCACATAGCTAGTGTCTGAGTGTGGATTTGAATTCCAGTCCTCCTGACTCTAGCTTTGGCGCTCAATTCACTGTGCCACCTAATTGTCCAAAACATACAACACAATATTTACACATTAAAGATATGATAAAAGACTTTGCTGCTTGTTTCAACTATTCAAGTGCCTTTGAGTGTCCCCTTTCATTGTTGGAAACAGTACATATTTGTGTTGCCCTTAATAGGCTTATGGGAGTTTGGAGACCTTCCCTTTCCTTAATAGGCCTAATGTCATCACATGGAGCCCACAGTGGGAGGCACATGCCGAAAGAGCAGAAAGGGAAGGGTGGAACAGGAAGGCACAGGGCAGATAAAAGCTGGAGCGTGAGCTGGGACCAAACACAACTGAGAGGGAGAATATTTGTGATGTTCAGCATTATGTCTGTCTTCTATTTCTGTTGATGTTATTTTATCAGAATGAAGCATTCTGTCTGTTGAAAGAGGACTTTACCAGAAGCCCTGAAAGAGCACTCTACTGCTGAAACAGAAACCCTAAAAGAGAACTTTACTGCTTGCTTATAGAAGTTGTGAAAGAAGACTTTACTGCTGTTTTACAGAAGTACAGAAAGAGGGCTTTATTGCTGTTTACAGAAGTCTGGGACTCAACTGTTGATTTCTGTTTGATTTCTCAGACAGAAGCTTTGTCTGTTGGTTTGTGTTACTTTGTCAGACAGAAAGTGAAATGAGATGACAGTCCTGACAATGGGTGTAAATATTGTTGTAGCTCTGTTAAGCTTTGTCTTCCTAGAAAAAGAAACTGAAGGTCTGGAAGTGAAATAGTCCCTGTGGGCTGAGATATAGAACAGAAGCAGAGAGCTACCTGCCTGTGAATCCAGGCAAGAGCTGGGAGAGCTGCCTACCTGTGAATCCAGGCAACAGTTGGGTGAATCCAATCAAGAGTTAGGATTGTGGAAGAGGAGCCATTGGGCATGGAAGTCAGCTTTGATTTGAGATGAAAGAAGACTTTACTTGGGTACTCAGTGCTGACTGATGATATTGTCAATTATTGTGACCTAGAGGTAGATGGTGTTTATACTTTCTGCTTAAGGATGATTGGAAGCCAGCTTGGAGTTAAGATAAAAGAAGACTTGACTTGGATACTCTATATTGATTTAGGAGATTGTGACTTACTGAATGCTATGTTTTGTTCAAGACTATGTGGCCACCTTAGTAATAAGTTGTTATATTGTTGTGAATGTTGTGCTTTAGTTTCTTGAATGTTTTGCTTTGGCTTATTGCTAAATAAATAGAGAGTTCACTACACAATGGGATATCTAAATGTACATAATCCTTTAAAATTCCTTAATTTTAGAACTCTTCATAATTACTGAGGTTGTTTGGTCTTTTATTCTGTCTAAAATAATATCTACGCTCCCTGGCCAATAGCAATAGCCAGACACTATTGCTTTTCCTTCAGTCTTCTACTTTTTTTTTTTTAATAACTTTCAGATAAACTCACCAAATTTTAGAAGGATATACATGTTGGCAGTCAATGCACTCTCTTCTCTGGCCACATTCTTGTTTGTTTCCATATGCTTATTCTTTAGAATATATTTTAATTTCTGTAATCTAAATCTTCATGACTTCCTTCTCATATGATTATAAACTATTGGAGGATAGGGACAAATTTGATTCTGATCTAATTTACTAAGATTTTAGGAAAATGATTAATAAAGTCTCTAATGCTATTCCTACAGACAAATTAGAGAGATGAAAGGTAAATGATAGTATGTTTTCATAGAGTTGGATCTTGTTACTTGGCAAGATCCAAAGAGAAGTCATCGTTCAATGTCAACTTGGAAGAAGATGCCTAGTAGAGTTCTTCCAGAACCTATGTTTGGCCTTGTCCTAAAGGAATAGTTAACATATTGGATGACAAAGTCAGGATCTGAAAAGATTTTAACAAGCTAGAATACTTGGCCAAAATGGCCCCTTTCAGCCATAAAATCTATGATGTAAGGAAATGAAATTGAATGGGACAAATGTAAAGTCTTATACTGGGATTCAAAAAATCAATTCCATGAGAACAAAACATGCTAGAGTTGGCCAGATAGCTGTTCATTTGAAAACTCTTAAATGGTTTTAATGTTTTAATGTGCTGAAACCTTCTTAGGAGTCAACTCTGTACTATCCTAGGCAAAAAAATTACAAAAACACCAAACCAAAAAAATGACTAACATTATCTTTGGCTACAAAGAAAGTAAAAGACAATGGTCCATTTAATGCACAATGTCATCTGTATATGTTGCTATGTTCATCTGTATACTATATTTTTGGGAAGCAAATTGCTAAATTGCAAAGTGTCCAGAGGATGATTTTTTAGAATGGTAAACAACCTCAGGAGCATATCAGAATTAGGAACTGGGAATGTTTAACCAGTAGATAGAAGACTTGGGAGGGACATGAATGTTGTCCTTAAAGAATCTGGAGGGTTGGTATGAAGAAGAACAATTCAATTTCTTCTATATGGTCATTGAGGGTAGAATTAGGGGGTAACTAATAAAAGTCGGAAAGAAAGATTTTGGTTCTATATAAGGGAAAAAAAACTATGACTTAGTATTATTAAAAATGAAATGGACTGCCTTGGAGGAAAAAAGTGAGTTTCCTTTAACTGAATCAAGTAAAAGGCTAAAAGACCACTTGGCAGAGATTAAAAGATTATAAATATAGAGCAGAAAGGGGTTATAGAGATCATCGAGTCCAACCTACTCATTTTACAAATGAGAAAGCTAAGATACAGAAAGGTGACATAATTCACCCCAACTGCAATCTGAATCCAGATTTTCTGAATCCAAATCCAGATTCATTGTACTGGACCATGCAACAGTTCTCATTCAGGTACCAGTGAGATAAGATAGATTCTGATGTCCTTTCACAAATCAATTCTGTGACCTCATGATTTAACTGAAAACATTTCTGCAATATCAAGAATTGGCCTATAGAGTAATGATTTCCATCTTATTTCAAATTGAATGGAGGAATACATGCATCCTACATATAATTTCAGAAACAACTAAAATAAATGAAAATAAACTCATATTATAAATCTGCCTTTCATCAAGGAAATGTTGACAGAATTTGGCACTGACAGAAGTTTGTTTCTTCTTGATTAAACATTGGGATAACTTTGGAAGATAAAGGAGGACAGACACCAATTAATGCAAATGTAAACATATGTACCAATAGATGGCACTAAAACAAGCTAAGTCTAAGAATGAGGAATTTTAAAACTTAAGTCTTAAGGCCCAGAAAAGAAAAATGTTGCTGTTAAAAAACCACTAGCCATTTTTAGGCAACTAAATCACCAGTGGTTACCCAAAGACTAAGTGCCATAATAATAGAATATGGAAAATGGAGATGTTGAAAATGAGAAATTGTGAATTTGTTTACTTTGGTCTTTTTGACTATGGTTATAAGAATAATTGTCTTGACTTCCTACTTTGTTAACCATAGTTGTTTGTAAGAAGGTGTAAGGAGGAAGAGAGGTAGGAATGGTGAGTATGGGAAAGAAGGAAGGATAGGAAGATAAGACAGAATAAGGAAAGGCAGGCTGACACTATGTAATCATTCTGATTTTACTGATACATTTAATAATCAAATATTTTAAGAATTTTAATGTTGAAATGAAATAATTTTTAAAATCACATAATTTACTAATATTAATGAACTAGGCCCTCATTGGAAATAATGGGATTTAATAATGTAATAGATAAAGAGAAGAGAAAATTCAAATTTATAATATCAACAATGGTCATTCCTCATTAATGGGGAAAACTCATTTAATTATTTCAAAACATCCTTTTCCATCCACACAGTGATCAATATGATATATTGCATAAGAAATTTCATAAAGAGAAAACAGAAGTTGGCATTTTCTTCATTGAATATTGGGATAACTTTTGAAGATAAACAACTTTAAAAGTGCAGAATAAATGGCATTTTTGAAGAACTACTGAGCTTCTTTGAATGCTTTTTTCACTATGAGCAATAATGCTGCCACAAAAATCTGTTTTGCATCATCTAAATGCTTGAAACAAGAACACATAATTTAGGAGGGAAAAGATGGCCACCACTTAGCCATAAAGAGCAGCAGTAGTGTTAGAAATAGCTTCCCTATGATATTTTTGTTCATGTTCTGGGTTTCTTCAGCAGTAGAAGTAATTACTGTGGTTTGTGAGGGCAGCATTTATCCCTATTACTGTTTATATACTGTATACAAACAGAGAACTTAACTCCCAATACTTTCTGATGAGCACACAGGTTTACAGTCATATGTCTGTCTTTAACCTTTAAGAAGGCTCAGGTGGTTTTATCAGATGTAACTTTTGCCCTCAAGCAAAGCTATATCAATCTTTGATCCTATTTCTGTTTCTCTAAAAAAAACCCAACCTAATACTATTTTTCTGCTTAAACACAACAGTACTATTGTATGTTCACTGTTTATATGCCATACTTCATTGACTTAATCCTACTCATGGATGATGCATGATGATAGATTGAAAAACATAACTAAACAAGCTCTACCTTCTGTTTGTTCCAGCTTTATCCCTGAAATCAAACCCTTTTGTCCCTACCCAAAGCTAGTATGCAAATTGAAAAGTATTTTCTTGGAGGCAGAAAAAGAAACCATGTAAAACAGAACATCTACTCTTATCTAATCATTACACATGATATTATCACTACATACTTTACTGTTTTATTCTACAGTATGTTTTTTCTTTACAATGCCACTCCTTTGGAGTTAAGTATGCTCAGGTGTCAAAGCTCTGAAGAAACAGAAAGTTAATAAGTTGTAATGGATGTTTGACACACAAAGAAGAAAATCATGTTTTTAATATCACTACAAGTGCATCCACTGACTTGGCACACTTGTAAGTGGCGCACCCATTTAATTGGGCCAATGGCCAAAGTCTTGACTAAGTGATTCAGGGCAATGGCACAACATGCCCAGTGCTGTTTGAAACACTATTTATACTAATGCAGAGATGGGAATCAACATTTTGCAGCACACATTGCCTTCTGTGTGGCCCTTTATTAAATCCAGGCTCATTTCCAATTGCATTATATTTTCTACATGAGTAGAAATTTATAGAATCCCTAAAAGTACATGCATGCCTTACAAGTAAAACTATTTGTGTGACAAAATGGGGATAATATTATGTTACTAGGGCCTATGAGGAGTTTCTAGTAATCAAAGTATGACTAATTTTCACAGTTCTATTTTCAAAAGGCTAGGTTAAAGTAAAAGTCTCCCATTATGAATCTCCCATGAATATTCCCACCCAAAGAAAAAGTTGGACATGCTAATTTTGAGGTGTGTGTGTGTTTGTAAACATGTATAAGGTCGAAGGTCAGAAGTAGATGTGACATTTCTAGTCTACTGTGGAATTCAATTTGTTGGAAATCCCACAAGCATGATATAAATGGGTAGAAAGGGATAAAAAAGGGATTAAAACCATAGGTAAAGGCTGGCAGGAAGAGATGCCGCACCCAACAGAAAACTGTTGGCTATTCTCCATAAGGATGCTTGAAGTCCAAAGAGATAGATGGAAAAGCTGATTTTGATTCTTTTCAAAAATGAACCTAGGATACAATGTTTTAATATAGTGGTGCCCTCCTCAAATTTGTTTCTTCCTCATTGCCTGGAAAAATGGTCCATCCTTAAGAATATAACAATGTCAGGCATTTCAAAGCAGGAGGACTGAATGCATGTAGCAGCCAAGGACAGCAACAACAACAACATAGGGCCAGGAAAGAGACAAGAAGAGATTTCCTTCTAGGAGACAATCTGATGGAGGTTACAGTGAAGAGGCCGGTCTGGAGACCATGGACAGAAACTGGTGATACCCTGTATACTAGCAAAGTAAGGTTTTAGTGGGAATATACTATACAATATATATAGTACAATAAGGCAGGTACATAGAAGGGGGATAGGGGAGCAAAGAGATATAGAGGAACATATGATGTAAGAAGGGCAAAACAAGGGCTGGGAAAGAGGGGAAGGTGGTTTTAGTAAGAGATCTAGAGAGGACTAGGTGAAGAGGAGGGGGGAAGAACTGGAAAGAGAGAGAAATAAAGGACACTATATGCTCTAGTAGTAGGAGAGGATCTGTGAAAGGAGATGGGCACTTTGCACTAGGTATGGTATGGGGTGGGGATGGTGTTTGAAGAGTCCACTCATATAAGCTTGGAATAGGGGAAGTTAAAAACTCCTAGGGGCAACTGGTATTTGGAAGAGTGAAAGGGCATGGACCTAGGGAGGAGATTTTGAGGTAAATGGGGGGAAAAAAGGTAACCAGAGGTGGGTATAGAAAAGTGGTGGGCTTCATAATCAGGGAAATGGTAGAAGTAGAAGGTACTATCATGGGGAAGTGCCCTCTCTTACATCTACAAGGAATGGCACTATTCTGGGAATGAGGCTCAATGGAAAAGGGGAATCTAGGGTTGGGGGAAAACTCTATAAAATAGTGGCAGAATCTGCCTAGAGGATAGGCCCTAGAATGGATACCTTGGAAGATCTGACTTCACAAAGAATACATAGAATAGAGAGACTAGATAATTATAAACGTCATGAACAAAAACACAAGGATTTAGAGTAGACAGAAAGGATGGATAATGAAAAAGTGAGAGAAATTCTTTGCAGAAAGAGGTGTAAGAAACAAATTTTAAAAATCTAATGATAGGACTACTTGAAGAGGCGGAGAGGAAGGGGGAATCTACTTGACTGAGAGGGGAAAAAGGGGGTTGTGTGTGGAGAATTATATAATCAGATAAAACCTGGAAAGAAGAAAGAACTTGTAAACAAAATCCCAAAGGGAAAGGGGTAACAAACAAGAAGAGAGTAGTAGTGATTGGAAGATAGCCAGTGAGAATAGTCACCTTAAAAAATATTAAAGTGAAATAACTGACGGAACATACTACTGCATTTACAGCACAAGAGAAAAAATCCTAACATAAAGAAAACCCAATATTAGAGAGAGATGGAGGAAAAATATAAACTTAACTCATAACTCTAATTGTGAATGGATTAAATAACCTAATAAAATGGAAAAAAGTGATAGGATAAGAAAACAAAATCCTACAATTTGTTGCTTACAAGAAACACATGTAAAAAACAGAACCATGAAAGACAAATTGAATTGACAGGAAAAAAAATCAAGCAAATATAAAAAAGCAGGACCTGCAATTATGCTATCTGACAAAGCAAAAACATTCAAAATTAAGAGAAAGGAAACTACATTATGCAAAAGGGAAGCATAGATATGAAATCAATATCAGAATGAAATCTATATGCTCCAAATGTCTTAGCATCCAAATTCATGATGGAAATAACAACCGAGCTACCAGAAGACAAAATAGTAACACAAAAGTGATAGGGGACTTCAATAGCCCTCTCTCAATTTTAGACAAGTTTAACGCAGTGGTTCTCAACCTGTGGGTCACGACCACTTTGGGAGGTTGAACAACCCTTTCACAGGGGTCACCTAAGACCATCAGAAAACACATGTTTCCTATGGTCTTAGGAACTGAGACACTGCTCCTCTATCCATCTCCAGGCAGGTCCGCTCACATGCAGATACGTCTACATACAAGTATTAAAAGGTCACGGCATTAGGAAGGTTGAGAACCATTGGTCTAACAGAAAGCAAAAAAGTAAAAAGCAAAAATATGGAATTGAACAAAATGCTGAAGAAACTGCAGTTAAAAGACTGATGGTATCTTCTAAATGTGACAATAAAAGACTATGCATGTTTCTCAGTAACACCTGGAACTTTTAAATGAAACTGATAATTTACTATGGTATAGAGAAGGAAGAAACAGCTAATATATCATTTACTGACCATAACAAATACACACAGAAATAGGCATGGGTTCAGGGATTCCAAACAAAAAATACAGACCTAAATGGAAACTTAACAATGCAATCCTAAATAATGAATGCATCAAAGAATGAATTGTAGAAACAATAATTATATAAAAGATAATGATAATGATGCAATAACATATGAAAATATCTGGGATACAGCTACAATAGACTTCAGGGGGAAAAACATGTGCCTACACACATGCATTTAAAAAATAGTAAGAGGAAGATTAACTGACTGAATATGTACTTTTAAAAAATTAGAAAGCTAAAATAAATAAAGCAAAAATAAAAACCAAAAGAGGCAATATTAAAAATTAGAAGGGGAATAAATTAGAAACAAAAACTCCACAGAAATGATAATTAAAACTAAGAGCTGGTACTTAGGAAAGACAAACAAAATTGATCAACACTTAGCTAATCTGATTTTTTTAAAAAGAACAGAAAATCAAATAAAATAGTAAATGAGCAAGATAAAATGACAACAAAACCAAAAGTGAAAAGAATAATCAGATTGCATTATGCACAGTTATATGTCAATGGTATTATATGATATGGTTCTGGAAATGTTAGCAACAGCAATAACTCAAGAGAAAAAATTTAAATGTATAACGATATGTAAAGAAGAGCTAAAACTATCCTTACTTGCAAAGTTTCAGTAAGGCAAATCCTATTACTAATCACTAAAATTTATATGTGTGTGTGTGCGTGTGTGCGTGTGTGTGTGTGTATGGCCCTGGTCAAGTCATTTGACTTGACTTATAAATATATTTTTTTTATATATACATATATAAAATATCTGAAAATATCTGGGGATGATCTTCCAAA
Source organism: Pseudocheirus occidentalis (assembly GCA_028646575.1). Taxonomy (NCBI): domain Eukaryota; kingdom Metazoa; phylum Chordata; class Mammalia; order Diprotodontia; family Pseudocheiridae; genus Pseudocheirus; species Pseudocheirus occidentalis. Next base: position 81,536,325 of record CM053598.1, read on the forward strand.
GCAGACAAAAGACAAAATACATTCAATTACAAAGTATACCTTAAATAAATAAAGAACTAAAATAGCTGCAGGAATTCAGTGTTCATGGCTAAACCATGCCAGTATAATAAAAATGATAATACTACAGAAAGTAATTTGTTCTTTTAATGCTATAACAATCAAATTACTAAGAAGATTAATAGGATAGGATAAAATAATAAGAAAACTCATTTGTAAAAATCACAGATATAGAGTATTATAAGAGAAAAGAAGAAAAAGAAGTAGGAAAAAATGGGGAATAGCATTTTCCACGTCCCCTTTAATGCTAGTGCTTTCCTTATGAGACTGTTATGTTTTTCTCCAGTTGTTCAGTCATGTCCAACTCTTCATGACCCTGTAGACCACAGCACACCAATGCTGTCCACGGGATTCTCTTGACAAAAATACTACAATAGTTTGTCATTTTCTTCTCCAGTAGATTTAGGCAAAGTGCCATTGGTTAAATGACTTGACCAGGGTCACACAGCTAATAAGCATCTGAGGTTGGATTTGAACTCAGGTCCTGAAATGTCCACACACTTTGAACCAGAAATTCCACTACTGGGGTTATAATCCAAGGAAATCGTCAATAAGAAGAAAGCCCCTATATACACCAAAATATTTATAGCAGCACTTTTTGTGATAGCAAAGAACTGGAAACAAAGCCCAATTGAGGAATGATTAAATAAACTATGGCACATGACTGTAATGGGATATTACTGTCGCATAAGAAATAACATTTGTGATGAAAACAGAGAAGCCAGGAAGTATTTATATGAATTGATATAGAACAAAGTAAGCAAAGCCAAGATAGATGATTGATAGATAGATAGATAGATAGATAGATAGATAGATGGAGATATATACAGTAATTACAACAAAAATGGAAAGAATAAGTACACACTAAAAAATTAAAAGGGAATATAACAAAGTTACAAAGATTGAGCAGGACTCCAATGAAGACACATGACTAGACACCTTCAACTAACACCCTGAGGAGGAAGGAGGTCCTCTAGTACTCATTATACAGGTTTTCAGACTTTTCCAATGTATTGACCAATTGTGCTGATTTTTTTCCTCTCCAAAAAAAAAAATGCAGTTGAACCACATTATTTGCATTTTGTATTTGTGAATTCATCTATTCACTAAAATTACTTGTAACTCTAAAATCATTATTCAAGGCTTTTTCAGTTATTTGCTGATGTGTAGAGCAGAGAAAAATTTGAATCATCAGACCCCTGCTTATTCCGAGCTGAGACTCAACAAGGTGATGCTCTCTGCCTTATTCTTTCTGTTCTCATACTGTAAATGAGAATCATTTTTGCAGTTCATTTAATCCCACATTTTTTAAATTTTTGTGGTTTTTGTTGGTGATTTTACTGTTTAAAATGAAAAATGATGTCTGGTGCTCCTAAGCACAAAAACGCTGTGATATGTCTTACGGAGTAAATACTTGTGTTAGATAAGCTTCATTTGGGTAGGCATTATAGTGTTGTTAGCCATGAATTCAATGACAATGAGTAAACAATATGGTACATCCTGAAAAAAGAGGAGAAAATTCACCAATTTGTATATGAAGCCTTTCCAGAAAGAGTTAAAATAAACCCTGTGACCAGAGGCTTATAGAAACCTAATCCTGCATTTCCTCTTGGAGAAACAGTTCAGTATTCACTAATTCAGTGTTAATGGTGACTTTATAGAACATTAACTACTACAAATGACAAAAATTAACTGTATTTGTTATATGGGATTGCTTGGGGAAAGAGAGGGAAGGATACTTGGTATAATGATGATGATATAAGGAAAAGAAGGGTCATTTAAACAGCAAAATCACCAACAAAACAATTTCTTAAAAGAGAAAAAAACGAATATACTTAATAAGCTATACAGTATAGGTGATAAAAGCACTGGACTTGAAGTCAAGGAGACCCGAATTCAAACTTTTGACTCAGAGGTATCAGTCATGTGACCTTGGGACCTCATTTAGCTTTAATTTCATCTGTAAAACGCAGACTACAAAAACATAACCACAGGGTTATGGAGAGGATTAAATGAAAGTCAAAGAATTTTGTGAACCTTAAAATATTCTATGAATGTGAGTTACCATTCTGTCTAACATTAACCTTTAGCATACATGCTTATCCAGGTCTGTGACAGTATTTGATGATAACGGACACAAAACTCATTCAAAGGCAGACAAGGAAACTACTACGGTAAAGTATAATAATAATAGTTTGATCGAACTTTGCCATGTTATATTTATCACATAAGGAAAGAATACAGTATATTTAAGTACCACATGACCGTGACTGCTTCCTCAAATGGAATTTCAAAACACAGGAGAAAGTACTGCCACTGTGCATCTCCTGTCACTTTAAGAGCAGAAACAGGAAAACCTGTACCATTTTTGTACTTTTGTTCACTCTTTTCAACTCATTCTAAGTTGCCCCCTGGGAGTTAGCCCTCCACCAAAAGTCTCTTTCAGTACATAACTAGCTCTCTCTATTAAGCTTACCCACCCCTGCTCTGCTTTAACACTGGTTTCTTTGTACTTGCCTGGTGAACTGACCAGCTATACAGTACAATGGCTACAATGACTAAATTGCACTGCCTGTCACTGCCTTTTGTATCACACCTCTAACAGGTGCCATTACCATGATAGGCAAATTGTAATAATCCATTCACAGCACCCACAGCCTTAATAATGTATTTTTTTATTTTACATAATCTGTGTGTGAATACCACAAGGCGCTTGAATGGTTAGTAAATACATGGGCCTGAAAGACAGAACTCCATGGAATGCAGCTAGCCACAAAAGCAGTTAGGACAAGAGGACTGAACACTGTGACATTCCTGAGACAGTGACTATACACATAAATATACTAAAGTCTCTCCTCCTTCCCCAAACACATACACACCTCAATTTGCTGCTTACAAACACCATATTTATGACCTACTATTAGAGGAAAAACCTCAACATTTCCTTTCTCATTCAAAATATTGTTCATCATCAAAATAAGTAATGCTACACAAACATTTATTTTCAAGTCAATTATATTTCTTGTCAATACCACCTAAAACTGAGGGTCAAAGAAAGGGGAATAGTCATATGAGGGTATACATTGTGAGAACACTGCCCCTTGAATATGATTTCCCACATATTCTTATAGTTCTCTTTATATTCAGCACATCTAAGGTTCTCACATATCCGTGATTGGAGAGACATGAATACAAGTGAACTCTTTGGTTCATGGAACTGCCCAAGTAATAACTGACTTACCAGTGAACCATTGTTATTGAAAAATACAAGAATGAGTTACTGATGTAGGCATGGGGGACTATGTTATCACAAGAGTCTTTGAAGACTACTTAACTACAATGGCTTAGCAAAATGCAATCAATGAGGATAACCTCTTTGGCCAAATTTGACCTATTTCTAATAATAATGCTGACAGCATGATCATATCTACATATCTGAAGCATTCATTTATTCATTCATTCAAAAAGTATTTAATTAGGACCAACCAAGTCCAAGATTGTAACAGATATTCAGATATTCTGAATAGACGAGATAATTCTGAAAGACAAGACTAAAATAGTTTCTGCCCTCAAGGAGCTTACACTATACTGAGAAAAAAGGTTGCATTTAGTACATTTAATAATAATAAATTATATATGTAAATTATGTGTAAATAATTAAGAATAATAAATGAACCTAGTGCATTTAAGGTTTGGAAGACATGATAAATACATCATCTCCCCTGAGCTTCACAACACTATGATTTACATAATATAGATGTCACTATCATCATTTTATGAATGAGAAAATGGAGGCTTAGAGGTTAAGGATTTGCCTATGGTCATACGGCTAAGAAAGGTTGGAGCTGGGATTATCAGTCAGTTCTCTCCTCATCCCTCACAAGTCCAGTGCTTATGCTTATTCTATCACAGATGCTACTGGATGTGAACACCCAAATAAGTAAAGAACACTATGTACAGACATAGAATGAGGAATTATTATCACTTTGTTTTGGTCATGAATGCATCATTTACTGGTAACATTTACTAATTACCCTTAAAATACCACTCTGATGTCTCACTGTGGTATAGAAATGACCCTAAATTATTGAAGACTACATCAGCAGAGTACCTCAACTTTCATCTTACAGAACAGGAAAATCTCTACTTTGGGGAACTTTTTCTTCTGTCTCTGAGGAAGAACAGTGTCTCTGTCTTGGCAAGGTTACCTTTTGCATTCATCTTTTTCATTTCATTACCTCCAGAAAATTGCTCCAGCAATTATCTCTAACATCTCAATAATTATTAGCGACAACAATAACTAGTATTTATATAGTACCTACTATGTACCAAGAACTGTGCTAAATACTTAGCAAATGTCTCATCTGATCTTCACAACCTTGTAAGGTAGATGCTATTATTATCCCCAAGTCACAGTCAAGGGAACTGAGGCAGAGGTTAAGTGACTTGCCCAGAGTCACAAAGAAAGTAAGTATCTGAGCCTGGATTTGAACGCAGGCTGTCCTGCTTTTAGGACCAGCGCTCTATCCACTGAGCTATCAATCTCTCTTCTAATGTCAATCTTTTCTTTTTCCATTGCCTTCCTATAAATTAAGGATAACCTAGAAACAAGATAAAGTCTCAATCTTCTATAAACTTAAGTTATCCCTCCAAACTTTCCTCTCATCAACAAACTAGCAAAAAGAGAGGTCCCCATTGGAACCTAGGGAGCAATGTGAATAAAGTGTTGTACCAGGAATTAGGAAGACCTAATTTTGAATCTGCTTCACATATTTACTTACTCTGGTCAAGTAACTTCAGCTCTCTTTGCCTTAGTCTCCCTATCTGTAAATTGGGGATGATAATAGCATTTATTTCTGAAAGTTGTTGTGAGAATCAAATGAGATCTCAAATGAGACTGAGGCAGCTGAATGATACAGTGGATGAAGAGCTGGGCCTGGAACCAAGGAGACCCGAGTTCAGATTGGGCCTCAGACATTTCTTAGATATATGACCCTGGGCAAGTCACTTAAACTCTGCTTGCCTTAGCTTCCTCATCTGTAAAATGGAGATAACAATAGTACCTCCCTCTTGGGGGCTGTTATGAGGATCAAATGAGATCATATTTATAAAGTGCACAGCACAGTGCCTAGCACATAGTGAGACCTACATAAATATTGATCAATTAATTGCTATTATCATCATACATATAAAGTAATGCTTCTTATCTCTTCAGTGATTTTCATTCTTTATGCCCTTACAAATTAGCTTTTACTGTTCTTTCAAATGTCATTGATGACCTCCTAATTGCCTCCATCTCTGTCTGCTCGGTATCTTCAATGGGATATTATGGCAGCACCACAAACTCAACACATCCATAACCAAAATCCCCACTTCGTCACCAAACCTGTTTCCTCCTGCTGACTGACCTTACTTAGCACCACCTTTCCCTCACTCACCAAGACACTGTGACTTTTTGTCCTTCACTCCACCTGGAATTCCTTCTCTCAATTTAAGCCCTCTGTATTTTGCAAGAATTACACCAAATTCCAACTCAACTATGAAGTCTTACTTCAGTTACCTCCCTGCCCCCATCCAACACAATCTGTTTCTCTTCTGAAATTTCAGAAAATTCTGTGTCTCTGTTGTGTAATAGATATAGATAGATAGATAGATAGATAGACAGACAGATGATAGATGACAGACAGACTGACAGACTGATAGACTGACAGACAGACGGACAGATAGATAAATAGATGTATGGATGTATGGATGTATATACATATATATATATATATATATATATGTGTATATATATAATGTTTTGGTTTACATTTTTATTTGGGCACTTATTTGACTTATCTCTGAGACTATTAGTTTCTTGAGTACAGGGACTATATCTTATATATCATTTGCCTCTATGAGTGTATTACAAGCAGACACTTAATAAATATTTATTGAATGAATGAATGAATGAATGCATCTTGAATTGGGCCCTAGGAAATCTTTAGGCATGGGTAGATGGAGCAGTGAATAGAGCACTGGCCCTGAAGACAGGAGGACCTGAGTTCAAATCTGGCCTCAGACACTTAACATACACAAAAAACTAGCCATGTGACTTTGGACAAGTCACTTAACCCCAATTGCCCTCCCTCCCTCCCCGCAAAAAAAGGAAATCTTTTAAATATGGTATAAACATTCTTTTTTTTTTTGCATAATAGGTCCTGAAATTTATTTTATAGAAATCTTCAGATTACAAGCAAATATAATATAGTATATACATTTACTACATTGTACCTGTAACACAGCAGTTAAGTACAAAATAAACAATATATTTTGGTCAGAGATGAAACATATGATGAATAGATTCATAAGGATGGTAAAGGGTAAAGTAGGATCAATTGTGGAAAAAAATAAAATGGAAATCCTGAGGTCAAAACTAGTTTCAAAATTCCATTACAGGTTTGTCAGATTCTGTGGAATAGTCCCTTCATCATGAATACATAAATAGTGGTCACCAAGAGAGCATGTCAGTGCAAATGAGAAATCTGGCTGTTGAAAACACAAACTAGGGTATGATAGTTTATCAAGTGAATTGAAGGGTTTATTGAGGAAAATACACAGGGGAAATTTTTGATAAAGCTACTAGTAAATAACAACAAAACTCACAACAATTCCATGCATTATAAAAATAACTGAAATGATCCCTTTAAGTGATAAATTAACAATGTTTTATTTAATAAACTAAAAAGTTGTTTAGTGTTATAATTATTCAGTCCTCCTCCTGGCATTTCAGTCAGACAAGTCTGGATCCTGTTAGCCTTTACTGCTACGGTCCCAGGTCAGAGGGGATAAATGTTACAAGATCCTTCCATTGCATCACATAATCACTGCAATTCAATGCAAGTATTATGAACTACCAGTCCTTCTAAAGATGCTGCTTTTCTCCAAGAGCCCTAGATGAGAGAGAATGGCCTTTAAGCTCCCAACAATCAAGGGTCACCATAAAACAGTGACATTCAAAGTTATCACTGTGGTTGTGTATGTGTGTGTGCTTTGTCCTGAGTTCTTGAAGAGGTCCATGATATCTGGGAGATGATGACATAACTTGCAATTGACTTCGATTTGAATGAAGGAGGGCTGAGGACCTGAAAAGATTGCTGTAGACTCCCCCTAGTATAGGGCACAGGAATAACTCCAATGTACCCTTCTGTGAAGGCATAGTATAGGGATATGTAAGAAAACTAGAGCAACCTGGTCAATGCGGACTGTGTATTTTACAAAACAGATAGATATAAAAGTTAGTTTGAGAGGAAGTACCCTAAATTGTAAAGGAAAAGTCCTAAGACATTTCACATATCCTTTCTCATACTCCCTGTCTCCAGGCCTTGGCACTGGCGCTCTGTCTCCCATGCCTGGAACCCCACTCCCTTCCCCATTAGAAATTCTTAGACTCCCCACCTGTTTTTAAGTCCCAGCTCAGGGGGCTACAGATGGACATTTTCTGATCCTTCCACTTATTACCACTTTCTTCCCACTGAAGTTCCTCTGTATTTGTTCACCTGTGTACAAGTTGCGTTCCCTCCTCCTATCCTCCCACCCCCACTGTAAGAGACATGTAATCTTCTTGAAATAGGGTCTGCTTTTTGGTTTTGATTTTTAGTATCCCCAGTACCTTATTTGCACCTAGTAGGAATACATTGAATTGAATCTTACTCTACTATATGCATCTTGGTGTTCTTTTGAATGGATAGTTAAAAAAAAAAAGTTAGCTCTAATTTCCAGAGGACAGAAATCAAATATTAAGATCAACTGTGCAGTTACTATTCAATCACTTTCATACATAATGATTCAACTATTACATGTGAAGCTAATTTGATTAAAGAAAGGGGAAAAAAAAACCATTTAGCATCTAGTCTTTTGTCCAAAAGCCATTTTAGCAAAAGAGTTTAAAGCTAATAAATGGTACCTCACTGCCTCATGTATATGGTAAGCATCTGTTTGCACACATTTATGAAAATATATACAACAGTTACTGCAGAAGAAAATAGGTACGTCAGATCACTTCCCAGAAACCTAAAACACAGAAAATCACATAAGCGATAAAGTTCAAACTAAATGCCATTAAGGCTAAGGAAGGGGCGTCATTAGGATTCTATTAGACAAGTATGAGACTGTGTCAAAGAGGATCTGGGATCAGGAGTACAGGGTAGGAGTCCTTACTCATCCCCTCTCCCATTCCAGCACCCTGATGGGGTACAGAGGGCACAGAAGCAAGGCAGATTAGTACAGTAGCAGAGGATAGGAAGTAAAACAATTTACTTCAAGTACATGAAAAGGAGTATCACAAAATAAGGCTGTAAAAGTAAGTTTGAACCCAGATCACAGGAGGCCTTGAGGGCCAGACTGAGTCTGAATCAGCTCCGTGCAATTAATTTACTACTAAAATTTCTTCTTGCAATTGAAGCCCCAGATAAGGTGTCATCTTTACCATGAAGTTTTTTATTCTTTTAAAATTTCTGTTTAATCTTATTTACATTTACACTGCTTTTACATTATTTTCATTTACAAATTCATCCTTCTATCCCCTTTCCACATATCCAACAATAAAAAATAAAAAGGGGGTAGAGGGATAGAAGTTCAGCAAAACCAACCAACCCAACAACTGTCTGAGAGGATACATAACATTACACATAGCTACAGTATCTGTGATGAAGGAAAAGAAATGCATTTTCTCAATTTTTCTACATGGCTAAGTTTAGTCATTTTTTAATTACACCGTGTTCAGTGTTTTGTTTTGTTCTGACGTTGTTGTTCAGTTTACATTGTTATGTGAATATTGCTTGCCTCTTTCTGCTTACTTCAGTCTAAATCAATTCATGTAACTTCCCATACTTCTATGAATTCTTCATAGCCATCATTATTTATGATGCAACAATACTCCATTACATTCAGATACCACAGGGTACTTAGCCATTCCTCAACTGTGGGGCATCTCCTTAATACTGTAACCAATCTATGAAGATTTTTCTAATCCCTCTAGCTATAATTTGAACAACTATAATACATGTATCATTTTCCCCTAAAACTCTATCATATTTGCTTCTATGTATGTTTTATGCCCTCTAAACACTGTAAACTCCTTTAGGGTGGGGATAATATCTTGTTTAATCTAAATATTCCTAAAGCCTAGTTGAGTACATAGTATATATTTAATAAATATAACATTAAATTGATATTGATAAACTATGTAAATCATATTACTAGTACCAGTCAACTTCACTTAATGCTTTTCTTGGAAAAATTATAGAATTGATGACATCAGAATGTAGGAATTAGAATGTTGTGTTGGAAACGGGACAGAACCTAGGGTGCAACATGGCATAACGGAAAAAAGACTGAATTAAAAGTCAGATCACCTGGGTTCAAATTCCAATTTTTTTCATTTATTACCCATTTGACCTAGAGCAAATCCCTTAAATTCTATAGCCTTCAGATGATCATCAGTAAAATAATGGGGTAGGTAGATAATCTCTAAAGTTCTTTTCAACTCTAAATCCTATGAGGAAAAAAATGAATAGATCTAAATATCTAACACCATATACCAAAACAAAGTCAAAATGGGTGCATGATCCAGGCATATACAAAGGCTGATACCGTAAGCAATCTGGGAGACCAAAGAATAGTTTACCTGACAGATCTATGGAGAAGAGAAGATTTTATGATGAAACATGAATTAGAGAGCATTATAAAATACAAAATGGATAATTTTGATTACATTAAATTAAAAAGTTTCTGTACAAATAAAGCCAATGTAACCAAGATTAAGAGGGAAGTGGAAAATTGGGAAAGAATTTTTATAACTAGTATCTCTGATAAAGGCCTTAGTTCTAAAATATGCAAAGAACTGAGTCAAATCTATAAGAATACAAGTTATCCCTCAATTGATAAATGGTCAAAGAATATGAACAGGCAGTTCTCAGAAGATGGTATTAAAGATATCTATAAGCATATGAAAAATGCTTTAAATCACTATTGATTAGAGATATGCAAATTAAAACAACTCTGAGGTACCACATCTCAACAGCCAGACTGGCTACGATGACAAAATAGGAAAATGATAAATGCTGGAGAGAATGTAGAAAAATTGGAACACTAATGCATTGTTGGTCGAATTGTGAACTGTTCCAACCATCCTGGAAAGCAATCTGTAACTATGCCCAAAGGGCAAAAAATAAGTGCATACCCTTTGATGCAGTAATACCACATCTAGGGCTGCAGCCCAAAGAGATCAGAGAAGTGGGAGGAGGACCCATATATACAAAAATATTTATAGGAGCTCTTTTTGTGGTGGCAAAGAACTGGAAATTAAGGGGATGCCCATCAACTGGGGAATGGCCAAACAAGTTGTGGTATATGAATGTAATTGAATACTGTTGTGCTATAAGAAATTAGAAGCAGGCAGACTTCATAATAACCTGGAGAGACTTATATAAACTGATGCTGAGTGAAAAGAGCAGAACCAGGAGAAATCTGTACACAATTACAGACACAACATGTGTGATGACTAACTTTGAAAGACTAAGCTCCTCTCAGCAATGTAAGGTTATAAGACAATTCCAAAAGACTCTTGACGGAAAGAGATATCCACATCCAGAGAAAGAGCTGCGGAGTCTGAATGCAGATTTAAGCAAACTAATTGCTCTCCTTTTTCTTGTTCTGTTTTGTTTCCTCTTTCCCATGGATCATTCCATCGGTTATAATCCTGACTAATGTTTAATGTAAAGGTATTTGTAGATCCTATATTTGATTGCACATTGTTATGGGGGTGGGGGGGAAGAGAGGATGGCGGGAGAAAATTTGAAACTCAAGGGACTATGGAAATGAATGTTGTAAACTAAAAGTAAATAAACAAATTAATTTTTAAAAAATTAATAGGCCAACTCTTAAAATCTCTCTAACTCTGAAATCTACTACTGATCAGAATACACTGTATCAACTTTACTTTTGAAACCTCAGTTTTGCCGGCTGTAAAATGCAAAGAAAAAATGCTCAGTATCAACCTGGAGCATGGAGCAGAGGATACAGCATAAGATCTGGAGTCAGGAACACTTGCATTTAAAAGCTCACCTTAAATGCTAACTAATTGTATGATTCTGGGCCAGACATTTAACAACTCTGTACCTCACTTTCCATATTTATAAAACAGGTGGGAGGTGGGGGGGGTCTCAGTAGGAGCGGGGGTAGGGTTGAACTTAATGGCCTCTTTACCACTAAATCTATGATCCTAAGAACGGCAGGTCACAGTTAGAAGAAGGAGCTAACATTTACAATGAACATTATTATGCAATTGTGGGGATTTACTAAGAGGTATCTATATTTAAAGCCTCTGTAGAGCATTCTTATGGGACAAAAGAGTTCTAGCGGAACACTTAGTGCTATGGTAGGACGCAGTCTGACAGGTTTCTCTTATTATCTGAAATTTGGGAAATGAAAAATCAAGAGTCCCCTCAGTTCAGTAACAGGAGAACTGAGAAAAACTGAATATTCAAAGGAAGACAATACTTCCAAAACCCAATGGTAGGTCCTAAAACAGATTGTTTCTCTCCTCTCAACCCCAATGAATGGACAAAAGGCAGGGGAGATCTTTAAAGTAATAATACAGCTGCAAAACTTAAAGCATTTTTAAAGAAAAAGTAAAACATAATGTATTTAGAAAACTGAAATATTTTTTCCCCAGGTTGCCTTTGGTGTGCATTTCTGATATTTGGGACATAAATAAGGCTCGTTAGTGGCCAGGTGCACACAGTAATAAATAGAGAAACAATAAAACACTATATTGAGTTTAGGATAAAACACTTAATTTTCTATACAAATATTGTATTATTTGTAATAATAATTTTAAAAGCTGATGTCATCATAGGCAGAGAGAGGGGGAGAAATAGTTTCTTCCCACACAACTGCTTTAGTTTAACAGTTAGATGAAGAATAGTAAATAGATTTTTCCGTAAGTCATTCAAAGGCTTGCTCTTTTAAAATCTTCCAATCTTCTTACTGTTGTAGTAATTTTTATTTTTTATGGTCATTAAATATTTATAATGTTTATCAAAACACTTATTAATGCCTCGTTAAATGTTATTTATTTATGATACTTATATCAACAAATAATTACTTGGCACCTACTGAGTGAAGGGGATACAAAGATGCATAAGATATAAGCCATACCCATACGGGCTTTACAATCTGTTTACAATAGGATATAAAAAGGCCAATTACATTGTAAGCACAGCATATGTTCAATGCCAAATGAATGCCATAACAATAAAAGCCACAGAAGTTCAATTCAAGTTATCATGTCTCTGATATTGCCGATGAAACAATTTTCCAGATAATGAAAGCTAACTTCTTTAATGATCATAACTTGCAAAAAAATATCAATATTTGGAACTGAAATTTTTCTAAAAAGAGACAACTGGAGAGAAATCCACAGCTTCCAGCAGAGTCATGTCAACATAATAAAAATGACAATACTACCTAAATTAATTTACATATTTAATGCTATACAAATCAAATTACCAAGGTCATGCTTTTTAGAACTAACAAAATCAAGGCAAAATCCATTTGTGTAAACAAACATCCTGGATCTTAAGAGAAATGGGAAAAATAATAATGAAGGGGATATAGTATTATCAAACTTCAAACTATATTGTTAAGTAGAATTCACCAAAATCATTTGGTTAAGAAACAGGAAAGTAGATCAACAGAACCAATTAATTCAGCAAGAAATAGAAGCATGTGAAAATAGCGACCACTTGTTTTAAAGTCCAATAAATAACTAGGGAAAGGATTCCATTTCTGATAACAACTACTGAGAAAACTGGAAAGTAGTTTGGCAGAAATTAGGATTAGAATAAAATCTTATATATAACATATAACAAGTTCAAATACATATGCTGATCTAAAAGGACATATAAATTAGAAAAGAGTAGACTGCAAAATCAGGTATCTTTCATACTATCAATGAAAGGACAGTTCTTAAATAAGATATAGAAATTTAAAAATAAAAACTGACAATTTTGACTATGCAAAATTAAAAAAAAACTTTTCCATGAATAAAAATGCACACAGAATTAGAAAAGAAACACTACTGATGAAAGTCTGATATCTAAAACAGAACTTGTTTGCTGCTTGTTTAGTCATTTTTAGTTGTTTCTAAACCCCATTATAAGGTTTTCTTGGCAAAGATACTCGAATGGTTTGTCATTTCCTTCTCTAGACCATTTTACAGATGAGAAAACTGAACCAAACAAGGTTGGGGAACTTGTCCAGGGTAACACAGCTAGTAAGTGTCTGGGGCCAGATTTAAACTCGGTTCTTCCTGACTCCAGGTCTGGCACTCTTATCAGCTGCGCCACCTAGCTGTCCCATAAAGAGTACGTTGGGAGTTTTCTTGGCAAAGATACTGGAATGGCTTGCCATTTCTTTCTCTAGCTTATTTTACAGATGAAGAAACTGAGGCAAACAGGGTTAAGTGAATTGATGAGGGTCATACACCTAATAAATATCTGAGATTGGATTTGAACTCAGGTTCTCCAAACTCCAGACCCAGCACTCACTGTGTCACCAACCTGCCCCAAAGTAGACACAAATTGACACATGTACCAAAAATAGTTCCCCCATTATATAAGTAGTCAAAGAAGATGAACAAATAACTTTAAAAGAGTTTGCGAACTCTAAATGACCACATAAAAACTTGCTCTCAAATCATTAATAGTAAGAGAAATTCAAATTATAATACGGGAGGTGTCATCTTCATGAAAACTGGCAAAGAAAAAAGTTAAGGCCAATGTTATAGGGTTTGTCCATCTGCTCTGGATTTCAATTCGTAATTATGCAAGAAAAGTAAAGAAACTGTTCTTCCCATTACTGAGCACCCACTCCAAGGATAGTCAAAGACATAAACAAAGGTTACCAACATTCCTTATGTTGGAAACACAATGAAATGAACTATAAACTACATAGGTGCCAATGACTGAGGCATGGCGAAAAAATTATGCAATTTGAATGTAATGGAATAATATTGTGCAGTAAACAATCATGAATACAAAGGACTGAGAGAAACATGGAAAGATCTGTATGAACTGATGCAGAGAGAAATAAGCTGAACCAAGAGAACAATATACATGACTACAACAATGTAAATGAAAAGATTACTAAAAGGAAATTAACTGAGCAATGGAAAAGGCAATAAAGTCCTGGAGAAGAGATAATGAAACATATCTAATCTCTCATAACAGAGGGCTGTGGAAGTGCTAGGACAACAGAATGTGTACCTTGCAGACACGGCTTTATATTAAATTCTTTTTGTTTAACAGTTTTTATTTGCCACAAGGAATGATTCAGTCTTGGAGTAGGGTAGAAAATCGCTGTTATTTAAAGACAAAAGAATCAGCAAAATATATTTAAAAAGAAAAGAAGATGTATTATTTACTTCTGTGTCATCTTAAATAGAAAATAGGAAATCTAATTTAATCTTTTTTCATTGACTAAGGATGATCATTATGAAAGCGTATTATTGTACTGTGCAACAACACATGTCTATGCTTACATTTTAATTTTTCTGTCTCTTGCTTCAATGTTGTCATTCCAACTTCTGTCATTTATTTAAAGTCCCTTCCAACCTTTTCTAGATGCCACTCAGCTCAGTCCCAAGAAACCTGATAACCAAAGTTTTTAAGAATTGTACACTAAGATAACTGCATGTTAAGTATATATGAGCCACTAAGCCTCTTGCTAAGGAACTAAGGAATTTAGTGACATATTTTATGACATTTTAGTCATCCAAAGGTCATTTTTGTCAATTTCAGAATATGATTATTTCTTGAAGGACTAAGGATGCCAGAAGACTGGCTTATAGTAAGTAACAAGTTAATATAGTATTTGCTAAGGACAATATAAAAAGAGGAAAAATTCCCAGGTGAGTTTGAAATTAGTGAAATCCCTAAATGCACAAGTCTATTATACTGCACCAGTTGAAGAATGAGTATCCTTCGGTTTGATGCATGACTGTTATTGACTGTGACCTTTTTCACTCATGTGCCTTAATTTTCTCATCTATAAATTGGGGGTTTTATATTTCCTTATGGAAAAGGGGATGCATGATAACTATAACTGGGAAAGAAGACAATTTTGGATGAGTTAGTAAAGATTGGCTATGCTGTTCGCTGGAGATAAAGGTTATGGAAATTAATGAAAAAATGTAGCCTGCACTTGAATTGTTCAGAACACATTTTAACTTTTAAACTTCTCTTCATTTTAAAAAATCCGTTATCCATTGTTTGGAGTACTACCTTCTATTTATATCTTGAGATATGATTCAAAGTTTAATATGATTCTACTTGAAAAAAATTTGTCCAAATTCACCTAACTGGAAGTTGACTCTATTCCACATTCCCAAAGTGGTCAATTTCTAGTCTTAAGTGTTGATATCCCTTTGTGAAGGCAATGACAACGGTAGGTTTTAAAATAATGACTATCCTTTCTTTATAAGTGGCTATCAGCTTCCAAACTTAAGAATAAATGCAGTCACTATAAAGATTATGAAATTCCCAGAAGTAAATCCTACCTTTATTTTATCCAAATGATTAGTTCACATACTACCACTGTTTTGTCCATACCACATTCCTATATATATATTCAAAAATCAAATATCACTTTATGAGATGCTTGGAGATACATTTAGCTCTTTAAAAAGAAATGGCTAAGTACAGTGAGGAGACTTCTGGGTCACATGACAAACATGAAAGAGAACTAGATGATAAATGATAAGCCCCTGTTCCTCTCAAACTTCTCTGAAACAAAAATAATGCACCCAAGGTAAAGAAACTTGTTGCCATATCTTGGACAGCAAGAATCCAAAAGAAGGGTCAAGTGAACAAGGAAACAAACTCATGAACTTATTTCTATACTGAGGTCACTCAGCTCCCCTCCCCCACACCCGTTGCTACCTGCAGGGGGGCTGAGCTGGCCAACCCATTTGCATGCTTCAGAATACCCTCCTCATCCCAACTCCAGGCTACGGAGGTCTGCTCTAGCTAGGACAGATAACCAGTGCCCCTCTGCAACACTCCAGTCCATGGAATCTTGCTAGGACCACACAGCCAGCATCCCTGTGGGAAGCATTCTGTGCTGAAAAAGATCTCTGCAGGAGAGCCAGGAACAGAGGGAAAGGGACATGACACTTGTCTGGGCTAGAAATAATGAACTGCCAGTGATGGCCAGAGAACTGAGGAACAGAGGGAGTGGTAAAGGACACTGAGATAGGCCATAGGGTGAGTGAGGGCTCTGTGGCACCCACTAAACCTCAGGGAAAGCACTCAGCATTCATCTGGGACCAGTTTTGTTCAACTGAAAATCTCTTGGGGCACAGATTTGGGCTGGTGAACTGTGAACTGCCCAATACAGGAAAAGGTTGAGACACTTTGAGATCCATCCCCACAGAAACCACCATCAGAGGGGACAGGAGTCAGTCACAAAATGAACAGTGGGGAAAAGGAAGGGGGGAAAAAGACTGAAATTACCAAAGATCTCAGGAGGTATGCTCACAGTAACTGAGAGTAATATCTGAAAGTTCTATTGCACTTTTAAACTGTACCAAGTGCCAAACCCAGTATCACCTCAAATAAACACTCAACTGCTCTGTAAGGTAATAATTACAAAAAAGGAAATTGAGATTCAGCGAAGTGAAATTTAAATGATTTCCCATTGTCACACAGTTCCTCAGTGCTACTGGCAGTCTTTAAACCGAGTTATCCCTGATTCTAAGTCCAGCATTCTGCCTACTACATGACTACATCATACTTCTCAATGCAATAGATAGCTGATAGCAGGTCAGAGAGTACATGATATGGTGGAAAGGATACTGGATTCAAAATCAGAAGACCTGAGTTCAAGTACCAGGTCTACTGCTTCCTTAGCTGTAAAATAAGAATAATAATAGCTGTACTACCAATCTCACAGGCTCATTTTCAGGAAAGTGCCTTGTAAATCTTAAAGAATCACATAAATATGAACTGTTATTAGTATTTGTAACTCAAATTATTTGTTACTAGAAAAAAAGTATCCTGCTTTGCAAAGTAGAACAGGATCTTCACATAAGCATGCAGTGCTTGAAAGGAAGGCTCTCAAGGTAAAACTGGCTTCCTGCATAAATAGGATATCAGATCAGAGCCTTCTGAAGCCTCCTCTGGAGAGCTCACTGGTCTCTCAACAGACTTCCTTAATACTTCCATGGAGTAAGAGTTAACCCTATTCAAGCTGTTTTAGGAGCTGACATTTAAAGAGATGACACAAACCTAATCCCTTGTCTGCAGTGTATGAATATTGGTGTGAATATTGGTTTAACTTACAACTCTAACTTCTATTCTAATGGATGAGTGGGATAAACACATGCCAAAGAAAATCTGGAAATTTCATTTTTGTCTCATATCTCCCAAATCAATTATCAGAGTATCAGGAATATGATGTGTTGATTTATTTGAGTTTCACCTTTTTCTGGGTCTTGGCCCAATCTGTGGTAGTAAACATGCTAACAAAGGGGAAACATCAGACCTGGACAATACAAAAATGAATGATGGAATCCCTGAATAAATCAATGTTCACAATTTTCTGTTAACTCCAATAGGAATGAAAACTTCAAAGTGATTTTGATTACTCCAAGATTGGACAGATGCATATGAGTTTTAAAAAGGAAGGAGAATGAAAAGAGGAAAAAACGGTTGTGAGGACATGTGTTCTAGATGAGTAACTATTTTTAGCTTATCTTTTTAACAGTAATCTTTCTCCTTCCAAATAACATCACCTTATATGAGGAAGTGTGATGAGAGTTCAGTGGTCTTGGAGTCAAAAGATCAGAATTCAAGTCCTGGTTGTCAACCTTGTATGTGATCAGATAAGATTATAGTGTAGAAATATTTGTAAATATAAAGCATTATCTAAGTATAGGCTATTGTTATTAGTCTATCAATTAGTGTATTAATGGTGTATCATGCTCCACAATGATCCTTAAGGTATTTTTGCTGAAATCAATTGTGACTCTTTTACAAACAGTTCAAACTGTTACGAACTGAGAAACAATCTCTAATTCATTTATCAGGCACTTACTGAGTAACTATGGAATATCCAGTATTGTACTATATATTTAAAACCAGCATTAGTTTATTTGAGGTTGCAGACTTCCCTTCTAAAATTTTCATCCAAAAAGGATCATCTGCCTTATCCACTTAGTAATTCATCCACTTTTTGAAATAATAATGAACCAATGAGAATTTCTGATGACTCAATAATTTCTCACCTGAATAAATATTAGTCCAATTCCTTCCATTTAAATTTTTATTTTAAATTATATTCTGCCTATTTGATGGTTCTATGATCATGTCTCCTAGTCAGACTAGGATCATAGATTTTAGAGCTGGGGGGAACCTAAGAAATCTTTGAGTTTATCTACCCCCCTCATTTTATAGATGAGAAAACTTAGATCCTGAGAAATCACATCATAAGTGTCAGGTAGAATTTGAACCCAGGTCTTCATGACTCCAATTCTATTACTCTATGCAACGTAGATTTAAATGACATCACATTTTCAGAATATATCCTTATTTTTCAGTGATAGAAAAAAATCAATTTTGTACACTTGAATTAACAATAAAATGACAGCCCCCAAAAGTATCACATTAGAAAAGGGAAAATACTATTTTGACACTTGAAATTAATATTGACATTGATTTTTTTTAAAATAAGATGCATTATAGTATAGAGAAGAGATTTTTTATAAGCTCCAAATAAGCCCTATTATCTGGCAAATATGGACATTACATCTATAAGAGCAGGAGAAAGGATAACCATGATGAATGAAGCTGGAAGGATAACTTAAACACCCAGCTGTCAATAACATAAAATTTATTTATAAACTTTTCATGGAGAGGAAATAAGTACCTGAGAGCATGCATGTATATGGTATTACATTGTGATCATTTATGCAGGACCTACTTTTGCAAGTGAACAAAGACATATATAACATAAACACACATTGAGCATTTACCAGCATTTGAGATATAAATATAATAGATGAAACAGTCAGCGCCAACCTTTCTGTACTCTTAGTACACACCACATACTTACTCCCACAATAAAACTATGATTACTCAAATCCCAAATTGCAGGAACAATGATCTACATAAAATAATCCGGCTACCAAAACTATGTCCTATGTTTCTAAATTTGCAGGATAAAAGGGTAGAATCATATGTAACACTTGATTAGGAAGTACATTCTTTAATCTCTCTTCACTTTGACTTCACTTAGTTTCAACATTGAGAAAGGATTATTTTTCTGGGTTAAATAATTAAATTTACATTTTTCACTTAAATCTGTTTTTATTTTACATAACACAAGTACTTATGAATCTGAGTAAGAAACTCAGTATTTTGTAAGCACCCCAGACATATACTAAAAACTCCCCCTAGAACTACATCCCATGTCAGCTGTATCTAGTAATAATGGAGGTACCATTTTAATGTATTTTATATATTTATCAGAAAAGGTCAGCTCCTTCTCAGATTTGTAGAATACTTTTACATGTTCCATTAGATGAGTAATAATAATAAGGATATTCACTTTAACTTCATAAATCTTTCAAGGAGATACGAAGGTTAGTTGGTTGATCTTAAAGTTACTGTATGAGTAAGATTCTATGACAAATTTAAAAGCATTTATTTAAGTATATTTGACACATGAAAGCTATTTTAAATAGTTATACTTCTTAAAATGAAAAGAGTCAAACAATTTCTAATAAAAAACTTTAAAATTATCTTTTGTGTGATTAAATTATAACTCATATGTCTAGGTTCAAATCTTTCTTATATATTAGAAGTCAATGTTTAATTTGAAAAGTCATACACATCTCAAAAAGAACTGTCCATACTAAAAAAAAAAGTAACTTTACAATTTCTAAAAATATTCAGAATTATAAATTACAATGAAATATTTTTGTGATGTGTTTAATTTCCCTTAAACTGAATAATTCTAGCAAATACAGAAAATGCTGATATCTAAAAGTCTCCAGTTCTACCTATTACACAATATCAAGTCTGAAAAAAAAGCATTCTCTTTGACTAGTGGCTCAATGGCGCAGCCTATGTGCAGGCAAGTAGAACACACAAAATTCAATGTTTTGCAAATTACAAACAGCCTTGGAAGGTATAAGTTTTTTAAAAATTTAACAGGGTTTTGTAAAATGACCAGTTGTGCAGGTCAAATCACTTTTTCTTCCATTTCAATATGAGTTTTACCTTTATTTGTGAAATCATTTAAAGTGAGTGAATAAAAATATACTATGGGTATATTTTAGCCTAAAAAAATACAAGGGATTGATAAAATTTACGTCCATATTAATTTGCCTGTAAATAAAGTTTTTTTCCTGTCCAAAAATTCTAAGTTTCTACATTTATTTAGTTTCAAGTTTGCTTTTGAATAATGTTCTGCCATGACATTGGATGCCTATACTATTTCCTAAATTTTCTAAATACATTTACTACAAAATTTAAAACTGAGTCAATTATTTTAATTTAGAATATCTATGGTATTAATTAAATAAGGCTTTACTACTGCATGCTGCAGGTGATAGAAATGCTAAGGAAAACCTGTTCTGTCACATTCTTAGTGCTGACGAATGAGTAATCCTCGACACATTATGTATCTCTAGTAAAATAGTTAGCTGTGTTTTACTTCAGGATAGTAGAGTTACAAAATATTATGTCTCGCGACTTCTCTGCCCCCATAACATATGTTGTAGAAAGTATGTTTTTAAATATTAAAATTGGTCTACATTCCTTTCCCCCTTGGTGGAGGTCAAGGGAAATATTCACAAAAACATACTGCTGCTGCTATTAAGTCTGAGCAAAAAAAAAAAATCAATAAAACCATTTTAGGTACACGGCAAATGCACATCTAAAAACTGTACACAATAAACTTTTTGCATTTTGTTTTGTAAGAAAATCTTTTACAAGTCAAGCCTGTTGATAGAGAGAAGTCTTGCTTCTTTTCCTACTGTGCCCCCTCAACTTAGCTGCTAATCCTAACACAGTAAAAGAACTTTATTCAAAATTTGCACTCTATCCTTTTTAATATATTTTTTAAAGTGACCCTGTAAATTTACTCAAGCTGTTTAAACACTGAAGATATGCCAAAACACTGACTGCTTGTATTCTATATTTAGAGACATCAGCGGGGGAAAAGTGCTTTAGTGACTCTACAATTTAATCGTTTTATTTCATAAGAGAGGCTTTAAAAAGAGTACTTCAATAACATTGGAGAGGTCTAATCAATTTGACATTTGTTAAGAAAAACTAAACTCTCAGTGCATATCCACACCACACAATGAGCACTGTGCTTCTGTGTCCCTCACTATCACTATATCTGTTCTATGAATTGCATTTGGTCAAAACTAACAGTGAATTCATCACAATCAAAATAATAGCAACTTAAACCTTTATCTTTGCATTCCCACCAAATGATTCAACTCCTAAAGCTGTTTTCATTACATTAAGGTTGGAGTGGGGAAAGAAGAACTAACTTTTTTATGATAAGGTTTCCACACATGTGAATGTATGTATGACTGTATACACATACATGATATCTCATAAAATGCATAAAATAAAATTTGGTTTTAGATTTTGAGGTTCCTAGTCTCCTTGTTCTTTCATGAACTCACAACTGTACCCAAAATATAACTTTTAAAAATATTCATCATATTAACATAGTTTCTGTGATTTTTAGTACCTTGAAATCATAATTTACAAAGCTTAAACGTCCAAAATTGGTAACTAATATACTGTATCCCACTTTAAAATTTTTGGAAGGACAACATAATTTGTTGAGGCAGTTATTTTCATTGATCATCTCTGAAACAGGCATATATAGTCTTAGAATATCTATATGAGGCAAATTAAGATGAAATTTGCTTTTATCGACTCTTTGAGTAATTTTCTCTACTTAATGGTCATAAAGCAACATAAAATTTAACAATATTAAGGCACATTAACAAACTAAAACCACTAAGAAATCATTTCTCTTCTAGTTTACATTATATTTCAATGGCATCTTTTTTTTTGTCATTTCCTTAAGCACACATCTTTGTTTGGGGGGACAAGAAATATGGTCAGTGTAAATTCACCATTACTTAAAATTTAGAGAGAAAATGCAAGAATACTGATAGAACCTTTAGAGGAGATAATCTTTGCTGTTGTCAAATATGCACACCAACTACTGCATTGGATGGCTACTTTTAAAATAGAAAATGGTGACTGAATACCCTTTAAAAATTCTCAGGCTATATTTAGTTTAGCATTCAAAGTGCCTCAAGGATGAAGGTGGTCTGCATGTTGAACTTAGTACTGTGTGGGTTATAGTCTTTGTTTGCAGTCTTAACTGGGGATTGCACCTTAGCTACCGTAGTTCAAGCGTAAAAATACTTTGTCTGTAACACTATATACTGTTGCCAGTGACCCTCTAAATCCTTGAACCAACTGTGTCTTCTGGTGTCACAGAAGATAATGCCAATTTATTGCAATGTGTGGCTTTTTTAACTGATTAAAATTAAGCCGTAAACACGTGACAATGGAATTAGCACATTTAGAGAGTCTGTTTTCCCACATCCCATTTTGCGCTAGTGCGGCTGATCCCTGCAACTCTACGCGGGTGCAATTTTAATGACTTTCCTGGGTTTTGATGTTCTTATGAAAAAGCACTGCTTGGTGTTTGTGGAGAAGGTAGATATGGAGGCTGAGTAGCTGTGATTGGGGACATGGTGACATCGTTTCTGTTTTTCGATAGGATCGGTGTCATTTTCCTCTCAACGATAAGACACCTCCACTGACAGAGCCCGATTAGGGAAAATTTTATTATAAAATTCACTTTTATCGAACGAGGATGGAGTGATAAACAGTTCAGCCTCGGGGAAGAAATAGAACAGATTTTCTTTCTTTTAAAAATTCCTCTTCCCCTCCCTTCCCTATTCTTCCTCCTCTTCCTCATCCTCCTCTCACTCTCAAGCTCTCTTAAATGTGATTGTGTTTCAGTTATTATTAATGGGTACATAGGAATTCCCAAAACATGTGATTGCTAAGATAAAAAAGCAAATGGATCAAAAGATACTTGAATGTTGTTACAAAAGAAAATTTATTTTACAGTATGGTTTAAAAATGTTAAAGGCAAGACTAGTCTGCTTCCTAAACTTGCCTTTCCTGATAAATTGCTAAACACTAGCTCCTTAGCAAAAATATGAGATCCTAAAGGAAAATATTAAAGCCAATAGAACAGTGATTTTATTTTCAATATATACTAACATTTTACATTTGCTTCTCTTCAGGAATAAGCATTTGCCCAGTAGGCTGCAGGGAAAAGAGGAGAAAACATACACTTATGGCCTTCTATTGCTTTAATAAAAATTAAAAAAAAAACCCACTCTAATGCTTGAAGGAAGAACATAAAACAAATATAGATTTTTAAAAATCTAAAACATTTTTACTTTGGTATTTGATAGTTTACAGACAATACCTTCAACCTAGCCTCCAGGGTCATAAATTCTACCTCTGTTTACCCATTATGGAATATTTATAACTCTTAAATATTTGGCTTGGACAATTACTACAGGACGAATCAGTTAAGACATTATAATTTACATTTGATTTTTGTTCTGTGGCTGTTGCTTCTGGTTATTTTAAATATTTTTTTCTACAGGGTAGCTGATCAACTAATTCAATATATCTTTTAACCTGGTGAAACAAAAAGAGTCTCTTTCACAGGACAAAAATGTCAGAGTATTGGTAGGTACGTATTATGCAGAGATTTGCAGTGCTAGATTTCTTCAGAATGTTAATGCTACAAGCAACTAAAAAGAATTTTTTTTCTTCAATGAATGGAAATATTTGTGAAAGAAAAAGCAACAGACAGCAACATTTTTGTTTATTTTTGTTTGGAACTCTAAATTCTATACTGACTATACACATATAAAAACGAAATTGCCAAGGAATGTTCTGACATCTTTTATTAACACCAATTGAAGGAATGTTATTTTTTTCCTTGTGCAAACCCTTTCAGTGTACTAAAGATGGTTAGATGTCAACAATAATTATAAGATTTAAATCAAGTCACCCCATCCTAGTATTAGTAATATGTATGTTTTTTTTAACAAAGTAACAATGGCTTTTACAAAAGTAAACTATTTTTTATGATGCTACACAATCTATTGTACCATTGGATATTTTAAGAGTTAAGTATAAGAATGGGCTAATCAGAAATAAGCTAATAACTTGATAATGAAAAATGGTGGCATACTTTTACCCATCATATGATGAAAGGAAAAGAATGAAATGTAGTAAAATGTTGTAACAACACTAACAAAGCTATCATGGATAAAAGAATACTCAATCTGCTCACTTATTCCTGATTATCTTTGCTTCAGGGTTTTATTGTTAGTAAAATTCAGACTTTGTACCCAAATTAACAGGTAACGAAAGGTAGTTATACTGGAATGTAGTCATTTCATTTCCTTATACTGATCATTCCCTTAATATTCACATAGCCAAAGACTAATAATTACCAACATTTCACTTCATTTATAGTTTTAAATGCTATAATGGAGAAACGGAGTTCCTTAACAATAACAAGAGAACCAAAAGAATAATAGAAATTCACTGTTTCCTTATGCTCTTTTCAATCATATGCTTTTTAATAAGCATATAGTACCAGGCAATATAAACTTGCTTGAGTATAAGAATCTCTTATTCAGCTACTCAATTCATATATAAAATACAACATTCAAAAGAAACAATAGGCCTAATAACATTTTGAAGATAACCATGCCTTTAGAAAGAATCAAATTTGACAGGAGAACATGATATGAACAATAAAACACAGAAATAAATATTTAAGTGTATCTTTCCTCAATTTAAAGTTCATTTTGTGCAAAGCATCCCTATTTGAATACCCATGGTTTGCTACAGTATTCATTTTTCAATATACTATATAACCTCTATGTCTGATGTTGGGAACAGTAGCTAATTATTGTAATGCAATTCTATACTGGGGCGCTTATTGAAGTGGACATTTTTCTTGACATATATAGACCACAGCAGCCTATTCAAATACATGCTGTATATTTGTACATATATGGACATACATGTAGATATACACCTAGCCATAAGGAGAATGTTTTTAAATATTAGATTGAATTCTAAATATACTATGCAAATTTTCAATTAAAGAAAATCTGTAATAAAATCCTTTGAAAATGCAAGAATACTTTTGAAAAAAGAATTAGGATATAATAACACATTTCATAATAAAACTATAAATAACAGCAATTTCCTTTCATGATTCATTTAGTCTCTTGCAGTGCCTAAGGTTTATCATGACAAATATTGGAGGTGTGGATAATTTGTTGCAGATATGGTATAACAATCATTAGAAGCCAACAATCTCTCATTTTATGGATGAGGAAACTGAGGCTCAGAGAGGTTGAGTGACTTGATCAACATCAAACAAGTAGTGACAGAGATGGGATTTAAACCTCATTCCCCTGACTATCATCTTGTGCTCTTTTCCTCTCTACCATACTCAATTTGCAAAAGCTCTATTGATAGAGAGCTTCCAAAAGTAATACAAAGGATCAACAAGTTATCCAATTCTTATAAGGAAGATCAGAAACATATGCGTGTAGGAACCCAAAGAGAAAAGAATGGGCATGGTATGCAAAAAGGAGAACTGGACCCTGAGGGAGATGATCTGCAGTTCAAATCCCAACTTCACTATTACCTGGCTCTACGAATGTGGGCAATTCACTCATTCTCTCTGTCTCAGTTTGCTCATTTTCACTCTATAAGTTAGTTTAGAGGCAAGTTAATGATAAGCTATATAGTGGCTATATAAAGTTATTACTCTTATGGAAAAAAAACCATTTAGTGCAACATTACTGAACTTTCAACTCAGCAGTTCTTTAGAGATTCCATCTCTCAAGATATTTGACTGAATTTCTCAATACATGGTCAATAATGGTATTCTAGTAGGGGGAGGTGATAAAATAGATAGAATGCCGGGCCTGAAGTAAGGAAGATGAGTCTTCCTGAGTTCAAATCCAGACACTAGCTGTGTAACCCTCCTACTCAAGTCACTTCACCCTGTTTGCTTCAGTTTTCTCATCTGTAAAATGAACTAGAGGAGGAAATGGTAAACTACTCCAGTATCTTTGTCAAAAATAAACCCCAAATTAGGGTCATGAAGAATGACATTGACTGAAATAAAAAAACAATAAGAAATATAGCTTTCTGTTTCTGGGCCTCCAATGTCTAGAGTGGCCAGTGTAGGTTTATGTGGCTATAAATATACCTCTCTCGAAAAAAACTGTCAATCTTTTCCAAGAAGAATCTCCGATTGGCTAGTAGAAAACTGATACAACAGAATAAAGAATAGTTGATAAAGAGATAATCCACTGTGGAAATACAGTTCCTCAGCATGGCAGCTTTAGTACTCATTGAGTGACAAATGTAGGGTGAAAGTGGAGAAAAGAGGGAAAGTTTCTGTGGTTTGCATTTGAAGTATGAAGGAGCCCAAAACTGAGCCAACTTCAGATGTGAAAAACAGAAGGCCACTGTTTTCCACTATACTATCTAGATATCATTTTCTTTATACTAACTGATGGACTGGGTC
Organism: Pseudocheirus occidentalis; assembly: GCA_028646575.1. Lineage (NCBI taxonomy): Eukaryota > Metazoa > Chordata > Mammalia > Diprotodontia > Pseudocheiridae > Pseudocheirus > Pseudocheirus occidentalis. Next base: position 81,563,124 of record CM053598.1, read on the forward strand.
TCAAGCCTACACTCTCTAGAATTGTATTCTAACAGGAGATAATTATTAGGCAAGAGTATTTTCCAGAAAGAATAAGAAGGGGTCATTTGTTAATATTTGTAAAACGATTAGAGTTTAACTCTAGGTGCCAATATGTTCTCTGAAAATTCAAAACTGCCTGTCTCCTTTCCTCATATTGTCTATCCCAATCAGTCCACCCAAAGCTTTAAATCAGTTTTTATAAAGCTTATATTCAATAAACATTAGCATTCTTTCCATAAAGTTTAACATTCCATCCTTCTCTCTTCTGTATAAATGAATAATTTGGATAGGACAATAGTACCTAAACTGGTGGTAGAGCTGAGTATGCCAGTTACAGGAACACTTAAGCGCCCATTGGCACAGCAAGACTCAAAGCCCTGGGAGGCTTCAAAGAAAGACATTTTTTTTCTTCTTCTTCTTCTAGAACTCTTTGCTTTCTAGTAAAGCTGCAACCACAATGTTCTCTCTCTTAATGCCACCATAAAAAATCAAAACACTTTAAAACAAATTGATGTACTCTTTAATACAGTCATCACATCATCACAGGACCCTTGCACCCTGCATGGCGACAACCGTGGGGATGCAAACCACACATCTATCTCTTTGTTGCCTGCTTCAATGCTTTAAGAAAAAAATGGAGCGAGAGAGCCTCTCAATTGAGATATTGGCACCTTTGATTGACAAGACCTAATCAGCTTATCTCCACACTAATAAAGTTGATGGCCTGTGGAGCTGGTATGTGCCCAGCACTGAGTGAACTTTTAGTAGGCAAAGCCTCAAGGGCCAGGGTCTGAGGCTCTTGCTTAGCTAAACTGGCTTAAATCAATTCTTAATGGGCTATTTCCATTTGGATCCACCTGAAAAGATGGAGACCTACAATAATTGACATAGTCGTCTTGATTCACTGTGGCATCATGGTCAATTTAGCTGAGTATGTTGCCAAATATGACTTCATTACAATTAGACTCTAGGGGTAAAAAAAAAAAAAAGCAAATAGTTAATAATATAGTATCTAATATATTCCCTACATTGTTACTAAGTAAAAACAAACTCAATCCTCAAAGAAAACCCTAAACTAATTTTGTCTTCCTATTTTCAACCTTCATTCATTCAGATTTACTCTTTCTGCTAAGTACAACGAATTGTCCTGAGTGCAGGGAGAAAGAGAAACATTGTTTATTGTAGAGTTTAACATTATTAAATAAGGTGAGATTCCTGCTCTTAAAGGATGATGTAACAGAAAAAAAGGAATGATGTAATAGGGCAGATAAGACAAGTAATGAATAGTTTTAATATAAACTAACATATATGGGTAAAAGTTATATGAAATACTATGAACCTGGATAAAAGATTCTTGCTGATTTAAAGCATTTGGAAAGGCTTAATAAAACAATTGATATTTGGTGCTGCTCTTTTGAATTAAGGATGGTAAGATCTTCAATAACTTTTTCTGCATACCAGTAAGCAACTGACCCCTTTAAATATTTCCAGAGTATAGTACCATTTTTTCCTTGTTTGGAAATGGTTTTTTTATGATATAGTTGACTGAATATTAACCTTATCAGAAGATTGAAGAAAAGTGATATTTTCCTTCTCTAAATTCTTATAGTAGTTATTATCTGTACCATCTGACATTATATTATGATAATGAACTGTTACATATCTCTTGTAATGTTATTTAACTTTTCACATTTTAGCTTCTTTCTTCACTGGATTGTAAACTCCTCAAGGGTGGGGACTATGTCATACCTGTTTATATCCCCCCCTTAGTACTCACCATTAAGCCTGGAAGGTAGAAGGCATTCAATCAGCTTTTGTTAAATGGCTGATAGATGGCAGAAGGAAACTATGATATAAGGCTAATAAAGAAATATGGGCACACCATATGTAAAGAAAGTACAATATCCCTTGATAATATGACCTTTTAATCAAGAGTTTCCATGCAATTTATCAATAGCAATGTTGTTTTGTTGTTGTTTCCCTGTGAGTATATAGGGAGGCCATAGCCTAGAGTCCATGTGTAAATGAAGTGATGAAAGCACCAAACATCTCCTCAAACAAGTACCTTAGGAGATATTACATAATTCCTTATTTTCATTACCAGTGTGAGGGGAAAAATACAGAATGGACCTCATGATTGTCATCACAATGGGCAGGTCTAAAGAGAAGTATAAATTCACCTGGACAAAACCTGATATAAATGGGTGTCTCCCAGAGCTAAAAGACTCCTAGAAACTTTGGCAATGGTCCAAATTCTGCATACCCTTGATGAAAGCAAATATAGATGACCCTACTGTCCACCATATTTACAGAGTGGTCATTGAAAACTGTCAGGAAGGTTCTTCTCAAACAGCAATATACTTTAAGCATACAATCATTTGTTTAAACTCAGGGAATTTTAACCATTTTCCAAAACAGAGCTTTCTATATCAAATACCAGATTACAGAAAATCTTGAGCAATATTTTTCATTCAGATTATAGTCTTCATGCTGTAATAGACTCATACGAAATCCACTCTAGCCTTATCACTCAATAGTATCTTCACTGCTGTACAACGGAAGATAATTTTGCAATAAAATTTAATTTACAGAGCTTATTTTCCACTAATCTCCTAACAGAGAGAAAATGAAATGTACTAAGGTACACACTCTACGTTATGACCCTAATGGTATTTTTTATTTCTGAGAATGCAAAACACAAAATGTATCCAGTTTATCAGGCAGCAATTATTGACATATTTTAATTATGTTAACAGAAATGAATATGAGACCACTCACTATGAATAAACATAGTTTCTTTGTGAGACTTTTGTTCATTAGGAAAGGAAGGAATCACTAAAAATGTAAATATCAGTAATGAAAGTTCATTTTTATCAATGTCACTAATTCTGTATGTCACTATCAGCAATCACTGGTAATCACTGATTGGCTCAGTTTAGAAAGACCACATATGGAGTCAAACTAATTTGGCAAATTTTAACTAATGATATAAAATCTGCTTTGGTGGGTTACAGGGCCAATTTGTGTATTTACAGAAACTGTTACTCTCTTGATGAAACAATAAGAACAATAACCACTTTTCTTATCCAATACAGATTCCATGACAAATAATTAAAACCATAACTTACAAGACACATCAATAATGAAACTTTATTTTTGTAATATGATATAAAGTAATATTAAAATATATTAACATGATGAAAAAAATTTTCGTAAATAATATATACTCATTCAAGAGATGGTTACATGTTCTCCCACTAATCCCAAATAAAAAACAAGAGAGTATGACAATGCACTATTAAAAAGCATTTATAAAGTGTTTACTAGGTATCAAGCACTTCCTTAAGTGCAGAAGATATACATACAAAAGTAAAATCACTGCTTGCCCTCAAGGAGCTTATATTCTAATAAAGAGTGACAGCTGATCCAAGGGAAGGGTGTACAAAGAGTGGGGTCCTTTGATCAGAAAAGATATGTGATAATGAATGGGACCACGGGGAAAGAAATAAGCATATATATCATCTACTAAGTCTCAGGCATTGTGCTAAGTACTTTTTACAAACACTCTTTCATTTGAGTGTCAAAACAATAGTGCAAAATAGGTACCACTATTATCCCCATTTTGCAGTTAGGAAACTGAGGTAAACAGAAGTGATTTACTCTAGGTCAAAACAACTAGTATCAAGCCCAGATGTGAACACAGGTCTTTTGGATTTCAGGCCCGGCGTTCAATCCACTGAACCATAAACTACTTCCATAGAGGAACAGACTGATACATTTCTTCCAGGAAAATGGCAGAACTTACTTACTTAGGATTCAACAAATTGGGAAGCAAAGAGGAAAAAGATTACATGGATAGTGGCAAGGTAACTGGGAAGGATGCTGTGAAGTTGACCAGGGAATAAAGAGTGAAGTGAAATATATCTGGGACCTGCCCCAAAGTCAACAAGATGAAACAGTCAAAAATAAAGAACTCTGCCCCACCTTCCCCAGATTCTAGAGATTAAAAGTTTATATCTCTCAGGATATGTATGGTCTCTGATGGAGAGCTGGGGATTGAACAAGATGGTTGACATGACCATGGAGAAAGATGGTCTAATTTGTAGTGTTTGTAAAGGACAACACAATCCTCCTGCCAGATTACATCTTCCTCACTTTCAAGTTATATCATAACAAGGCCAAAGTGATATTAAATCATTTATTAGGTTTTAAAGTTTAAATATCAAAGTTATATATGTGCAGAAGTCTTGTTCTGACATTTGAATTTCAGCAATAGACAATTTTGAGACATTTCAAGTAATACAACGCTTGACATTTCCATGTTAATATACAAAACAGTGATGGTGCAAAAAAGTCACCTGCTCATCAACACATGGCCTTTCAATAAGACTTTACAAGTCTATTATTTACTTAAAATCTTTTTTAAATTTTACAAAAAAGAATAGATCACTTTAATCATCGATTAGACTTTTGCATTTTACTGATAAAGCTCAATTAATAGCTTTTCAAGAAGTTTATTTCCATTTATCATCTTGTATTCTTTAGATGCTTACAAAGTAATGTCCTAGCATAGAAGCTATAAAAGTTTCTATAAAACATTTCTCTAATTTTAATTACTAAGAAAGGGAAAGCAAATCCAGGGAAATTTCATCATCTAGTACAAAGTATAACATTGTTCCTGGATTATTTTTTATGAAAAACTACAGTAAATATTTACCACAATACTCTTTATCTCCATAACCTCAGAACAACCAAGGCAGAAATATTTTGACATAAAAGATCTCTAGATGGAAACACTGTAGACATAAAAAAAGAAAGAAAATAAGTAGTGTAATAATGAAGAACAAAATATCTGACATTTTCTAGCTGTCATACTTTGCAAATTAACAAGCAGACATTGGCTTTTCTTTGAGGTCAATAACAGCACTTATTGATCTAAAAAGTTAATACCCACTAAGGTCAATAATAAATCTCCAGGGTCAACAAATCTGGATACTGACTTCAGCTTCCTATCACAGATAAATATTACTGTGCTAAAATGGGTACAATTTTCTTTGGAGATACCAGGAAATGGTATCTGAAATGGAATTCTGGTACAAAAATGATCTAAAAGGAAAAAAAAAGCCATGATGTTGAAATGTACAAAGAGAATTCTTTTTATTTTCCTATATTAAACTCCATCTAGTAAAATATTCAGATAAGGTGATCTTTTTATTCATTTACAGCAAATACAATTTTTAGAAATCTAATATTATATTAGTATTTAAATAAAGACAAAAATATTTAAAATCTTAATGTTCTTACTATTTTTTGCTTTTATAAAATTACTGACAGTGAATCAGCAGCAAATAATAAATAATGCTTGACTAATCTAAAATTAAGAAAATGCAATGTAAAATAATTTTAATGGACCAATTATGGCAAATCCTTAATGTTTTTCTTGAACTTAATGAAAAAGATTAACATATTTCTATATGGTCTAACTTAGTAATTAGACTACTAAGCCATTTGGGGGACTATTGGGTATATATTTAACTCCTATGTACCATAACTAACATGCTCTGATGAAAGAGCCTTGACATGTGTTAGTGATATATAAAGGTTATATTAATTTGGATTTTTTGATAATTTAGAGAGTAAAGAGATAGACTTTAAGGTTTACCTTTCTATGGCAAACCCCTTAAAAAGAAAACTTTTAGTTTAAAAAAAATCAAAAGGGGAATGTTTAGAGTAAGAGAAAATGAAAAAGAACAAAATACTTGTTTTAGCACTTCCCAAACATCTTGTTACACACAATTATTATGATAATTACAAATAACTTTTGCATATTCACTGAAATAAGTGACCTATGGATCTTTACTTAACAACATTTGTCAAACTATTTTGGAAGGTAATACAACTAAATACCCTTTAGAAGACTTTACAATTCAGGCTTCACTCAGTTCATTGAAATTAGAGGGTGAAGAAGTGCTAGACTTTATCTAGTTTAATCTCATTTTAAAGATAAAAGAATCAAAAACCTGGGACTTGTCCAAGGCCAAACAGGCTATCAGGAAAAGCTGGGATTCAAACCCAGGATTATCTGATTTCAAATCCAGCACACTCTCTCTCTGTCCCTCTCTGTCTCTGTCTCTGTCTCTCTCTCTCTCACACAAACACACACACACACACACACACACACACACACACACACACTCAGTAAATTCTCGCTACATTTGCTATTAATTTCTTAGTGAAGGAGCTAAAGCTAGAGTCAGATGACAAGACAAATGTCAAGTTTGCTCCTAGAATCATCCAGTATAAAACACATATAAATAGTACAGGTCTTTGGCAAATTAAAATGCGCTAAGTATAGTTTTTAAAACACTGCATAGTTATTGGATAAAGTGTGTAATCCAGATTCGCAATTCATATTTCTTTGTACTTGTTTTAAAATATTCAATTCAAATATTTGCCTACTACATATGAGGTGCTATGCCCAATGATGACATACAATGCTGAAAAATTTATAATCTTTATTTTCTGGAATGGAAAATAGAAAACATTTTATTAACAGACTCCTTCATACAATTAATGGCAGCTCACACTTCTCTCTCTACTCTAGCACAATGCCTGGCACATAAAAGTCACCTAATAAATGCTTACTGATTGTCTGGTTTAGGATTATTAGTAGCACTGAAAGATGATAGCAAAAGTAGCATTATGACAACAAAAGTATAGCAAAGGAAGGAAAATATTTTATTATGGGTACTCAATAAATATTAGTCCAGGAGATTATCTTGCCAGCTTTTTCAGCATGAATCCTAGAGGTACTATACATATTCATTTGCTGATTGATATCAAGGCTGGGTTGAAAATGGACACCACAGAAGTCTCTTATCATATCTATGAAAGAGGACTCAACAACAACAACAAACAATAAAAGATAATGGACAGTGACACAGGGAAAAAAAATAAGAAAACATCAACAACTGGGACCTCAGTGTGCCCACTACTGGAGAGAGGAGAGGAGTAGGGATGAAGTTTAATTTTCCACCTATTTTAGAAGTTTTTATCTGCTAAACCAACCCTGCAGGCAATCCAATTAACACTCTGGCCTTCAACAGCAGTCAAGACAGGAAAGTTATGAGGTCTAGCTTTGCCTTTCCTGAATCCCAAATTTCTCTTTCTCTTTTTCTTTCTTTCTCTCTCTCTCTCTCTCTCTCTCTCTCTCTCTCTCTCTCTCTCCCACCCCTCTCTCTCTCTTCCTCTTTCTCTCTCTCTCCCTCTCTCCCTCCCTCCCCCACATAGTGGAGCTAAATCTGAATGTTCCTTTTCCCTACCCCCACTTCTATTCCCCTATTTAGCCCCCTCACCACAACACACATACATACATTTTTATGGTAGGTACAGGGTCAATATTTTCAAGTGGTTGGTGGTGAAAACCACTAACTGGTATGAATTTTTTAGCATTCTCTAGATCAAGATAAATGTTATACAAAAATGTTGAAGAGAAAGATACACTCCAACTTTGTTACCTGCTGATAATCTTACAGTGTTTAATTTGAGCAGAGTCCGGCGACTTCGGAAGGGCATGACAGAACTGTTGCTTCTTGAGGTTTACAGTTAACAAAAGAGAGAATAGAAAGACTTACTTGTTCTTACGATGCTATGAATTTAAAGGATATACAGGAAGTCCAAGTAGGAAGAAAAATGAACCACTGTGCCTTGTGCCCAGCAATAAAAATGAAGAAATTCATTGTAGTAAGAAATATTCACAGCTGGTAGGCGATGTCCCTGAGGCAATAAGAAATTTGGTATATCTTTGTGCTTACCTTTTAGAGTCACAATGTTAAAACATCTGACTCTCTAAAATTAACAACATCACATCTTGTAAATCTTTCCTACAATCTTAAAGTGTTAAGACAGAAAGACCTCAAAGTTCATCTGGTCCAGTCTCCATATGGAAACTGAGGTTCAAAGAGTGACTTCCCCAATGGAACACAAGTTAGTAAGCATGTGGACGTGGAGCCAGGATTCCTGATTCCTACTTTCATTCTTTTTCCATAACTACCCTGTAACTTAATTATATGAAAATCTAGTATATACCAAATTTTAAAATATCTGTTGTGCCAAAACCAACAAAAACAAGTGATATGAATTGTAAAAACATATTTTGATGACAGAAATTCATAGAAAGCAAGGGCCTAACTGGTCAAATGCCACAATGGTACAGTCTAATGATAAAAGCATTGTGGATAATTCATAAAATACACTAATTGATAATGCTGAAACACAAAACACTTTTTATTTCATTTAAGTGTAGTTCAAATAGCACAGTAGCTAGAGAGCTAGCTGTGGAGACAGGAAGAAACGAGTCCATGCCCCACCTCTGACACATACTGGATATGTGATTCTGGTTGTCACTTAACCTATCAATGAATGCCACGCACAAATCTCTAACGCTGTAAGTTGTATAATAGATACATATGTACATTTGTAGAAAAAATTTCAGCAAGAGCTCCCAAACCAATGAAATCACAGGTACAAATTTTTTAAAAAATCAGACAAGGAACACTGCTTCTTATCACGGAAAGAGGGAGTAAGAGTTGAGAAATTACATTTTAAACAATAAGTAACAATTAGCTATTTGTCCTTCATATTTCAAGAATCCATAATTTCATTCATGTGGGTATTCCCTCTAACCAATGAAGATCCTAAGCCTTTAGTACCTTAGTAGATAGGTTAATGAGTGGTTGTGCCCTTCAAAAATTCATCACCTGGTGATCAGTCCTCTGGAAATGAGCCCTTCTATGTTTAAGGGCCGTGGCCTTTCGGTAATTAATACATCATAGCATCATAGATTTAGAGCTAGAAGAGACTGCAACAGTCACTGAGTCACAGTCCCCCTCCCCCATTTTATACAATAAGCCTTTGCAACAAGGAACCATCATAACTTTTATTCTGCTAGTCTAGCTTTCAAGAACCTTGGATCACCTCCATATCATGAAGTGGCATTAGAAGAGAACTTTAGTTGAGGCCTGGGATTAGTATGAGGATGATGAAAGTTTCTTGTATTGTGCTTTTCACTGCAACGTATTTTTATCACTGTTACCATTAATTTTTGCTACATGATACAAAAGGTAAACAATACTAGGGAAAAGAAATTTTTAAGATTTGAACATAAAAAATACTTAAAGTCACACGTAACAAAGCTCCTTATACCACTACTAAAACCTCATGCATCTAAATTGAAAAGGCTAGTCAAAATAGATACATTTGAAGTAGAGGTTATTTAAAAAGAAATTTGGTTCAATATTATTCAAATACATATAGTATACTAAGGATGCTAAGGGGAAAAAAAGTTTTGTAGATTTTGAAAATTTACCAGTGTTTATCAAATTTAGGTAAGATTTTCATTAAAAAAAATTCCATGAAGGAAAAAAAGCTTGTTTTTTCTCCCATTCCCAGTCTTTCCCAAATCATTCTTATGGCATTACTTCCTTGGCAAAACTTTCTTTAAAACACTATACAGGTAAACTTCAGCCCAACCCAAATCCAAAAAGAGAAATTTTAATTTAGCAAACTATGAATCACTGATGTTTGATGGTATTTAATTCAATCAAGTTTCAGTCAAGTGCAACATTTGTACTAGTAATGTCAAAAACTGAAACCAGGAATTGTTTTCATAATACACTTCTGTTTGTTTTAAAGTTTGTTGGACTTAAAGAGGAGACAGCATTCCTTCACAGATGTAAAAAAGAAACATCAGTCTCTTAAATTATGCCATGATTGCTGGTGATTAAACACCTATACAAGTTAAATCCAGTAAAAAAAAAAAAAATGGACTGGCAAACACAGGATTACAAACCAACCTGCTTATTCCTCCAACAGGGTGCATTCTTCAAAAGTCTATTTCCTTGTCTGGCTTTAGGGCAGTTTTATCCTTTATCTAAACAAATAGGTATTTGTTTAACTATGCCTTGGAGTTTATGTCTCAAGATGCAAAAGGGCAGCACAATACTATACATGAAGGATGACCCACCATGACAGCCTCTTTGATACCGACTTTACTTAGAAAAACATATTCTTCAATAAAAAAATTATTTTTTTAATGTTAACTTTGTTCTTCACTGAAAACGAAAGAAAACATTGTTAGCCCAACAGGAAATATAGACTAAAGCTTCAAATGTAGAACACAAAAAAAGCCATCTTAAAGCTTATGCCAGTCAAGTTTTCCACTTGATGTAAGTTGTACACAAAAGTCTTAGTCCAATGTGAACACATGCTGTGAAAATTCTGTAGCACCCACCTCAGAAAACTCTATTAAATACATAAACACCTGCTAAAGGGAAAACTTCTTGGCACTAGAAGTCACACTCAAAGGAAAACTAAGCCTGATTTAAAAAAAAAAAACTAAGGAAAGGTATATAAGTGCAGTGCAGCAAGGTCATAAGCTTAACAGTCCTTCCCTGTAATATCTGAAAGTAAATTGGCATTTTAGCTTTCTTCTCTTTGGTTGTCACTCTCTCAAGTTACAAAGATGCAACAGAATAAGAATGGTTTCAGGTGTGTCTTACAAACCAACTAGAAAACTGATAAGGCATTATTGGGTAAGGAATTTAAAAATAAGTATAATACTTTTTTTAATGGATTAAAAATGAATTGTATGAATTCACTTGGACCACCCAAGGAGAAGACTTTCCAAACGGGGTTTAAAGGCAGTCCTTTCCTTGCCATTATGACTCTCTCCAATCTCTCATGTAACTTCAGAAAGTGAATTTCAGCACATCTTGAAATTCTATAACAGTTTCACCCCAAATGAGATCCCCCTCTGTTCATCAAGGGTAGTGCAGTTTTCAGATGTGAGAATTTAACAGGGTTCTTGTAATTACAAACCACACATAATAGTCCATAAAAAAGATCACTTTACAATCTGAGCATGTATGACCAGATCACGGGGCATAATCATGTAATTGAAATCACCTCCTGAAAATAGCTCACTAGTGCAGAAGTAGCTTTGTGATTTTCAAAGTATGCCCAAATTTTTTAAAGGAAGAAATAGACAGTAAAGTACATAAAGAAACTTTCTTGCTTTTAAATTTTTTAATGATTATTTTTATAGGAAAGATTTTTGCCAAAATTTGTATCTTTAGTTCAAGCAGAAAAAGTTTACAGAATATACAGTAAATGAGTTAATAAAATATATTCAGCACCTAATACATGGTGGGGCCCAATACTTGCTGGATGAGTGAACTGTTGAATATGAGAAGCCTACACACTCAATTTATTGACAATGTCAAATCCTATAGTTTGACCAAAAAAAAAATTTAAGTGCTAGGTTATGAATGTAAATAGTACTGACTATATAATTGGGGGGGGGTCTTTCTCTACCTCCACCCAATAATTTAACACAATGTCATACAAATAGCAGACACTTAGTAAATATTTGCTGAAATGAATTAAACAGAGATATAAAAGTGGTGAAGTTGTCAATGAGTGATTTATCAAAGATTTCATGAGAAGCCACTCATCTGCTACAGAGCTTGACTAGTTCCACCTTTCCATCATATCCTTCCTCTATACTCCTCTCTCAGAAGAAAAGGACAATGGAAGGAAAGAAGCATTATTCCCAATGGATAGATCTAATTCAGTTGATGGCAGCTGAGTTAGTTAATTGTTTCTGGCACAAAAAGACCAAGTTGAAGATCATGATGACCACTTGTAGTTAATACAAAATCAACTACTTAATCTCAATGACTTTTTCCTATAAAGAAAAATTACATTGCCACTCAAACTATTGCAAACAATAATGTCATTTTAAACAAAGTTATCATGCAGACCTTAGCAAAGTGCATTGCACAAGAAGATAATCAAAATACTGAAAAATGATGATAGTGGTGAAGATAAATTAGATTAGAGGGAAGAGGTGACAGGAAAATAGGAGATTATGATAATGGGAGTCAGAGGAGTATAATTCTCATAGAGAAGATAAGACAATGAAAAAGTTGTGAGTTTGTAGGAAATTTTGTTTCCATATATCCTTCCAAAATGAGAGTTTTACAAGAGATTATTGAACATATTCATGGAAGGAGTCTAAAAACAAAGCAAGATGAAGTTTATGCAGTATTATAATCCATATGCTTTTGAAATCTGCAGACTCCATATGGCTATCTGTGAAAAGCCTAGGAAGAATGAATTACAATAGACTGACAAAACTTATGTGGCAATCAGAGGTAAAAGAAGCAACTTAAAAGTCCTGATACAGTAAAATGCATATTCACAGATTGTTCAAAATTCTCAAAAGTACTAAAAAAAAAAACTTTAACTGATTTTAAAAATGAAAGTATTAGCACTATTTCTGATTTATTCAGAATTTGTCCTACTGCTGTTTTATTAATATAAGAATTTTTAAAAGATAACAAAAATGAATAATGAACAGCTGTGCACACAAATCATTGTTTCTCTCTCATCTTAATGAATGCCACAGTCTAAGAAATAATAATTTTCAACAACAACAAAAAAACCACAATACACTCCATGTGCTACCATGGAAAACAATAGTAGGACAACTAAATGCAAATCATGATGAGATGACAACAAAAAGCAAAAATAATCTTCTGAAGAGACCAATTCTGGACACTCAAATAGAAATGTTTTTAACAGCATGTATTTCCTATTATCTCTAAATTAAACTATATAGTAAAATTAAAATTTTGAAATTGAACTGAAATAACTTATTTAAAAGGAGTTAGTCTTCATAGAAAAATAAATATGAAATACTAGAAACACCCAGGTACAGAGATGGATGCCAAGCTGAATTTATAGTATGAAAGATCCTAATGACGTTTCATTAGAAGACATTTTACCAATGCGCAGGAAAGACTGGTATATGTCCTTGTTCAGAAATTCAACTGGCAGGTGCTATTAAGAATGGACTTTGGTGACATGATGTATGCTTGTTGTCTGAGGACAAAAACAAAATATGTAGGATTACAAAGGAAAACAATTACATTGAAAAACTGTTATCAAAAAATTCATGAGTTCATGTACCTCAGATTAAGAATGCAGTCTGAGACTAGATACTGTGTTTTTTCTCCTCATACCTGGCACAGTGATTGTCACATAGTAAGTGCTTTATAAACATTTGTTTTATTTATCCCTACACATACATATAGAAATATACATACATAGATGAGAACGAATGGCATGTATACCATTTTGTTGTGGTTGTTGTTGAGTTGTTTCAGTCGTGTCCAACTCTTTGTGACCCTGTTGGGGATTTTCTTGGCAAGGGTGTTGGAGTGGTTTGCTGTTTTCTTCTCCAGTCAACTTTACAGATGAAAAATTGAGGCAAACAGGGTTAAGTGACTTGCTCAGGGTCACATAGCTAGCAAGTATCTGAGAGTGGATGTGAATTCATAAAGTTCCAAGGTTCCAAGCCCAGTGCTCTAGGCACTGTAGCTGCCTATGCATACCATGGATCAATTAAAATTAATTAAGATGAAATGAATAGAAAAAATTAGGCCAGGAAGGGATCATCAGACTATATATTGATTAGACATTTGAATTAGCATGGGTTCCTCATTCCAGTATCTGAATGTAATTAAGAAAATCAATATGAAGTACCTGTGATTTCATTACTTTGGATACTGCCTCCATCAGTGCACATTGCTACCACCCATACTTCCTTATCCTATGCAGCTTTGGTCCATTTTTTTTTTTCCATAAATCCTCCAAAGAACCTACCAGATATGCTACACTTTTGGCTGTTGATATGGTTTTTTTTATGTTAGCACCACATGTCTATCTAATCTTGTTTTCTGATCATGCACCAGGATATGAATACAGATGTGGTGCAGTTTTTCTAATTCTGTATCAATCTAATCAAGATCACAGATCTAAAACCAGAAGGGATCTCAGAGGCCATTTAGTCCAACCTCTTCATTTTGCAGAAGGGGAAACTGAGGCACAACGAGGGCAAGTAACTTGTCCAAGGTGACAAAGAAAGTGAGTATCAGAAGCCAGATTTGAACCCCGTTCCTTTAACTCCAGAGCTGTTGAATGATGATGCCCCACACTTTGAGATGGCCTATGCAGGGAAAGGCAGTGTGGCCTACTAGATAGGAAGCTGGCTATAAAATCAGGACAGTTTGAGCTCTAATCCCAACTATAGCACATAATAATTGGCAAGTCATTTACTATCTCAGGAATGTGGGCAACTTTCAAGATGCTAAGTTGGAGAAAAGAAGCTAACTTGCATGGGCAGAGTTTCCTGACTGGGAATTCTCTATACTAACAAAATCACAGGTCATTTATCTCTAGAGTTAAGCTAATACTTACAATGACTAAAATCTGTTATTGTTGTGACACTCTGACTCTTTTCCATTACTCCACTGCTATCACTGTGGAAGCAGAATGGGGACACAAAGTAAGAGGGTCATTTTTGTTTTTCTTTGATTTGTAGGCTGACACAAAGCATTTATTATCTACTGACCAACGCGATCAGTGTTTGAACCTCTCTAATCTTAGTCAAGTCAACAAGTTTTGCTTAGCTAGATTAATACTTAGAGAACACACTCTATCTTGCCCTACGGACCAAATTCAAAGAACTAGAATGCCAAAACCTTCAAGACAGGTGGCATGATCTTTGAAAACATAGGGTCACATCCATGCCGTAATGAGGTACCAGAATAGGTATCTGAATAGGATGTTAACATGGGCTTGGATTTAAAAACAAAAACTTGAACATGTGACCACACTAGACTTCAGGTTGCTACATATCATCACTGACATGGATAAATGTGAGGAGGACTGATCATACTTTTCCAGCTTGATGGATTCCATATGCCAGGCTGACAAATCATCCTGAGCCAATGAATATACAACATGCTTTTATATCCTTAAAGAAAGTGATTTAATAGGCTATTCTGTAAATTCAACAATTTTTAACTCTGTCTGCAACAAATTTTGTGCTTCCTTATTCATCCTTGACTTCTTTAGTGCTTTGCTCATAAAAAGTAAAAATATTCCACATCAAATAGTCTTAGCCTTGATCACCATCAATAAAAGATATTTTTGTATGGAAAATGAAATTATTTACTATGGGTGTCCTGACTGTACTATGGTTGACTTCACATGTATTATGCATCATTTTGCTAACTCTAGGTATATAACATCTATAACACACTGCCAGACAACTAACTATATTAATTAGTTTCATTCTGATGGGACAGGTAGGCCTACAACCATTGCCTTATGCCTGTTTGCTCTACTGATCATACTTCTCTGACAATAATGATCAAGAATTTATTCTGAATTCTTGAAGAGTTAAAGTTGTAAACATGATTACAATGGAGAGAGAAAATAATCTAGAGTTTTGAGGATGAAATAATTAACCTCAAATGGCATGAGTATCTACACTGCTCAATGGTCATACCTGTGTACTAAAAGAAATAGATAGGAGGAACAGCTTTCTATTCAGAGGCACTGAGACAAGAACATTAGAAATGCCAAACTGCATCAAATCTAAGGTCTATTCATGTGTTATCTTTTACACATCCTTTTCCACAGCTACATCCAGAAACGTTTTGGGGGAATGCATGGGAGTAACCCTTCATGATATCAAGTTCAAAGTTGTCCGACTTCTAGTTCTTTAACATAACACTAGTTGATCTCCTTCCGATACTTCTTTTTATAGATTAGAGCTTTGCATAAGATACCTAGATGACTGACATTTCTTCCTCCAATATAAATACAATTCTTAAAAATGACTGGTCTTTAAAAAATTTCTACAAAACTGCCCATTGTGATACTCAACGCATATTTTTCATTTAAACATAACTTTAAAAAAGACTGACATGCGCCGCTCTGCTTAATCAGCTGCTCATGAAGGGATAATAATTGTTTCCTTTCTTGATGAGACACAAATAAAACATCATAACAAAATATCAAAAAAGAGATGTTCCTTCCCTTGAAAATAAATAACTTATTTTTGTAAATGTCTTGTTCTTAGTAGATGTCAAAATGAGTTTCAAAATGGTTTGGGTTTTTGATAACCCTTTTTGCTAAGAATTTCAGAAAATCTGACCATTTTATTTAGAGTACAAATGTACAAATATTGAAATCCAGATTTCAAATGATAAATGATAACTCAAAATAGCAAATCTAAAAAATTTACCCATGAAGACACAGTGGAAAGAAACTACTTATAATTACTATGTACATTTCTGTCCCAACAGAGTGAAAATTAAGTGATTCCCATTAAGTCTTGGTATAAATGCATTCCTTGCCAAATTTATCTCAAATGGGAAAAAACAGCTTACCAGTTAATTCAAAATACTGGTAGCCACAAAATACTGATGGCACTCAAAAATGTGGAAGCTGTACTACACTACATCATTAACAGTCAATGAAGACTTACATAAATAAATGCATTTGATCTATTGTGACTATTATTCACTACTTAGGTAAAAGCAAATAGATTTGCATACCAAAATTCTAGTTTTTATTGCATTCAGAACTGCCATTTGACTGTAAGCATTCATAATTAGCACAAACCAATAGACTTTAGGGAAACAGAAAGGAAAAGTATTCATACCTCAGTTCAAATTATTAGGAGAATAAAGTTTTCAAACCAAATCTATGAATTTCAAATGTTAAAATAATTTTACAAAATATTTCACTATCTCTAATCAATGTTACAGTGACATCGGGGTCAAATACAATAATATTATATCAAAGATCTCTTCAAATGTTATGGAGAGATATAAAGATGACTAACTTTTTGAGAATAAAAATTTTCTGGATTAAAAGATAACTAATTTTTTGCATTTGGAAATATAAGATAATTTATGCTGCACTTTTCGCTTTAAAAATTATTTTGTAGATATAATCTAATTTTATCTCAGCCTACAGAAATGGATGGGAAATATAGATTTTGTAAATAAGGAAACATGCACAGAGCAGTTAAGTGACTAACCCAAGGTCATACAGTTAGTTAATGATACAGCCAAGACTTTTCTCATTTCTCTCAACTTGGAATGACATTCCTTCTAAATTTTTACCCAATTTTTCAATTTTCTCATACATCTCACTATCTTAAAAACAACAACAAAATTTTTCTTTGTGAATGATGTTATGTTTATATTGCTTCTTTATAAATGTTGATCATGTACTTATATTACAAATAGTCAAGGTCATGATAATTTGACTATCAACTTCTTAATGGAGATAGTGAAGGAATCAGAAGGAAGCCATGTCAGTATTTTACAGACAGAATTCACCATTTCGATATTACTTCAAATACAATCAGTGATAAGGTTGTGGGAAGGTAGAATTAGTTCTTACCCTACTCCAAACCTCTGAGGGAGAATACCAATCTGTGATGGCATAATAGGGTTCTCTGACGGAAACTGCTGTCAGAGATACTGAGAACACAATGCCTCCAGAACATACCTAATCTTATCTGAAATAACGCTGGTTTGACTACTGGCCAAACAGTAACTATATCTTTGTCTGTCTTCCCCTCCTCTGGGACTCAGCACACAGCCTTCATTTAGCTACTCTTCATGGCCAATATGTGGCTAACTTTATATCACCTCACTCTTTCAATTCAAAGTTATGCAATGCAAAAGGACAGGAGGTTGCCCTGTAATTGATCTTTAACAAAACAGTCTAGTTGGTGGAGAAAGTTACATGACACTTTTTATGTTGGCAGAACAGTTATGATGATGTGGTTAGATTATTTTAGAACACCTGAAAATGGAGCAACCACCTAATCCAACTCAATATCATCCAGATAGGTGTGTTCAAAGGAATACTTAGTCTTTAAATTCCTTGTCGATGTTCATAGGTAACACTGACAGTGATACTCCATCAGAGAACTGTTGAAACAAAACGATCTTTTTCCCCTTCCTTTCCTTTCCCAATTTCAATCTGCAAATTGTATCTCTAATGAAAAACCCAAATTCTACTCCATGACAAAGAGAAAGACAAATACTAGAAGATTAAAAAATTACTTCTAACTGAATTCAACTACAAAAAAAAATGAAACTTCCACTATGCAATGAAGATAGAGAACCATACCATGAGTAGACTGTAACACCGAAAATCATATTTATAAAAGAGGGCTTTCCTCAGTTACTGGCATCAGGAAGAGTTGAGACTTTTTAACAGGTTGTCTACCATTGACAAATTGCCAATGTCAATTTTATTCTACCCTTCCACAGTTCTGCAGAATTTTGTATTTAAAACTAGTTAGAAAATTTAGTATCACTTAAGGACCTAGGTCCCTGTTAAAAAAAAAAAAAGTAAAATAAGCCAGCAATCAAAAGATATCATGCTTTGGAAAAGTTAAAAATAGCAATATAAACAAAAAACTAGGCTATCATAAATAGAACCATCTGAATGACAACGTCCTTAGAGAAAGATTGGTGAAAATACCACTGACCTCTAGCCTTCATAGTATATCTAGAAGGTTATAGAACTCTTATGCAATAACATTCCCTCAAATTCTCAAAGTAGAATACTCATAAAGCCTATGCCCTACTAAAACTTAAAAAAAAAATTTTTTTTTAACCAATAGAAAAATGGACAAAGCT
>CM053598.1:81584225-81613237 GCA_028646575.1 Pseudocheirus occidentalis
TTGGGATGCACGGCCAATTTGAATAATTTTAAAACTTTCATAAGTGGACATTATTCAAAGATGGCATTCCTATTCCCTGAAAGCTGTCCTCATAACCCAACTTCTCTCAGTTCTCAGGATTTTAAGGCAAAGTCATCAAAAAGCTCTGTTAACTAACCTTGGCTTTACATAATGTTGTTTTCTATCTTAATGAAGGTTAATTCCATTTCAAATTATTTATACTTCTCAGTAAGATACGTAAAATCAGAGGTAAAATGAAATTGTAAACTAGGATAAGAAAACAGACATTTGGGGTTCATCTTAAAAGTGTAAAAAAACCCTAAAGTTAAAAGGTAACATCTGACTACTATTGATATCAGCTTTCGGGATCAGTATAAAAAATAGCCTCTTTTAATTATATGACAATACTTACTGTAAGAAATGTAATATTTAAATAAAAAGAATTTAATGCCATGAAATGTCAAAAATCAGATTATATGACATATTAATGCAATAATGGAGTGAGTGATGTTATCTAAAAGAACAATTCTCTTTCAACCTATACATCCCTATGAAACAAATCTGGAGGAACTGAACATATTTTGGAATTGTCCAGTTTTGCCATAAGAAGTTTTTACACGAAAGGAATTAGTTCGACAACCACATTAGAATTGGCTCCCACTTGATTTTTCAGAACCTTTTCACTTAAATCAGACCAAATTCAAGTTCTTGTATCAGCTCTGCTATTTATATTGTTCCCCTAAGTTGTACGTTGCCCTGGCCTCTGAAAATGAAAGGCAACACACTACAGTAGCAGCTGATGCTTTCAACTTGTCCCCCAGTCTCCCACCCAAACTCATTTTCTCACCCTCTTCTCAGCCTTTTCAAAGCAGGAAAGTGAATGAGTATGAGCTTCAGACAGAGTGTGAGAAAGTTGTGCAAACATGGAATGCTGGTGATTCAGCCATTCTCTGAGCAGGATTCAAACTGAGAGCTCAGAAATGCCAAAGCCAGTTTATCTTGATTTATGCTAAAGCACAGCTTCCAAAGACTACTCCATCAACATAGGTAAATTAGAAATGAACATTTTAATGATAAGAAAGTAGATGCCACATTATCCCCCAACATGGTAAATCATAATTTCTTAAAAGGTAAGTGCATGTCTCTTTTGGATAATTACTATTAAGAAACCTTCATTGCTTTCCTTACAGAGAAATATCAACACCTTATCTGAATCATGTGTGCTCTGAATTGACCATAAATGAAGGCAGAGGCAGAAGAGTAATCTAGACTAGAAAAAGCCTGATGCATTCATAAGCAAAGTAAATTAAAAGTATATTACGCAGGATACAATTCCATTAGTTGAATGATCTAATTTTATTTCCAATAACAATTACATTAGTTTCCAGTTTCCAAAAACATGCACTAAAGAACCATTAACCTGGGAAACTTACTGTCAACATAAACAAAACAACTGTAAGTTGAGATACAGTAATATATATATAAGCAAATACATACACATATATATATATATATATATATATATATATATATAAGCAAATGCAACATATTCAACTTTCCCATCTAATACGTGTAAGGCCCACAAATTCATCTTCACAAATATAAGGCTTTTGGAGAAAATACTGACCCTTTAAAGGCTACTGATTTGCAACACGACATTTTGGTAAACATATTCCTGACTTAAATTTGGGGGAAATAGCTTTACCTCTTTTCCTTATACTGATTAAGGCTTTGAGGTCTAACAATTCCATTAACATTTGAAAACTCAAGCTCTAACATAATTTTTAATGCTACCTTCATGTAAATCTAGGCCTACAATGTCCCATGGGAGTATATGTACTTATAGAAAAAGATTTCCCTATGGGAGAAGTAGGTTTGAATCAATTATCCACTGTCTCTTATAATCTTATGTGTCAGGACTTGGTTTACACAAATCTACTTAACATAGTCATCTGCTTATGTATAAGGAATAGAAAAAGGACATAGCAATAAGACAGGAAAATTTGCCTACATTTCTTTTCCACTTTTCCTTTAAGGTACTGTTTATTAATGAAAATGCATCAATAATGCACCTGGTTAGGAAGTTAGTGAAAATCATTATTATCCCTAAGTCCCCAAATCAGTATTAACATAGCCTAGAAAATGCTGAAATATTCCTAAAAGAGAACGAAACCATTATAGCAAGAACTTCATCATTGATGTTAAGCTGCACACAAGATAGTTTTGGCTGCTCTTATTACAATATATAATTTAGAATTAATTCTAAAACTGTAATATTAGCTATAGTTTCAATCCAAAATTGATGGCAGCAAAGATCAATCATGCTTCATCAAAATCATAGTAATTGTTATCATATATCACATACCCCTGAAAAATATAAAATCCCTCACTGCTATGGAGAAGACATGAGAAACAGTGCTGTAAATATTTTCTGAGTCTCAAATAAATCTGGAATGTTGGCCAACTGCACTCTAAAATAGAACATCACACTCCAAGAAAAAAGGACATATTTGATGCTCTTTTCCTATTAAATAGATATTGTTTAACAATGACTAAAGCTATTGATAAAACTAGGAATCTGGGCACATTGACCAGTAGTGCATTTATAACACAGACATATTTCCCTGAAGAGAATTATAGATTAGAAGGATCTCATGTTACATTTAACAATATCAAGGTAAAAAGAAGGATTTTTCTTTTTTTTTAAGTAGTAGGAGGCTAATTAGAATGTTATGAAGATATTTGCATAATCAACCACTTTCAGATAAACAATAGATGTAGTTACAGTTTTCACAGCTTAGCAAATTTTATATTTCACAGATAACACAGGTATAAGATTGACTTTTATTGTTCATCCCTTTTCCTGTTTTGAATATGCCTAGATTTCCACTGTGTCACCAAACAATATTAATAGCTGCGGTAGTTATTCTTAAATTGATAGTTATTGAGGAAAGGCATAAAGTGGAGGATGGTTTTAAGCAATATAATCAATATTTGTGCTTTGTCAATTTCCCTGTAACACTGAACCAAGAGATCTACTTGAGATTTAGAAACTCAGCTTTATGAGAAAGCCAGACAACAACAACAAAAGCTAGAAAGTACTCACCTCTTCACGTAATTTTATCAACTGCAACATGAACGCACAAAAAAAAAAAAGATAAAAAGGAAAGAAATGGCAGGAAAGAAAGATCAGTTATATGACAGGATACAGAATTAACATTGACAATTTATCTGTTTACATGTTTAGCATTTAAAAATCACAGACAAACACATTAAAAGAACCTAAACATAGACTACACGCAGAGTTTTTTGAACGAATAAAGATCACTTTCTCACACTGTCACATTAAACAAAGAGAATAGTGTGAAATTCTCTTTTAAAGTACATCTAAGACACCATCATGAAATAAAGGGGAATGACTTCATAGAAGTCTATATTATAAAGAAAAAAAAACAAGTTTACTGTTCCTCTCTTCTAAGAATGTACCACTGAAGAGGTTTTGTTATATACAAGTTTTTAGGATGTTTCTCTATTTGAGGTCTTGACAAATGATTTTTATTTTTAACAACAAATGAAACAGATTATTAGTTTATACTATTTCACAGTTAATAACTGATACATCAGAGATCTACATATTAGCTACAAAACATGTTTCCCTATTCTATTAGGATGGAACTTAGTTTTCTTGAAGAAATGAACAAACTATGCAAGAAAGAGAATGCTTATTAAGGCCATAAGACATTTAAAACAAGATATTTAACATTAGAAATAAATGTAATCATTAGCATTGATTTTTTTTAAAAACAAATTTCTGAGACTGCTGCAAATGAACTCAATATTTTTATTGTAAAGCACCATCAAATTTCAATCTAAGTACTTTCATAAATCTAGCTAATTCTATACAATAAGTGTTTTGAACTTATTTATATTTCAGAATCTTTTCAGTGAAGTCAAAATAAAATCAAGTTCTTGTCACAACTGGGAATTTGGTAAATTTAATGATGCTTTGGTCATTTAATTTGTTTTTAAACTTAAATACAACATACAAAGTTGCTTAATTATTTACAAAGTACAAAAATAAATGCCCAAGTATCTGGCTTATCCATTTTTATATGTTTCTTTGACAGAGTCTTAAATCATTGTAAATGTTAGTGAACTGTTGAGCTGATTGCCATTTTTTCCTACCATGGAACAGACACATCATAACAGACTATAAAGGACACAACTGCTACAAGTCTGAAGTTTACATTTTCACTTCTTTCTCCATTTAATTTACAACCTGTGATTTCAAAATACACACAAATCCAACAGATTAATTATTAAGTCTATCTTATTATTCAATATGTCTATTTATTAAAAGAGAAGTCCTATACAATCCATCAAATTAGATGATCATTTCAGGAGCAAAAGTAGAACTTTTAAAATTCTCTCAAAAAGAACCTACACTACATAAACATGCCTATAAATACCAAAAGCTGATTTTTAATGCCAACTCGATGAACCCACAAAATTATTCCAATTCTTTATTTTATAAGATTAATTTTCAAATAACAAAGAAGAAATATATTAGACCATATGAAATCCTTTCACAAAACAGGAATAAGAATCTATTATATCAAAAATGCTTGGTCAATTTTTTTTTAATAAAATTCACTGCTCTTTCTTCATAACAGACAAATGGTTATAATTACACTCAACTAGCAATTCGATGGCTCAGTAACCACTCAGCATGTAAGATTAAAGCTTCTAATCATTTCATTAGAAAATAAACTACTTTTTACCCAAAAAGTTAAATTTTAAACTCAAGTACCTGGCCTATCATAAATTGGTCTCTCTTTTTCCTTTTTTTCTCACTCTAAAAAAAAAAAAAAAAAAAAAAAAGAAGGCAAACATGAATTTGCCTCAGACAGAGCTGATTTGGGAGTAGATCACACAGCTATCTTTTCTTTCTGGGGTCACCATTCTTCAGTTGACTATGATACTTAAAGGGCCAAAGTTTAAAACTACTCTTCTGCAATAGAGACCATTTGGGGCATACCACCCTGCCATAATCAATGAGTGTTTAAAAATGCTCCCCATTTGTTTTTTCAATAGTTTCCAAACAAAAAATGTTCTATCTTGTTTGTGCTGCATGGCTGGCTTTAAGCTTTGCACGGGATTTACTGCTAAGCTAGGTAATGCAAAGGGTTTTTTTTTTTTCGGTCTTTTTTTTAAGTTTAGGCTGACAGCTATTCATTCAAATTAACAAAAGATAGTTAAATTTTTTATAATTAACAATTAGACTAGCCCCAAACCTAATAAATTTTATTTTTGACTGAGTTCATCATTTGCTCAATTGTAAATGTATTTAAAGTGCGTACAGCCACCATTTTAGGTTATGATAATTGACATTTCTTTTTGAAACAAAGATTTTTTTTCAATGCAGAATTTGATACAAGAGGTAATCTGCTCCTTTGTAGGCCGAAAAAATCTGGTTTACACTGGTTTGAACCAGTGGAATCTCTTGTGGTTAAGCCTTCTGCTGTGACTAAAATCAAAACTGCGCCTCAGAGCATGTGAGGGTCTGTGCGCGCACACGCTTCTGTGTGTGTGTGTGTGTGTGTGTACGTGTACGATGCATCACGTGACAGAGGAAGGAAACTACCGAATTTTTTTAAAGCTGATAACGCGACTGCCGTCTCTGTCCGCATACAGATAACGAATAAATGCTGAACTCTATTAAACGCCCTTTACACATTATCGTGGGTCGAACACACAATTTTCTGAACTTATGATGACAGTCTATTTATTTTGCTATAAACCCTCAGCACGTAACGAACAGATTTGTGTCTGGTAATGATCTGCTCTGCCAGGGCTATATGAAATGATACCGACCTTCTTTAGATCTTGGGGAATTAAATTGACCGACTTCACCCCCTGGTCTGGAGCTGAAGTTTAACACACTTTATGCACAGCAAGTCCAAATCAGAACTTAAGAGAACCTTGTAGTTAAGAAATTAAGTAATCATATCTCAGCAAAATACTGGTTGGCCACAAATATTTCAGCAAGTATTTGTAAATATGCTACTCTATATTAAATTTTGAACACATTGAGGATTGTCTTGGATTCATTATTATCAATGTATTTTGCATATGGAAAATAAAAGAATAAACTAGTTCAAATGGCAAAAGCTGTACTTCTATAACTCTCCCATCATTATATTTTCATACAAAAAGAAATCGACTGAACCTTGTAATTTCTTTTTCGGGTGAGGCAATGGTCCTTACTAAACTGAAATAATTTGTATATATTAAAATGACGATACTGTTCTAAGTACAGTATCTGTATATCTAAGAATTCAACTCTTGTAAGCTACTAATAAATGCTGCCAGTCAGGATAGCAAATATGATTTGAAAATAATAATAGAGTAGTAATGCTTAAGACAACATTCCTGGGAAAGCTGATAATTCGAACGCAATTCTAACATGCAGAGTAGATAGTTTTGTTCCTCCTTTGTAAATCAGAAATGAGCCCCATCTGATTGTACTCACTGGATTTGAATCAGGAATGAATTAATTTGTACAAAGCAAAGTAATTACTTTATTAAAACAGCATGGAGTCATATGAAGTAGTGTAATAGTATGAAGGACATCAAAGATATATTTTTTTTTAATTCTTAATTTATGAAATTTTGGCATACTTTAGTAAGGAGAATAGCTGTGATTTTTACATACCTAAAAGCAAATTAATATATTTATAGTTAATTAGATGATTATAACCCTACATATTATTGTAAAAGTTTTATGTACCAAATCATCTCATTGTAAAGTTCTGAAAGAGTAAGAAGTCAATATATTTGGAGTTTTCTGAATACTCAAAGGAGTCACTCTAAGACATATTACTACAGAGACAAAAATTAAGCAGCTGGTCTCCACTTAGATTATTTTATTTACCATATTTTCCATTTTTAATACTCAATTTTATTATTTTTTTCTTGTCTGAATTATTTTTTAAGAAATCTGAATGTTAAGATACAAACCTTAAGTCAATAGCATGATGTTAGGTTAACTATCTCACCCTGCTCACCTCTAAGTGTTTATCTAAATTAAATAAGAGGTTCAATCTAAGCATTGGAAATAACAAAAACTAGATTATATATTTCTTAGTCAAATCTCTGAAAATAAACTTGTTGTAGACAGGGAAAAAATGTACATTTAGTTCTAATATACATCTATTTTCTCAGTCACTGATGTATGAGAATTTATATTCAGTGCTTTGCTTTAAAAAAAATAGCTCTTTTTTATTCTAGAATCTGAATACTGAATGATGCACAAGAAAGTGGTCACACCTGGTTGTGGATGAGATGGGGGAGGGGTATGAATATATCCCTCTGGAATAATTATTTCATAAATGGCAGGTTCAATGATTTCCCCCATTACCTGGGGAAAAGTGTGATTTGGCAGCAAAATACCCCCAAAAGTTGAGTGGGAGGGGGGGGAGGTTGGTCTATCACACCTAACTCCAATTCTATACTGAAAAGTTCACAAAAGTCACAATCTAACAGCTACATGTACTTATGACTATAATTTTATCATACTGTATTTATTGAAGTGACAGCTTCCTTACAACTGAACTTCAGGTTTTCCAAGCACTCTCAGAGTTGTAAGCCTGCTTTATCTGAGTCCAGGAGAAAACTCTGCATAATCACTTTAAAGTGTCAGGATTATAATTTGAACTATTCTGAAAATATGAATGCACCCTATTTTTGTGGAATATTTTTCTCTAGGCACTAAAAAAAAAATCAGGCTTACAGGTATATGAGGCAAATGTTTGAGGCACATAAAATGTCCATGGAGAGAACAGAACATGATAAAAATGGGATCACTGTCACAGCACTACAACGTCTCTTACAAAGAATCTGAACCAGGCAGAAACTCCCCCTATTCTATTTCTTCTACATTAAGCAGTAGTTTCAAATGAGGGGATGATCTATAGCTTTTAAAAGAGTTGACATGGGAAATATGCATTCAATCATTTGGGAGGTTTAAAGGAAAGATAATGCTTTTGTTGTAGCAAAAACAGAAATAAAATCATGATAAATTAAATACTTACGAACAAACTAAACCTTCTTTAACAACACAAAAAGAGAATATTCTCTTCTCATCCTTACACATTATTTAATCTATTATGAGTAAACCCCCTTTATCATAAATCCCCATTTATGCCTGAAGTACTCACCATTTTTTTTTCCTTAAGTATTCTCACATTTCAGTCAAGGGCCTGAAATCCCAAGTCATATCTTAACATGTTTACATGTCTGAACCCATGCTGATAACATCTAAATATTAGTGGGGTTGAGAGGAATGGAGAAGGAAGAATCTATATACAAAGCAAATATATCTAGCTTGGTGATTCTTCCCTTTGAAAAAAATCTTATTCACACATGCAAAGTCTCTGTACTTAATGACTTCTAATATCAATATTGAAATAGATAAACAGATGCCAACATCATGCAGGTGTGTACCATTCTCTACAATATCTATGAAGTAGAATGGAATAGAAATATGCAATTTTAATAGAATAATTTTTATGAGGCAATATGCAAGTTTACTTGAGAGGTCTTTGATGTACATTTTAACTTGGTCAAAGTAAAGCTCTTTATGATATTTGTCAAAGTAATGTTAATAAATATGCTCAGGTTCTATACTGTTTACTTCTTTTGGAATGTCAAAGATAGTAGAACCACTTGAGAAATTTTTGCAGGTAACCTCTGCATTTAGACTCCTTAATATTTTTAAGTCAAGCATTTAACCTACATTAACTAAATACATTTACTTAGTTCAATGATGGCTAACAGTTTTAATTCAGAAAACAGAAAGCAAGAATTTGATTAGAGTGGTACAGTTAGGACAACATTTAGTCCCCAGTTGGAAGTGACAGTCAAACTATATGACCCAGTTAGAAGAAACTGTGCTTTCTTTTGGACTATTCTGATGCTCTACAGTGACATCATAAATTTTCAAAGAGGCATTTGTCATGAAAATGATTTCTATACAAATACACTCTCTATGACAATGTTCTGATTTCTCTCATTATGCTGCACTTAAAACCTGGATTTTGGCAAATTTATTATTATTTTGTTAAAGTGCCAAATAATAAGGAGGCTAGTCTTCCGCTGAATTCTGAAAGCTTACTCTCATTTCTTTGGCCTGTAAGTGTTGACTTAATTATAATGCCTTATTATCAAAGCTGTATTATGTACTTTTTTTTATTCCTTTTACTTGTGTTTGAGGTGAAGACCTTGTCTTTGACTGCAAACAGTGTGTTTCAAGTTATTCTTTAAGTACTAAATAATAAAGAAAAGAGAAGAAAAGATTTTTTTAAAGATAGCAGACAGTGATCACAAGGTAAAGGGTTAAATGTAAGATCTCCAAGAAACATTTTGAAGTTGATTAAGACTCCAGCTTTGCATTAAACAGTATCACTTCCACATGAGTTGTTGCTAATGCTGTTAAGGAGCAGCTTGAGAAGCCCAGTGTGCCACTGACCTCCTTCACCCTCCAGCCACCCACCGGGGTTTCCTGATTAGCATTCTACCTGGTTCTCGGAGGAATTCCCATCATCCCCTAGGAGCTCATTCCGTACTTCGTCACTGTAGGCGATCCGTGACCTTTTCTGTAAAACAAAACAAAACAAAAAGACAGAAAGAAGGGTTAGGAAGTAAAGGCGCCGAAGCATTATTGGTATCAAGGCTGATCATCTTAAACCTCGGGAGCCCCCTAATGGATACCTATTTGCTAAAATCTGCAAGTCAAAGTTATTGAAAGTTCTTGAACTTGAGAGTTTCAGTGAAAATCATATGGGGGAAAAAACTTGCCAATAATTAAACAATATGCTGCAAATACAGTGTAATATACTTCACTGTCCTGGATGGAATTAAAAGAAATTGTATACTATCAATTACATATCTATAAAATAAGGCCATTAAGTTGAAGTAAATATTAGTTATCTAAGGGGGGAAAAGTAACCCTGGTTGCTATTGAGGCAAAGATATATAGAAGTCTTTAATAGTCTAGAAGGAGATGGGCTATAAGATTTATGTCTTTTCTATGATAAACTACTATTATAATGCCATATTCTGTTCCCTGCAAGTTGTAAAATCAATCAAGACTGTGACGTTATTAAACAGAAAAAGGAATTTTCAAACACTTCCAATCTGAAAACAATGTTTTCCAGCAGAGTTTAAAACTGACTTGTGTATGTGTATCTCTAGATCTTGGGTTTGTTATGGTCTAAGAAAATAGGATTTAAAAAATGGGGTAAGGTAAGATTTTTACATGGATCAGATTGTTGTTCACATAAAGCACAAAACAGGTTAAATTTAATAATCTCAATAAGTTCAAGACAAGTCACTTGTGACTATGCTCAGTCAATTTTTCAGATCATGATAGGTACTTTTATATAAGCATGTTCTGGTTTTTCTCAAATAAAAACACTTTTGAAAATGCTAAGAAATCATGACAGCAAGTGGTTAAACAGGAATGACCTACTCATTGATATCCTTAACATCATTATTTCTAGCACAGTTAACACATTACCCTTTCTGCTTCTGAAATGACTAAGCAAAGACATAAGTCGAGAAAGGACTAGGGAACAGTGGGTTACCTGACTTCTGCAATAGCTACTTCCTTCCCCCAATATATTCCTCCCTTTGGAATTACACCCACTAATTCCCTACCTGCTGAAGTATGTGCTGGAAAAATCAGTATTTGTAAGCTGGCTAGTCTGGTTACACTAATAAGTAAACTGAAATAAACAAAAATATGAAAAATGATGACTGAAAATAGTTAAATAATGCCACTTCTCTTTTTTGGTAGAATGGATAATCAAGATACTTTAAAGAAAGAATAAGAGCACATTAGAGTTGGATGGAATCTGAGAAAGGATTACCCTCACTTTATGTAATAGGAAACTTGTAACCCTACAGAGATTAAATAACTTGTCCAAGTTCTGAAAGTCAAAGGTAGAACCAGGAATAAACACTTGTCTCTTGACTTTAAATCCTGTACTCTATTATACTACATGTCCATATACTTATAGGATATATAGATTCTGCAAATTCTTCATAATGCAGAAAATGATGGCAGCTTTAAAGACATATTTTTAACCTATGAACAATCCATAAATCAAGTAAAATAAATATTACACATTGGCAAATGATAAAAGTTTTAGACAACATGATTGAATATAAAAGGAGAAACTGAGGCTGAAAATTTAAGCCTTGGGTCAATGAGGAAGGAAACTCAGTCATTCAATGTATAGATTGCACCTGATTACCATTATCAAACAGCATTCTTTTCTTGTTCCCATTCACTGAATTATTTCTTGTCTAGCCATGTCTATTGATTTAATACTGAATCATGTTGAAATTAAAGCTGATGCAGAAGGACAGAGCACATCAGGGACCTACTACAATATTGAAATCATGCCAAATCTTTCTTTTGCCCATTTGGAGATCTCAAGCCACAGCAGTTTCAAACTAGCTAAGCAAAAAGTATTCTACAGCATTAAAGGAAATGAGAACCTTTAAACAGGCTGTGGTATCAGAGCTGCCGTTTTAATTATTCATTTCATCACTATAGGGGACTAAAACATTCCACAGTATGCAAGAATATCATCTGGAGATTGTTTTTGTTTTTCTCTTTTTTCACCCAAAAGCCAACAAATTGGCATAGATTGTTCAATTATATTATTGTCATATTTTTATTTGATATACTTCAAAAAGGAGAGGAAATTACAAGTGTATAGCAATAACTATCCAATCTTGTTTTGGTTGCCATCCATTTCTTCATCTGAAGACCAGGACTTAAGGTGCTTATGCTCAACAGCAGACTGGTCTGGGCTCATGTTTCCTCAAATTTGGGTATATTTATCCAAAAGTCTCATTCTTTTGCAATTTGGAAGGCAAAAAGAAGGATTTTTGATGGATCTGGGTAGTATAATTGATTTTTTTTAAAGATGCAGAACCTGCAAATGATCCTCTCATACCATTTTATTTTTTAAATCTTATTTTAACCGTGTAAAGCAAAAATCACTTCAAATATCAGAAAGAGCTCTTTATGGAAATAGCTCGATACAGGTCATAAAAAGTTAAATATTTAGGCTTAAGAGAGTTTTTTTTTAGAAATAAAAACATCCTTATATCATTACTTATAAATACTGTCTTTAGGTGTCTCCATTTCCCCCCTCATAATGATTTAGAAAAATTTAAAAATTAAAACATAATCTTTATAATTGTTTAATTAGGGGAGAATAAAGGACAAAATTGTGGACTACAGGATTACAAGATTAATTGAATACAAAAGAGCAAATACTTTTGAATGATACATTGCTTGACTAGGAGTCTTCCTCTTCCCCCACACCCATAGCAACTGGTTTGATATTTTTCTAATTAAAAAAAAACTAAGAAAACTTTGCCATATACTACAGAGTATGTCAATATTCATGATTGAAAATGATTGAAAATGAATTATCTACTATAATTAGATAATGCTAACTAAAATATTTTTACTTTTCTATCAACCGTATATAAATTTGTACTTTAGCCAAATGCAAGCATGAGAATTTGAGCTGGAAATGTCACACACTCAGCTCCAGTTTGAAGGAACCCAATTCATAATGCATTTTATAAATAGTTAATGACTTCTATACATAAGCTAACCAGGCAAATCAAGAAATTGTCAACATTTTTAGTCTTAGTTGTCAGTTACTACTGTCTGCTGGTGCTTCATATGTGAGCTTCTGGGGAAGAGAGAAGCTCTATGCAGTTTGTAATCCAGGGAAATTTCTGGACTGTGCCACATGGGTTGAAAAGCTCCAAATGACAATATTTTTCCACAAAGATTTGTTAAATACCACAGCTTCTTCTCACATTCAATTGTGTTTGTGTGAAATTGTGTTATCCATTCCATCAGGACACCTACAATGGCACTCACTGAAAATCTCTAGGTTACATGCAGGCCTAGAAAGACAGAGGACAATTAAAAGTACTGGTTATCTTTTGTAAGAAGTTAGAGGCACAAAGTTTCTCTGGAGACTACAAAAATGAGTCTGTAGTTGCAAGGGTAAATTTCAGATTCAAGGCAGTTCTCACTTGGTATATGAACGAGATTTTTGCATACTGATTGGTTGATTTTTTTAAAGCCAAGTTCAAACAGATACACTTGTTCAGTTCTGTCTGGCAATTTGGCTTGAAACAATCTGTCTACTTGACCCGAGCCTTAACATTTCCCAGCTGAACTAAATATGTTCATGGACAGGCACTGCTAAATTAGAAACAAAATGAATTAACTTAGCTTAAACTAATTAAGAACTGTGATCTGCTGTACCACCTCCTGTATGATTCTACATGTGAAGTAGGGTACATGTAACCAGACTGAGGATTCAACAATCTACCACTAATATAAGCATAACAATGAAGTTGGTTTATTACTAAAGCATATGAGAAGTTAATTTCCATGGCGTACACATGGCAAAGCAATTGCTTAAATTGCCTCACCTGGGAATTTAATACAATGTTATCATCAGACCAGCCACATTGTAAATAGATTTATAATGCTTTCCATGTGCTGTGCTACGTTGCATATGAATTAAGTAATGATCTGGTATTACAATAAAATCAGCTAGTCCCCACACCTGGCAGACAGGATATTTTGCTAAATTAATACCTATACAGCTACATAAGAAAGGAAGAGAGGAGAAACCATCTTCACAGTGTACAACTATAGCTTTATGTGGTAAGACAAATAAGCTATAACTGTAGAAAAAGATGTCCCAGCTATTTATAAACACTTGAGTCACAGAATTTCACCTCCACTCTCATCCCATTTGGTCTAGTTTTCCTTGTTCTCTACCTTAATTATTCATCAATATTTTCCCATATTCACAAACATTAATGATGTCTTTTATTATTGTTTTTGTTATTTGCCATCCAAATATTGGATATAAAATACCACATGATTTTTATAACCAAAGAAGTTTTCCCAGGTACTAATTAAACTGGTTTATAGAAAAAAAAAGCTTACGAATTTTTCCATATCTAAAAGAAATCTATACTTTCCTTTTGCTTTCTGAAATGTCTTTTAGCCTACATATATTTTGCAATGTGTGAGGTTTATTATGCATTTCTATGCACTCAATTGCTCTATGGATTATAATGAATACTTCTGGATACTCTGTCAAGTCCTGTATATCCACAATAACATTTATCAGTAACACATTACCCAGTTTTACCAAAATACTATCATGCTGCTGAGATGGTATTTTCTTAGACACATTTAATTCGAGATTAAATTCTGACTTTAGTACACAATCACCCATTTCTAACTTCACTTCTACTCTCCCAGCTTCAACACCTTCTCCACCTACAGGATCTTAAAAGGATTATTAAGGCATGAAATGTAACTTTTGCATGTTGATAACAAGTAGTAAGATGGTATTTTTTTTATTAATTTCTATTCTTGCTGTAACAACACTGAGTGATTTCCTAGTCAAACGAATTTACAGTTAAAATATAATAACACATACATGAAGTAAAGACAAATTAAATTACTGGATGAAAGGCATTTTGTTGTTAATACATAAACACTTATCTTAAATTTACCCTATCCAGGATGGCAAATAATGTGTTAAGATGATATAATTTGAATTTGGATCTCAGATATCCCAACTCCAGCATCATAAAAAGAAAAGAGAATGTCAACAGAATCAATTTCATTTAAGACATTTTGTAACTCTCTGTATTGACTTTTTAAATTCTTTTTTAACTTAAACACATCAGAAAATAACTGTATATACAAACATATATATAATTAAAAACTTAAGATTAACACATATGTTATATAGGTGTGTTATGTGTATGCGCATGTGTATATATCTATCACAAATATCAAAAGCTGCAACATATTGTTAAGAAATAAAAGGAAGAAAAAAAAGACTCCAGGAAAACTATATCACAGACCAAATATTTATGAATTCTTGTTCTGTTTGTATAATAAGCATTAGATAATGAAACCAATCTACAATGAAATACTTAGAAATTTTCAATGTAGTCATTTGGTTAAAGTCAATGTGCGTACTATTCTAATCAAGTGTGAGTTTTCAAATACAGAAATAACTATTGCCACATAGTACACCAAAAGGTTTTATATAGCCTTTGTGCCATAATGCTAGAAACTCTGGTCATGTACAACAATAGCATGACCAAATCAAACTTTTAATGGTAAATGATAATATAAAATAAGTGAAGGGAAGTCATCCTGTTGAGTGAGTGCCAATCTGTTTCTCCAAGCAATCATCCCTCTAAGCATGGCTTACTTTTGCTCAAGGGAGAGCTTAGAGTTAAAGGTCAAGCTCATTCCCTTGAAACCATACATACCACATGTTGGTGAACACTACAGCATAATAAAGAAAAAGAACAACCAAGTTCTATGCATGGCCAATGGACCATGTTCATGCCACCTAGACGGCTAATATTAACACACCCTGCTAGCCTGCCTTCTAGTATGGTAGGGAAAACAGGTCACCTGTAAGAAAATTGTAACTCATTGTATCTTGGCATGCATTAACAGAAGGAGATATCTGATTTGAAAGGCCACAGACCTGAATTCATTTGGGGAAAAGGCAGGGAGGGAGGGGAAAGGAGCCAAGTTTAGAATGTTTTTCCTTTTTCTACATGTTCCTTTTCACTGCCAGCTAATGTATTATTATTATTATTATATGGGTTTCTAACTTTTAATGGTATAAATGTTCAAGTTTTATAACTATCAACATATAAATACATCATGCATCTTTATTTCTTTTTACTACTGAATAGAAAATAACATTTTATAGATATGCATTTTCTATATGATAATGGATACATATATGCATAAATGCAATACATATGGGCTAATAATTGTAAAAATATTTCATGGGTCCAGGAGTGAATTTTATTTATGTTGAGAACCTAGACTGTCTCACTGTTACATCATTTTGTGATCTGCAAAATGGGATAGTCAGGAAATCATGACACTGAGTGCCTTCATTTCCCCCCTAGTATTTCTAAATTTAAATATAAAATTGAAGGTTCATATTTCAAGCAACATAAGAATTGAGTATTATTTTACTTCTGAGTAAGATAGACATTTGATTCTGTTTTAAGCAGAAAGTGTGACTATGGCTATACTTGGGTTAACTTGCCAACAAATTACTCTATTTGTCCATGAGGAAACCATACAGTTTCTAACATTTTGGATAATATAGCGTACAATGGAAATGAATTAACACTGTTAAGTGCTTCTTAATTGTGAAATAATAAATAATTTTATTGATTGTATTTTAGTAAAAATATCCAAAAGCTTAATACTGAATATATTATATACTAGAAATGAAAATTTTCATACATATGTGTATATGCTACTCAGGAGATGTTTTATTCATAACCGAAGGGGACAGCATGAATAAAATGTAAATTAATATAATTATGGAGTAACTCATATAACCTATTAGTAGAAATAAAAGGCTTTATTTGCCTGGCTAGAGGTTACAATGAAAAGCATTCCTTTGATTCAATCAACAAGCATTTATTAAGCACCTATTTGATTCCTAAATAACATTCTCTAATCTGGCCACAATCTTGCTTCTAAAGGCTTAGAGATGCCTTCATCTAAGAGTTTCCTGGCTTATTTGAATCTTTCCTATTAGAGAATTAAAGACGATGAGAGAGAAAATTTTCATTTTATAGAAGGGAAGACTGAGGCCCAGACAGATGAAGTGAACTTATCCGGGGACATAGAGCTAAGGCAACAAGGTAGAGCTAGTAACGAAATGCAGCTGAGATAGCAACTAGATCACACTAAGGCTGAGGTGACATTGTATCATTCCTCTATTTTCAGTACTTCATGGTTTGTTTTTTTTTTTTTGTGACATGGTTCACTCTATAATGCATTTAATAAGTTCTATCACATTAACTTCACATAGGAAAGGTGATCATTAAAATGATTATGTTGCTGGTGAATTAAACCAAAAAACCAATATTTACTTGCATAAATATCATAAATGCTTGTTGAGGGGTCAGAGTTTTTATTTCATAAAAGGCCTAATCTTATAGAGTAGGTCATAACCAGACCTGTGGTTATAACTAGTTACTTCTGGAAATTAACCTTTTCAGACTATCAAGTTACCTAGCCATCTGAAGCAGCATCAGTGTGTATGAAGCACAGCATCTATAAGATCTAATATACTGGAAAACATCCTAGAAATAGTATAAAAACTGTTCTTGAAGTATATGCAGTAGAGTCATGTTATTGGTGAGACAAGGGTTTAAAAGTGTGGTTGGAGCATTCAAATCTTAAACCTAGATTATGCCAAATTCCAGGCAATATGGTATATTGTAGGCATACTACTTTCACATGTTATTTGCCTTTTAATAGTTTAGTCAAAAGCCATAAAACTGCAATATAACAAACTAATTTACTGTTTCTCCTCAGCAATTATCCCTCCAAATTGGCTTACAATTGGCTCAAGGGATTACTTAGAGTTAAAGGCCAGGTTTATTCCCTTGAAACTGAACATACCACATGTTGGTGAATTTTGGGGGGATATATTTGGCATTTGAAGTTTATATCTAAATATGTCTGACAGCAGTCTATATAACATAATAAAGTGAATTAAAATTAGTTGTGCCATACATGATTTCTAGAAATAACATTCTTCCAAGATAGCTCTTAATTTTTAGCTGACCAAATTAAATCCTGTTGATCTAGTGCTTGAAAATATATTACACAGGTATCTTGACTTGTTATCTGGTGAAATCCAACAAGTTTTTCCCTTGTGATTTGACTTTATCAATACTAATTTAATAGAGTTTCTACAAATCTTGAACAAAGTTGAGAAAGTGTATATCACAGAAGAAAGTTATGTTTCAACTAAAGATTGCATACAATGGAATCTTGAAACCCTTACTACTCTGAGATTCATGATCCTGAATTTTGCCATTTTAAAAAGAGCCAGTGGATCTTAAGTAAAGCAAGAGTTGAAAAAAAATACATACATTACATAATTTTATATAATATGAGGCTCTGTGCTAGTGCTTACAATGATATAGTCACATCAACTATGGTTTTAAATTAAACTCAAAATTTCAAAGAATTTTTTTACCATTTCATTCAAAAGCACTTCAACAAAATAATGGCTTTTTTCATCGAAAATGAATTATTGTACCATCTTTAAGATATCTATGCATTATTTAGAATCAAAACAAAATCAAGTATGTTTCAGTGAGGAACAGATTAGTTATGCTAGGTAGCAAAATCATTTCTACATAGCAATTAGAATCATTTTAGACCTACAGAATAAAAAAAGTAGTTTTATGATAAAATAGCATATTATCATAAAATAATATTTATAGTATTTTATATTTTGAAACATATTCTATGTTATCCTTTTATGTCCAGTGGAGAAAAATTCATTTCTAAATAATTCACAATCTTTTATCCTAATTTTTCTTAAATAGAATAATTTAATCTTTCAATTTGAGTTTTCTTTTTAAACTAATCTTAGGCTATTTTTACAGTACCTAAAAGTACAGAATATATAACCTTTTGGCTAGTGAGAAGAATTATTATCATAGAGTGAATAAAACATTCGAAGAAAAGAAATGAAAATTTAAAAACTGTAGTGCTTAAAGTCTATCTTTGTTTTTATTGTCAAACATGGTTATTTTAGCTATTACACAAAACTAAAACTTTTTTCTGATATTACCTAAAATTCTGCATTTAAAAATAATAATTTAATAATTAGCATGAACCAATATCCTTTCTTCATATTCACTCTGTTCCTCTGGCCCCTTTCAAAATACAACTAAAAATCTGAAAAGAATTTTTTCCCAACACTTTGACCTCATTCTGATACCTCTTCAACCCTATATCTTTGGTACTTAATGGCTTCAGTTGTACCTTAAAAAGATGAAGTTAACTATAAGTTATGTTTTTATAGATGTCACCTGTACTTTTATATCATTTTGAATTGATATATACTTTTGCAAAATGGCTTATAAAATGTTCAAGATTTAGTTCTACATTCATGTATGAATGAATGAAAGAATAGGCTACAATTTGTAGGTAACAGGTATTAATGCCTTATGCCATGGAAAAGCTATGTTAAATCCATCATATTTCCTAGAAATTGCAATAAAGAGTGTTCTCAATTTCTTTCCTTGTGACCTTTTTCTATTGTTTATTTCAACCAGGTTATTATATGCAAATTATATTTGTGGAATAACTTCCACAGAAAAGTTTCATCAATACCTTGAGAGATGTACAGAGGAGTTTGCAGGGGCAAAGTCCTGACTCTTCATCTTAGAGAATAAAAGTGACCCCTTCAACTCTATCCCAGGCAACTCTAAAGCCACAGAAGAGGCATTGGCTCAAGCTACACCTTTTTCAGAATAGCTTGTAAGTCAGAACAGAAGGAGAATTTCCTTAACGAAAGCCAATATACATACCCTAAGAAAATTTTTAAGCAACAAACTGCTGTCTGTCTTTATAAGTCAATATGGCATTTCCTTTTAATTTCATATAGAAGCATCTCTCATATCAGCAATCTTATTGTTCTTATAGGTTAGATATTCCCATTTGTTATTAGAAAGAAGCTACTAGACAATCATCTCAAACGAGCTGGTGTGTATACATATTTCTCCTTTGTTTGTTTGATTTGTGGACCTGAGGAATATGGATTACCTCTGTTATCTGCACGAACAAGCTCTGCTCCAGTCCTGGCATTCAGTCAGCTTTGATCTTGGGGACCCCAAATTGTACCGTTAGGCAACAGAGAGCACCTATCTAGATTGAACTGTCATACAAATAGATTTTTGTCAGCCACTCAATTTGTATTGGGGAGCATGCCAACAAAAACAAAACTCAGCAATTTAAAACAACAAAACAGTGCCTGTGCTGACAGGAACAAATTACTACATTCCAAATGAATAAGAATTACTGTAGATCACAGATTCTGCATGTGAACACTCCACCAAAAAGTAGGGGAAAAATCACTCTCTGAAGGAGTTCTATATATCCTCTGTGTTTGTGGGATAACCTAAACATGACAAATGGAATGCTTACTAAAAGTAAACATAAAAAGAAGATGCAAAATACAACTAAAATGACTTAAATATTAACAATGGCTATTAGCAGGACATAATAACAGTGGGACCTTATTAAAGTTCCACTTCAAAATTCTACAACTGGCCAGAGTGGGTCACTGTAAGCCACTTTCCTACCTTTAAGAGTGATTCATGAGCTACTAACCCTATGAAGCGTCAGTGTCCTGGAGAGCCTGATGTTACTGTCCCTTTGGGGAACAGAGGTCAAATTATTGTCACAATTTCTGCTTCTGAGGGGGGTGGTGTAGAAGCCCCAGGACTTGGACCATGGGCTCATTTATCTTGTGCTTCCATGCAAAAGTCATACCTTTAAAAGAAAATAGATTTTACTGCAACAAGGCCATTGTGATGCTACTAATTTTATTCTACATCATATCCTCTTTGGGAAAATCTTTTAAAAGAATTGATCTGTTTTTGTTTGGTGACAGTACTAGATGTCAGTATTTAAAAGGTGATTTTTTTTTCTCCTCCTGCATTTGGAAATTCAAATGGAGTAAGGTAATTACACTTTGAAAAAGTGGGGAATCACTTAACCTGTCATTGTCTAAAATATTTTAAATTTGTTTTCATATTACTTTGGCATGAATGTAATTTTAATCCCTTCAAAGTCACATAAGACAAATTTCCATTCTGAAAGCTATATAGTTATTATTCCTTTACTGAAATAAAATCCTGGATTTCTGGAAGCACAAACAAATGTCCAAGAAGTAACTGGATGTGCAAATTCAGCATTATTGCTTCACTAAAGGATAAAAAGGAAAATAATTAGGTATGAAGGACAAAAACCTCAATAAAGCCCAAGTAATTTTACTAATTAGGAACAAAATCAGTAATTCAAATGCAAATATTTAAGTTTTGAGTATGAGTTATCTACACCATAGTTGTATAATATGAATTAAATAGTAGCATAGTTGTATACTTTGAATTAAATAGTTTGCATAGTATTTGTAACAAAGTCATAGAGAAATTTTAGAAGGATGATTATGAAGTAGTGGAAAGAAAATTGGATTTGAAGTTAAAACAAAACAAAAACCTTAGGTGTGAATCCAAAATCCGTTATCTCCTTACTATCTGACTGAAGACAAGGCATTTCAAACCAAGTCAAGAGGAATTTATTAAGCATCTATTAAGTGCCAGGTAAAGTGTTGGGGATATAGAGAAACAGTTCCAGTTCTTCAGGAGTCTAATTCAAGAGACAACATGTAAACAACTCTGTAGTTTGCTATATAACAAGCTACAAACAGGATAAGTTGGAGATAATAAAAAGAGAAGAAGCACTAGCATTAAGAGGTGGTGGTGGTAGTGGTATGGAATAGTTTCTTGTAGATTATAGGATTTGAGCTGGAACCTGAAGGAAGCCAGAAGGCAGAGATGAAGAAAGAATTTCAGGCATAATGGACATCAGGTGAAATGCATTCTGGAGATAAACTGTCATGTGTGAGCATCAGCAAAGAGGCCAGTATCACTGGATCATAGAGCACTTAGAGGGGAATAAAATATTAAGATGACTGGAACGGTGGAAGGAGGCCAGGTTATGAAGGCCTTGAAAAGCCAAAGGGACTTTATATTTGATCTTGAAGTTAACAGAGAGCCATTGGAGTTTATTAAGTAGAGGAATGACATGGTCAGACCTGTCCTTTAGGAAGGGGTCATTTTAGCAGCTCAGTAAAGGATGGACTAGAGTGGGGATACCTGTGGCAGGTAAACCAATCAGCAGCCCAACAACAGTCCTAGCATGAAGAGATGAAGACCTACACCAGAGCGGTGGTAAGAAATGGTGTGAAGGTAAAATCTACAGGACTTGGCAATTGATTGGATAGTGTAGATGAGAATGAGGAGTAGAGCATGACACCTAAGTTGTCAACTTGGATGACTAGGAAAATAGTGGTACTCTGGATAGTAATAAGGAAGACAGAAAGAGAGAAGGATTTTAAGGGAAAATTTATGCATTTAGCTTGAGACATGTTCAGTTTAAGATGACCACAAGACATCTAGTTCAAGATTTCCAATAGGCAGTTTATTTTTGCTTTTTGGAGGGCAATTTGGGGTTAAGTGAAGAGATTCACTGTGTCACCTAGCTGCCCCCTCCAATAGGCAGTTGGAGATGCAAGACTGACTGGAGGTCATGAGAGAGGTTAAGGTCTTGATAAACAGATTTGATGATCACCTAAATAAAGGCGATAATTAAATTTAAAGGAGCTGATAAGATTACCAAGCAAAGTAGTATACAGGGAAAAGAGTAGATAGAAGAAAGAGATAGATGGATAAGAAGCAGCTACCAGCCTTCCTTAACATTATAATAAATTTCTTTTCCTTAAAAACAAAAATAATCAGAGACAGGAAAAGAATTCTCTCTCTCCTTCTCCCTCTCTCTCCCTTTACCCCCTCTCTTCCTCTCCCTCCCTCCCTCCTTCTCTCTCTCTCCCTCTCTCCTTTTATCCCCTCTCTCCTTCCCTTCCCCCCTTCTTTCCCTCTCCTCCTCTCTCTTTCTTTCCCCCCTCCCCATTGGTCATCTCGCCTCAGGTCTCTCCCTACTTAAATCTATCTCCCAACTGGAGAATGCCAAAGCGATTTTCCTTATGCACAGATCTGACAATATCACTTTTCTAATGAACAAATATTAGTGTCTTCCTATTGCCTTCAGGATAAAATATGAACTCCTCTATTTACAGACATTTACAACATGATTCCAATCTATCTTTTCAAAATAATTCTACATACTCCCCTTCCTAAGCTCTACAGTTCAGCTCAACTATTTTCTTCTTTCTTACCTATGGTACTCTTCTTGTCTCAGTGCCTTTTTACTGGCCAATCCTGGGCCAATGTCCTTCACTGCTATTTCACAGAATCTCTTTCTTTAAGCTGTAGCACTTCTTCCTCATTCTCACTTCAAGAGGAAACCCAAGCATCATTATATATGCAAAATCTTTCCTGATATCCCCAAATGCTAGTCAACTCCCAACTAAACTACTACCGTGTATTTAACCACCATTTGTACATTTGTATGTGTATATGTCTGTGTGTGGTACAGTGGGGAGAGCTAATCTTAGAACTAAGACTAAGAAGTCTCACCTGTTATTATGCACATTTTGACTGTGTGACTGCAGGCAAGTCAGCTAACCTTCCACTTCTCTAGAAAACTCTGATGCTACAAGACTTAGAGAAGATGCAGACCTGTAAGAGAGCGTTCACTCATATGAGAAATCCCTCTACCAATATCATCACAGATACAGTCCCTATCTCCTATATGTCCTGGAGATTAGGGATTACTTAATTTTTGGCCTTTCTATCTCAAGTGCCTGGCACACAGCAAATGCACAATGAATGTGTGTTGGATTTCTCTAATTAGTCAAAATCATGGGATTTCTGAGTTATGTTCTCAAATCAGCATAGCTCATCATCCTCTTTAGGGAGACAACAATGTATATATATCCATATGGCAGGAACACAGACATTTTAGTCATTCAACAAATATTTGTTGATTATATACTTCATTACTAAAGAGAATGGG
Source organism: Pseudocheirus occidentalis (assembly GCA_028646575.1). Lineage (NCBI taxonomy): Eukaryota > Metazoa > Chordata > Mammalia > Diprotodontia > Pseudocheiridae > Pseudocheirus > Pseudocheirus occidentalis. The sequence goes on from CM053598.1 coordinate 81,607,918, forward strand.
AACTTTGTAGTCATTAACATGATAAATTTGACATTGAGCGTTAGCTAATAATCCAGCTAAATTCCAATCATAGACTGATATCAAATATTAGCTGTAACATATGGGTCTCACATATATACACACAGAGAAAGTAGTCATATATTCTGATGTGATTTTGTAGACAATGATCATGTCACCCAACCCCCTTAATTTACAGATGAAGATCATGGCAATTATACTGTAGAGCAAAGGTAATTACCAGATTTGTTTTAGGCAATCCAGCAGGCATGCTTATATTTTTGACTGATATACTATTTATTTTTCTGTATCTCACATCTCTGTCACACTCAAGCATTCTTAAGAGTTAAAGAAGAGAAGCAAAGTTATGGAGGTAGTAGAAAGAACACTGGAGTAGAAGACAAGATACTTAAGTTTTGGTACTGGTTATGCCAATAACTAATATGTGTGACTTTAGACAAGTCACTTAACTACTTCTTGTTGTGTTTTAAATTTTTCATAGTGGGCTGATAGGTAGAGCACTTAAATATATACATCTACATACACAGATGTGTAAGAGATTAAAGATAGGACATTTATTTTTTTTTTCTTTTTTTTTTTTTGGAGGGCAGTTGGGGTTAAGTGACTTGCCCAAGGTCACATGGCTAGTTTTTTGTGTTAAGTGTCTGAGGCCGGATTTGAAGTCAGGTACTCCTGACTCCAGGGCCGGTGCTCTATTCACTGCGCCACCTAGCTGCCCCAAGATAGGACATTTATTGCACTTATTATGTGCCAGGCAGTATACTAAGCACTAGGGATACACAAAACAAGAAAGCAAGATGGTTCTTACTCCCCAAAAGCTCATTAGAATAGGGGAAGACAAAAAAAAAAGGGGAAGTGGGAAAAAAAAAAGGATGGGTGGAGGGTAGCCTAGCAAGGCAAAGATTGCTACTGATGAGGTGAAGTCCAGAGGATAAATTGACCTGGAGTGAAATGAACATGGCTGAGGCCTCTCAGGAAATGTCAGCCTTGACAAAGGACTTATCAGTCAGGAAAGCAGATGAATTCCAAGGCCCCCTCAAGTACTATTATTCTGTGATTCTGAAATCAGACTCAATGTGTTTCTTCAAATGTTAACAAACTTAACAGGAGAAGCACTAGAAAAGTTTTACCCCAAAATTGTAATCATAATTTCTTTAGGCTAAGCCTCACCAAATTCTAGTGAATTTGTCCTAAATAGTTCCTACTTTTTGTCCTTTTTTCTCTTTCATTTTATGTAACAAAGTCATAGGGGCAAAAATTCTAAATCAGCACTTTATTTCAAATGCAGCAATCATCTGATTTTCATACAGGAAAATAGAGGAATACAAGAGCAAAAGGTCCTCATAGAATTTTAATCCAAAGAACTTTCCAATATGCCCTTGTGGTGTTCTTTAATGTTCTTGAACAAACTATACATAATCTGATGGTCAGAAGTGTGGCAACTAAACTTTGACTTTATTTGGCAACCAAGGTCTAATTTTGATTATGATAGCAATGGACGGCGACTGGCAAAAATTCTATCCTCTGAAAAGAACCTCATACAATTGGGTGATCAATAAATATGCCTTAATAATAAAACCTTAGGTCTAGAAGGAACCTTGCGAGGTCATCTATTCCATCCCCCCCCAGCTGTAGGCAGTTAAGACTTGAACATTACTTGTCACTGATGAATATCTTTCCATTTTGAAGGCCTCATGATAGCAGTCCCATAAATTCTACCATCAGCAATGCTTAACAACACTCCTTATTGTCCTTATAAATTACCAAAATCCCTGATGCTATAGTTAAATTCATAATAGAGAATAAAAACAGCTGGTGGCCACTCTCTATAAAAGCCCTTCATAGACATGAAGACAGTAAGTACCCCCCTCAGCTTTTTACAAAACAGAGAAAACAATCCCAAGACCATTCTGCATCAGATTGATTTTCCAACCCTTTAATCATCTATTTTACTCTCCCCTGAATCTCTTCCACATCCTCTTTGGGCAAGGAGCCCTGTACTGGGCTAAGCATCTGATCACAAGGCCTCTCCAAAGTCTAACATATGCTAAAACATACTCTTTTCTCAGGATCCAAGTCTGATGAGAACGCATCTTTACTAAGCTCCATTATTGGACTGAATAGTACAATATGGGGATAAAACACATTCCCCAAAAGGCAGCATGAATCTTGAAGATTTTATTTTTAGAAGGCACTTTAGGACTTATTTGCTGATACCCTGCAAGACAGTTTAAACAACAGGGAAACAATGCACGAGATTAAGAAAAATATCTTTAACTGTGAGATTTTTTAAGAAAAATATCTTTGTGAGATTTTTTTAGTCGGAAGCATTTTCCAAGGGAAAGAAAGGAATTCCCATGTTTGACCCATCATATAAAGTGGACTGAACAGAGGGCACTGAAGAGTATGCTACAGAAAGCAATCATACTTAGGCCCCTTTAAAAGGCAAGAGATGATCTAATGAATCATCCATTCCTAATTTCTATAAATCTATGATATCAGACTTATATGCCTGGTTGAGATCAGAAATTGTTTTCATTGTGACTAAATCCCCAAGGGATGATAACATTAGTATCCTATGAAGCTCAGATAACAATGCACAGTAAAACTTTTTAATACCTAGCAGTTAAATAATAAGATAATTTCTGTCGGACAACTCTTATGAGAAATAAGTTCATAAATATCATAGTTTTCCGTTTTTCCTACTTCCCTGGATTCCAGAAGCTATTAGAGGGGAAGGGTATTTCAAGAAGTATTTATTGACTATTTTAATTTTCATTTTGAGATTTCATTAATTTCAGAATCAGAAACAGAGCATATATGAAATCACTACTTCTTTACTAGTACCAATGAAGAAGTAGAAAATTGGATATTTTAGTTAATCAGGAAAAAATAAGATTAATTTAAACAAAATTAATAATCCAAATAATCATGAAAAATCACCTATTTTGTTTCTGGGGGATTGAGTAATAAAGTAACATATAGTGACCTGAAGTATAGTAAATATATACAAATGAAATAGTACAAAGTATGCAAATTAGAAATGTTAAAAGAAGCAGGTTTAACTCTAGATTTCCTGATCGTTATCTTCAAAAATCAAGTCTTAGCTATTTCAGAGCTTAAATTTTATTTTTAGCAGATAGCATCTAATCACTACACTAATCTATGGGAAAAGTCCCTTAATTGGTTACAATCTAATGCTAATCAGGCAGTATTATGCTATTGCTTCAAAAGTAGAATACAGCTGAAATTATGGATGAATTCATATAAATCTATCTCCATTATTAGAAAAACAGTTAAAACCTGATGACCCACTACTGATAGTGGGTTACTTGGGTCGGCACAAATTTTAATCAGATATGCTAGTATTATTGTTATATATACAGGACTATAAGTGATCATACCGGGTGACCCATTTATTTGCATTAGAATTGATGTCTGTTTTTTATTGGGTGATATACATATGAAATCACATTTTACATTAGCAAATAGCTAATACCCTTCATAAAAATAGTAGGCTAAGTGAGAATGTAGCTGAGTTAACATTTGGTCTCAACACCAAGTCTGTGTAATGTACTGTATAGGTTACATCACAGATCCTTACAAAACATCTCCAGGGAACTAAGAAGTTATGGAATAATGAAAAATGAAGTGTAAAGTGACACCTAATTAGGAATGACAACTTTAAATCCTCATATACATAAAGCAACAGGTTTGGTTTTTAGCAACTATGCTCAGCAACTCCCCAAACTCCTTCATTATGCCCTATATATAATTTTGTGTTCAAATAAATCATGAGGATGAATCATCTTTTAAAAAATCAAGAGCTAAAAATTTCTAGACAGAAACAATCTCAGCAAACTATTAGCTAACATCATCAGCTAGGATAAGAAATTCCAAAATTTTAAATTTTTGTGAACAAGTCAGAACACTATAACCTCAAATAACCAGTCCCTAAAAACTGTTCTCCTACATTATCAATGATGTTTATTACATATGCCATACCTATCGGAAAAAAACAGTAGGAACATTGACATTCTTATCCCAAAATGCTAGGTAGGAACTCAAAGGAATTCACATTTGTTATCCCTCCTTAATGGTTAGTATCATTTTAGGTTTCCAAATGAAAAAGTAGCCCAACATAAGGTGAGAGGCCCCTTAATAATAATAACGATAATGGAGAACAATTATATACTGTCATTCCTTGACATCTGTGGTGGCTTAGGACCCTCATGAATCTGAATAACTCTAGGTCCTACCCCAAACCTTCATTTTTAATAATTCTGATCTTATTTATTTAACCCACAAAACAAGTAAAACAACATACTGCACCCATAAAGAAGTTATGGTTTCTATGACAGAGAGATGAGTATCACACCCTATGCAGAGTATTCCCTACCACTGGCATAGCTATAGCAACTGATTTACCTATTCCCTTCTCCTATGAAAAACTCAAGATACCAGGATAACTGTGGGAGAAAATCATTTGACTGAGTCTGACCTGTAGAAAGAGAAGGAGGAGGTGTTCCCAAACAGAGTGTATGGCTCTTAGTTTTTCAGCACACTGAAACTTTAAAGAAAATTTAACTGTTTATAATAAATTTATTTAGGGGGTGGAGCCAAGACGGTGGCATAGAAGCAGCAAAGCACCACAGCTCTCACACAAACCCTCTAAAAAACTCATAAAATGGGACGCTCAACAGATTTTCAAGCACCAAAACCCTCCAAAAGACAGAAAGCACATCTGCTGCTACAGGCAGCGCAGCAGGTGGGGCTCTTCGCAGCAGTCTGGGAGCCACAGCCAAAACCCGGCAGGGTCAAGCCCTGGGGCATCGGGCGGGGAGCCACAAAAGCTGATCAGCTGCACTGGAGGCACAATTACCACATCTATCAGGCCAGAAGGAAAAAAAGGCTAAGAGAAAGTTCAGTGGATTTTGCTAACTGGGGAGGAGAAGAGCGGTCCGGCCAAACTGCTCCCAGGGCAAGGAAGCAGCTGGAGGCGGCTGTAGCAGCAGGAACATCTGAGAGCCGCAGCGGCCCCCACTGGGCTGCTTCAGAGCCCTTGGCCTGCAGATAGGAGGGGGGCTGACGCGATCCATCAGGGCCAAGGGCTCTTGCATCGAGTGGCCTGGATCTGGATCGTGGTCTTGAGTGGTGGTCCTGGGGTGCGCTTTAAGTGAGCCAAGGCTGGGAGGTGGGGCTGCAGCACCCCACTAAGAGCTCCGGCAGCTGTGAGGGCCCCAGAGATTTGGGACAGAGCTTTCCCCCTACAGGAAGCAGAGTTCCACAGAGCTAAAAAAAC
>CM053598.1:81613737-81625664 GCA_028646575.1 Pseudocheirus occidentalis
TTTTTTTTCTCAAAATGACCTGTGGGAAGACACTCTCCAACCATCTGACCACTTTCACCAGGGGTAACTGCTTCTAAACCTTCTTACTCACTTATCTGGTGCTGTTAATAACTCAAGCTATAGAACTGCAATTGGTACCAAGCCAAATCTAAGACATCTAGCCATTCAGTTCAAAAAGGGCATTAAAGATGGTCTCATCCAACCACTTCATTTGAAAGATAGACAAACTAATGCCCCGAGAAGGGGAGTAACTTGCCCAAGGACAATCCATTGGTAAAGTCAATACTAGAACCCAGGTATCCCAACCCCTAGTTTTGTGCACACACAAAGTTCTTTTCTACTATTTCAACAATATGGGTTCTTTTTGGACAAAGTGATATGCCTTGAGTGACAAAGACCTTTCAAGGAGCAATGCTCTATATGTTTTCGTGGGAGATAATAAAAGCAGAGGTCTTATATTTATGAAACATTCAATGATTATTTCATCCATTATGTCCTTGTAAATAACTATGACATTCCAGATATTTAAGGTGAGCTGCAGTCCTACCATTAAGGGCATCCCTGGTGGATTTCAGAGCCCTGGGCAAGCTATACTATATGCATATCTCCTCCAACAATTATTATAGGAGAAATTAAAGAGAAATTAATACATAGGACAGTCTCTGAGGAGAAATCAGAATAGAGCAGAATGCAGAGTGCGTTTGTAGAATGGAGGAGAAAAGGCCTTTAGTAGAGGAAGATGCTTAGGCTGTTGTGAATTTCAGTTCTTTTTTAGGGAAAAGCCACCTTTTTCTTCTCAATGGGCTACCTCCCTGAGGCACTGTTTCTAATGAGCATCAGAATGTGCTGGAAAGAAGGACAAGAAATCAGGAGATTTGGATTCAAGTCTTTGCTCTACTACTAGCATTGTGACTTTAGGCAAGGCAGTCTTTAACAAACATTAATTATGTATTAGGCATAGTGCTAGATGGTGAGGATATGAAGAAAAGATGAATGGGTGCCTGCCCTCAAGGAGCTTACATTCTATAGGAGGGATGTAATGAGAGAAGTAACACAAAGTACCACCTAAAGTAATCTGAGGAAGGAGCAAACGGTGGTAACTGGAGGGATCCTGATGGCATCTAAGCTGAGACCTGAAGGAGGAAAGGGACCCTTAAAGATGACAGGAGGTGAGAGCAAATAGGGGCAAGAGACAGAAGAATAGAGTTTGGGAAATAAAAAAGAGACCCACTGGTAAAGTCCATTCAAAAGCATCATATGAAAGAAAGAGGGAAAGGTCTGTTGGAGACAGATTGTGACTCCACCCCTAAATGTCAGGTAAAGAAGTTTATATTTTGTTTGATAAGAAAAGTAATCCAGGGAAGCCGCTTGTCTTCTCCTGTTCTCAGTTTCCTCACCTGTAAAAATAATAAAGTTCAACTAAATTTTCTCTGTTTCTTTCTTATCAATTAATTATTAGTGAAAGCACTGAAACAATGCCATGCAAGGAATATAAAAGTAAATGAAAATACCATCTCTGCTCTTGAAGGGAAGAGGAAAGGAAATAAGCACTGATTTAGCACAGAGCACTTTCGCAAATATTACCTCATTTGATCCTTACAATAACCCTGGAAGGTAAGTGCTATTATTATTCCCATTTTACAGTTGAGGAAACTGAGGCAAACACAGGTTAAGTGACTTCTCCAAGGTCACACAGTCAGCAAGTGTCTGAAGGTGTATTTGGCCTCAGTTCTTTCTAACTCCAAGCCCAGTGCTCCATCCTGCTACTAGCTGTCTCTAAAGGAGACTCCTTTGAGGAGATTTCATTCCCATGTGGAACACCAATTCTATGACTCTGGGATGGCCCTGCAACAGCCTCTCAGGAAATAAGCTCTTGGGTTTGAAGTATAAAATCTAAGAAAAAATGTTACTAGAAAATATCTTCTGTTTTGAACAGTGTAGTAGATTTTCTGAGAAAGTTTCGGTCAGGAGAATGCTACCCTCTTTGGTTCTCATTTTTTTTTCATCTGTAAAATGACATGGTTAGATAGGTGATCACCAAGGTCCCTTCTAGATCTAACAATCTATGAATTTATAAAGAAAGGACTTGAGTGACTTTGGTAAAAAAATGTCACCTTAGGAAAAGTTCCCAAGATAAGCACTAAGATTTGTCATAATCAGAAAAAGGAACCAAAATATATGACAAGTGTGATTTGAACTGGAGCCTACCAGCCTCTAACAAAATGGTAACAACAAGTTTCCAAATGGGCATCAGTTCAACAATTTATATTGGATTACAGTGCAGTTAGGCAAATGGTTGAGATTACAAAGAGATGTGTCAACCAGCTCTACCATGGGATCCCAGAACCACTCATTCTTCTAGTTGTCCTAAGTTCCTTCATTACAATGAAATTTTATTTCATACATTTAAATTCCACATTGCATGACAAGGCATACAGTTATTTTACACATGCAACACAATACTCATTCAGTCACTGTTTAGCCAAAGAAATTTATTCCTACCTTATAAAATGTGTTTATATGTATAGAATATTCGTCTTAGGCATAATAGTCCTTTATCTCCCTTGTTAAACACAAAGGTCCATCTGATACTCACGTTGACTATGTCAAATGCAAAAGATAGCTTAAATATCCAATCCAATTCAATGTCAGAATTTCTTAGAATATCCTGAAAAACACAATTATTCAAGAGAACACTCTCTTATGACTCAGTCTGGAAACAAAGTGGAAGCTCTTTATATTCTAAGACATGCATCCAAATGGATTTCTTAATACATTTAGGTACGTGCATATATACATATGATGTACTTATGTATATACATACGTATATACATCTATATATGTATATAAAATTTGAGTCAGAAGTAGCAGAATCTGGCTCTTAGGGGTGTTTTATTTTTAATGGAGTCATTATAATATAGAGCAAAAAAGTACTGTGTAGGAGTTATAAGGAACACAATTTCATTTTGAGACCTGTTAGTAGGGTGACCTGAGACTGACTAACTATATGAGTGAGGTCATATCATTTAACCACTTTGAATGAATTTGTCCTTATCTATACAATGATAATAACAATACATCCCCTACAGGCAATACAGGGTTATTGTGAAGAAAGTACTTAGTAAACAATTAAGTACCACATAAAATGAACTATTATTTTTATTCTAAATCTGGAATCAGAAACTTTTCTAGGGAATGGAAAAGCTATAAATTTGACCATACACAATGAGATTAAGTCATTTTGATTTTAAGAACACTTCCTCATTCCTAGAATGTACACAGGCTATATAGTATGGGCTTTGGAAAGAAATTAAGAATTGGCTGTGACACCTTCCCCCAAAGATGAAACCAAATTCAGGCTATTTCTAGACCTAAACAAATGAATCAGGGCCTTAGCAGTTAACTTTTTAACTTGACCCATGTAAACAACTGAACAGAGAACTCCAATTTTATTATTCAATCAAAGAGAGAGAAAGAGATGAAGAGGGAAAGGGAGAAAGAGGGAGGAGGGAGAGCGGGAGAGAGAGAGAGAGAGAGAGAGAGAGAGAGAGAGAGAGAGAGAGAGAGAGAGAGAGAGAGAGAGAGAGAGAGAGAGAGAGAGAGAGAGAGAGAGAGAGAGAGAGAGAAAACACCTCAAAATGACCTAGCCAGACCCTGAGAAGCTTGCTAGAAGCTACTAATCCCCATTGAAGGACCATGATTATCACACCTTCAGACTTCCTTTCCTGCAGTACTGAATGACAAGGCAGATGTTGGGTGGCTCACTGCAAATACCAAAGAAGAGAACTAGATTTTCATGCTTCAGTTCACACATCTGAAAGCAAAGAAATGGTAGCAGCAGGTGAGGTTACATTGGACATACAGAAAATATAATGACAATAATAATAATAATAATGACAACTCCCATTTACCTGTCATCTTATTTACGAGACTCCTCACAATAAGCATGTGAGGTGGTAATTTAAATATTATTAGTTACATTTTACAGATGAGACAACTAGGTAGAAGGGTAGATAGAATGCCAGCCTTGAAATTAGAAAGACTAATCTCTCTGAATTCAAATCCCATCTCAGACACTTAGTAGCTATGCTATGTGACTCTGGCAAATCACTTAACCCTGTTTGCCTCATCTGTAAAATGAGCTGGAAAAGGAAATGGCAAGCCACTCCAACTTCTTTGGCAAAGGGAACAAAACCCCAAATGGGGTCACAGAGAGTCAGACATGGCTGAAAACAACTGAACAACAACAGATAAAGACATGGACACTAAGAAAGCTTAAGTGCTTTACCTGTGATCACAGCTCAGCAACTTCGAAAGCAAAATTAGCTTCAGGTCCCACCACTCCACATTTGGTGCTTTTCTACTATTGCTTAGCATGAGTTACTCAGAAGGTGAAAACCCCTTCTCCCAAACTGAAAGACACCCATTTGCTTGGTATTTAATCCGTAATCACACAGCTTAGAGGCAGAAGGATGGACTCCATGGCTTCTGAACGTTTTTCTAAGCCTTCCTTTGCCTTTTTAACCTGTTTCAGTGATTTTGATTTTGATTTAACAGATAGAAACATGTAAATTATAAGCAAAAAGAAGCTATTGTATTTGACTTCCTGTAATATTTCACAGTTATTTTGTTTGACAATGCTTTGATGATCAGCACCAATGTGTAAGGCCAGTGATTCTCAAAGAGCATGTCACAGCATGCTAGTATGCTAAGGATTTCTTCTAGGTTTTCTCCAAATTATATGGAATTTAGACTTGTAATTACATGTGTGTGAGGGTGGGTCTCCCTCAAATTATACAAAACTTAACATGTGTTGATGAGTCTCCTAGTGTGCCCTGATTCCTTGCAGCAAAGGATAATACTGTTCCATGAGCAAGTAAAATTTGACAAATTTTGGTATAAATGTAGGGTGAAGAACCAGGACTGGGAAATCCTAATATGTGCAAAAGACAAGATAAAGAGGGGCCTACCATAGATACTGGAATTAGAAGGAAGGAGGAAAGGAAGAAAAGGAGAAGGAAAGGTAATAAGGAAAGGGAATAAGGGAAGGAAGAAAGGTGGAAGAAGAGGAAGAATACACTAGATAATCTCTAGAATCCATAGTAATAGAGTACACAAATAGGCAACAGGAAACCAGAAAGAAGTCTTAAAAGTGGTATTGCAAACTGGAGGTCACAGGCTAGAGATTCAAAAACATAATAGTAACTAGCAATTTTGGCTTCTATGACAAAGCCTACTTGAAAGAAGTGGCACAAAATATACCATGAAATCAAATACTCAAGAAAACAATCATTTGGACAGGGGAAGAGATGCCAGTTCATTACACCATGCATGAGAGCCAGAGATGCCCTGTGTGTGTGGTAGGATGGGGATGGGGTGGAATCAGGGTAGAGTTGGACTTTGGAGAAATTCATCTGGGGTTCTATGAGGCAGGCGCCAATTCCAAACCATGCTAAGTAAGAAAAGAGGCACTTTTGACTGAGGAGTGGGCAATGCAAGGGCAGAGACTAGAAGGCATTGAATCAATGCAGGGGGAAATTGGATGTAGAGGTAGGAGACCTAGTTCTAGTTTTAACCCTTCCCCTAACCAACTGTGGCATTTTAGGTGAGTTATTTCACCACTCTGGGCTTCAACTGGCAAAAATCCTAACTCCTTGACATACCAATGTATAAAATGAGAGAGGAATGGAGAAAATGATTTCTAAGTTGTTTCTAACTTGAGCATTTTACTCTTGTATAAGCAGTGGTTCCTGCTGAATGAATTTCAGCAATGTTACAAGTTCTTCCTGGGTGCTTAATAAATATTTATTGATCAAGGCCAGAAGGTCAAGTCTTACCAGTTGTATTTCTCGCAGAATGGATGGCTTCCTAAAGCAGGATTCCTTTTCATTTTCAATATATTGAATGGCAACATGATTGCCCTGAAATCAGAGAGAGAAAAGGGATTTTTCTTAAACCAGGAATATGGACAGAGGAAAGCATTTCAATAGAGTAAGGAGAGGGGCAGCAGAGCAGGGGATTGTACAAGTTTGCCCCCTTGCTAACAACACAGAAGAATCGATTGCTAAGAATCACCATCAGTTTCACTACTCAAACCACTCCCTGAACATTTTGATACCATCCATTGAGTCTGAACCTTAACAAGTGCTTGATCAAGTAACCAAGAGATACTTTTAGAGTTATCTACTATCTTCTGGGAACTGTGAAGGGATGCTCAAAAGCATAGGAAATAGGGAGGCAGAGTGAAAAGAACACACTCACTAGTCATATGACCTTGGGCAAATCATTGAATTTATTTGAACTTTAGGTTCCCAGTCTATAAAAAAGAGGATAATCGTACCTACCTGCCTCATTTGCCTAATGGAGTTATTTTTAAAATCATGTGAGATAATATATACTATATATACATTAATATTTGTTATATGTATATAGAGGGAGAGAGAAAAAGAGAGAGAGAAAGAGAGAGAGAGTACAAAAGGGGAGGTGGAATCTTAAAATGGTTGTTGAATGAATGAATTCAACACTGAAGGAAGAGGAGTGACTTTACAAGCAGTAATATGACTGTATGAAAGCTAACTAGAAAGGATTCCCTCCACGAATGATTTGTTTGATGAAAAGTATAGCATACTATGAATTTTGGGGAGTTCTAATAAACTGAAAAAAATTTAAAATCCCTTTCTGTAAGAAAATGTTGACTTCAAACACTGATCTTGAGACACTTTCCATATGAAAATATATCTGCAACCTCCTTCCTTTTCCTCTGCATAACATACTATACTTTCTAACCCCTTCTTCAATTTAAGGGAAAAATTCCTCTATATAATTGTTCCCCTTATGGATAGTTATCCATACCAGGCCTGAACTTCTGAAGACATGGTAACCAGAGTTGTTAGAAGTAGATTGCATCCCTCTGAAAGGTTTGAAAAGAGAAGTTAGGCATACAGTCCACAATGCTTCACATAATTCAGAATGCCTTTGCAGGATGACAAAATACAAAAGCTAAAAGTGAATGGGGTAAGAAAAATGCACTCAGGACCGAACTCATCAAATCTGTACCTGGTAAAGGCCCACAGTGGTATAAAAGGTTTCTTCTCCCTGTTTGTCTTGGAAGTTTGAGGTCAGATTGCCTGAAGTCATCATGCTCAAGCTACAGCTTTCATTTCCTCTAGATACAGGTGTGTCCCTCTGTGATTGCTGCAAGGAAGGATGCAGGGTAGTAAAATGATTTCACGAAATAGTTCTGAGCCCTTCCTGGCTCCCCCAGGGGCAGGGAAATCCCTGCCCTGAGCAATGGGTGTGAGAGATGATACCAAGTTTAAATAAATCAACCAACTCTAAGACTCTGATAAACATCTCCTGTGTACCAAGCAAGGGCCACAGAGGTCAAAAAAAGAAGAAGAAATGAAGGAAAGAAAGAGGGATAGAGAGAGAGAAGGAAGGAAGGAAGGAAGGAAGGAAGGAAGGAAGGAAGGAAGGAAGGAAGGAAGGAAGGAAGGAAGGAAGGGAGGGAGGGAGGGAGGGAGGAAGGGAGGAAGGGAGGAAGGGAGGAAGGAAGGAAGGAAGGAATTCCCTCAAGGACTCTGTGTGTGGGCCTGTATTTAGTTGAGACACACACATTTATACAAAGATATAAAACATATATGTTAAATGTTTGCTGTGTGCAATGCATTCTGTTACTGGTGGGCTAATAGTAGACAATATCTCCTTACTTATCCTTTGATCTTGATATAAATTTTTTAGAAGTCACAAAATTTCAGAGTTGGAAGAGACCTGCAAAAATAATCTACCCTAATCTCTTACCCAATTCCAAGAAGTCTCCTCTCCCGGTTACTGGAAAGCTATTCTCTCATGAGGCAAAGCAATCTATTTTTAGACAATTCTGATTGTTAGAAAAGATTTTTTTCCTCAACCTGAGTTGAAACTTGTTTCCGTGAGCTTTTGCTTATTGGCAGAGCCATAACTAGGAATTGTTGGGTTTGGGGAAAATTCATTGGGCACAGGGAAATTGTGGCAGCACAGAGGGACAATTTAATTGACAAAGGCAATCATGCTGGGAAAGAGGGCAAATCTATAGTTCTTAGAGTTTGGTTGGGGCCTCAGATGAGCAACATCACTGTTAGAGGACCCTGGGGGACATATAGTAGTGGCCCATGGAACAAGTCATGGAGACGATACCACAGGGATAAATCTCACCTACTCGATGACTCTTCCCCCTAGTAAATGCACTCCTGGTGTACTGGGGTAAAGTTCCAGGGAATTTGTATCACAGTCTGTAGACACTAGTTCTGGGAATCCCCATGAATAAGTCTATTCTCTCTCCCACATGACAGTTCTTCAGTTAAATTAAGCCAACCATCACTTCTCTTCTCCATATTAAACATATCCAGTCTCTTCACACTAATCCTTAGAAGACATAATTTTCAGACCCGTGCCTATCCTTGTTGCTGTCCTTTAAATTTGCCTTTACTTTGTCAATCTCTTGAAATGTGGCATGCAGAATGAAGCACGATTTTCAAATACGCTATTTCCAGTGCAAAGTATCACCTCTTGTAACCAAGGCACTACAAGTCTACCAAGGCAAACAGAACTGGGTCACATATCAATCATGCTGCTAGTTCACATTGAGCTTCAATTCAATTTAGCTCACCAAATATTTACTGAGCATGTACACAGAGTCCAGAATAATGCTTTTTGTTATACTGGGCACTGAGAGATTTAATATAAATAAAAGGAGGCCAATTCTTTTCATAAACTGCCATCAAGCCAGATCTCTGTCATGTACTTTTACAATTGAATTTTAAAATCTCAGTGCAGAACTTGGCCTTCTTCCTTGTTAAATTTCACTTTTTTCCCCATCTTATTAGGTACTCCTTTCAGTCAATTTTACTGCACTACAGTTATTATGTAATGAACCAAAGAAAGTGGATATGATCCTAAAAAAGCAAACGAACAACTAGACATGGCCTGAGAACAGTTTATTTTCTTGGCAGTGTTTGGTCCAGAAAATAAAACTACACGCAAAGGGATTTAATGGGGTTCTTTACATATGCATCAACATGGGTCTTATTTAAAAACTAGGACATTCAATGGGTGCCTTGGAGTCAATCTAATACCCTACACTAGGACAAATGAACAATCATAACAATTACCCGTATGCCTGATTGTACCTTGTTAAGGGGCAAAATGATGATGTCCTCATAGTTGATTTTCCACCAAGCATTATTATGGGATACTAATAGGTTCTTTTTCTGCATCTTTAAAAAAAATACAGTGCTGGCAGCTCCAAAGACTGTTACCATGATGATGAGAGCCATCACAACGATCATGGTGACATCTGAATGAAGAAGACACTCATTTAATCACTCAGGATTATAAAATGTCATAGCTAAACAGGCACATGTGCACAGTAGCATATTTACATATAAGTAATGGACCAGTCAATAAATGTTTACTAAATACCGACTTTGTGCCAGATACTGTGCTAAGCACTGGGAATAATTTGTTGATTACTGGAGTTTAAAGGGATCTCAGAGGTTAATCTTATCTGCCCCCTACTATAGGGGACTACTATTGGCCCCTACCCTACTACAGGTATCCTTTCTACTACATTCCTTCAAGAGTGGCTACTTAACTTATTCAATACCTCCAGTGACAAGGAGTTCAGTATCATGCAAGGAAGACTAGTACATTTCTAAGAAAACATATGTTTAAGAGTCTGCAAGGGATAGAAGGGATACTGCACCAAGTTATAATAGGTGGAAGTGATGAGGTAGGTTTCCTGCTCTTAAGAAGCTTGCAAATTTTGTTCATATCTAGGAACAGATCCAGGTGAAGATTGTAAAATGGGAAAAAATCATCTTCAGTTTACCCATCCTCTATTTTCTCCAAGTTCCTTCTTCATTGCACTCACGTCCTTATCTTCCTTCATACCAAAATCTGTTCTTAGTAAAGATTCTGTTCATATCTTTGTGTGAATTCTAATTAGTAACATTAACTCATATTTACATTAACAATGCATTTTGTGTGTAGTAGATAGTACAAGGTTGTTTGGGGGTTCTTTACATTTGAAAGATGAGGAAACAGAAAGTCAGAAGCATCAAATGATCCAAGTCACATGATAAATGTCAAGTGTTATATCTGGATATATTTGTATATCTAAGTTGAATTGAGAGAATGCCTTATTTATCTTCATTCCATGAATTTTAAGCTTAACTGTGGAGCTATGTGGAAGGGGGAAGGAAGGAAGGAAGGGAGACTTTGCTAAAAACAATTGCAGGTCTACTTCAAATAAACATATGGTTAATTCTATTCATTTTATTGCATTTGCAGAAATCTAATGATCTCTTGATTTAAAATCAGTCAGGTGCTAAAATTCTGTGGAAAAAAATACTAATACTACAGAATTATCCTCCAGAATTACTCATCTGAAAGTCCTGGTTTGATATTATTTCTTTTTGTCTCTAGGAGTACTTATTAACCTGTCCTGTCAAATAGGATGAGAGAGATAGAATAAAAAGTAAAACTTTTTCTGAGGAAAATTAGCTTTTAAAGTAAGTATAATGCTCTTTTTTCAGGATGGAGGGATAAGAATTCAGTCCTGGCCTTCAGTTACTTCAAGGAGTAAGTTTCCTTGAATAAAATGACTAAACCAAGATGAAGCCTCCTGATCACATCAAACTCAGAAGGTACGTGTTCCTTATCTAGAGCCCTAACTGAAATAGAGGGCACCAGAGTACCAAAACTGAGAAGTGGGATTAGTGCTTGTACTCCTTTAACAACTGAGCTTAGCACTTAGCTGGCAAAAATAATTAATTAAAATAGGAAGTCTATTCCCCCCTCTAATCTCTACAAGAAAAATTCTTACTATACTGGGTTCTCCCTAGTCAGTGTTCCAGAAGCTCTGTCTCCTAGCCATAGGATTTTTGTACATCAAGGTTTCTCCTAGAAGTCCCCCCTCCTTTAGACTGAACTGAAATTAATATTTGCCTCAGCTCTGTTCTTTTCTGTTTCCCTTCCCTTCAGAACTGCAATTTTCCTTCTCACAGAGTAATGATACTTACTTATAAATGTAGTTTGACAATGTTCATTAGAAAAGCCACAGGCAGGTTCGTCTTTGGGAAGAGACCCATGGGGCCAGCTGCCATTGGAGAAGTTTCCTATGGGGCTAGTAGGGAAACACAGAGTAGAGTGTTAGTGCCTGCTCAGATTTTTCATTCCTTGGGAGCAGTAGAACCAAATGAACTGCTATCTTGATTTGTGAACCATTTCCTAGGATGTCAGAATAAATCTTAGTTCTTCAAGTGGACCACCACCTAAGGATGCTTCCAAGTTGACCTTCAAATTCTTGCATTCATTCAATTCAATAAATACTCATTAAAGTGCCTACTATGTGCAAAGCACAATGTTGGAGCTACCAAGACAAAAACTGAAATAATCTCTGCCCTTAGGGCATTAAAGTGCCTACTATGTGCAAAGCACAATGTTGGAGCTACCAAGACAAAAACTGAAATAATCTCTGCCCTTAGGGAGCTTACATTCTACTGGAACAGTAAGTAATAGGTACATAGGAAAGTAAATACAAGGTTATTTGAAGAGGGAGAGAATACAGAACAATTGCAGGGCTCAGGGAAGATGGTGCTTGAGTTGAGCCTTGAAAGAAAGATGGAGATGTAAATGAAGTAAATTCCAAGCTTGGGAAATGGCTTCTGCAAACACAGAGAGATGGGAGATGGATTTTTGAATATTGAGAACAATGAAGGGTATAATTTTGCTGAAATGTAGAGGGCAAGGAGGGAAGTAGGACTTAGGCTGTAGAGGACATTAAATGCCAGGACTGAGCAGTTTGTATTTTATGAAAGGAAGGAAGGAAGGAAGGAAGGAAGGAAGGAAGGAAGGAAGGAAGGAAGGAAGGAAGGAAGGCAGGGAGG
>CM053598.1:81631405-81674293 GCA_028646575.1 Pseudocheirus occidentalis
TGGTTTTGGGACTCAGTGTTATGGTTTCTGAATAAAGACCTTGGTGCTGCCTTCCATGTGGAGAGTTTGCTACACTTTGTGATCCAAAACTACACCAACATATTCATAACCATCATGGGTGTTGTGAATATCACATTATTGATACACTTTCTTACTTGTAGTAAAAAGAAATTCTTTATGAATATTTTAAGTGGATATATATATGTATATATATACACACATACATATATATGACTTTGAAACAGTAATGTGGAATAGTAATAAATAATAGTAATATTATTACTAGTAATAATATTAGTAATAGTAATAGTAATAACTAAATTTCAGAGACAGTTCTTGACCTGATGGAAATGGAACAGGTAATAAATGTGAGATATATATATATATATACATACACACATATATACACACACACATATATCACATAAGTGATAAGTATCACCTATCCAGGCCTTCTCTACCTAGATAAGAATTATTTTATTTAGAAAAAAACAACTTTGGCAAAGCAACATAAAACAACAAATGATTTTCTTTTTACTAGGATGATCTCTAATGAGGACTATCCATCATACAACCTAAGAAAAATCTAATATTGTACAGAAAGTTCTCATTTTACTTAAGTAGACAGTTAAGCAGCGCTCTACTTAAAGTGATTTTCACTTAGACAAATTTGTCCAAGATGGGGAAAGAGAGGAAGTGAGGAAGCAAGGGGTCCCTCCCAGGAGGAATGGGGCATATGGCTTAAGGACATGTGAGGGTCCAAAGACAGAGAAGAAAGAGAAAGAAGATTTGGGGGCAACATGTGGGAGCTGGACAGAAAAGGACACAGACAGAAAAGAACAGGCAGGGACCCAGGACAGACACACAGTATTCAGGTGCAGATAGAAAGAAGAAAGACAACTGAGTAGGGCAAAAGTCTCTTCTCTGGGCAAGGAGGTCTCAAGTCAAGCCCCAGGTAAGGCAGCAGAAAATATTGATCTCTCCATATCTGTTCTGCTTTTACCCGAAGGGCTTTTTTTTTAAAGGGGTTTTTGTTTTGTTTTTGTGGTTTGTTTGTTTTTTTTGGAGGGGGTTGGGAGGCCACAGAGTGCCAAGCTGAGGAATGGAACGGAAAGAAAAAGTACAGTACTTATACAGTAAAGTTAACATGGGTGGGTTTTTTTTGGAATGCAGATTTCTTTCAGAATTTTTTAATTAAAGTAGAACTGACAACATTTATTTTCAATAGAAGCAATACTCCGGCCGAAGATGACCTCTGACTCTTAGGAAATACAATAGAACTGTAGAAACCATTCCACTTCGCTGACCCTTAGTTTCCTCTCTTTGTAACATGAGACAGTAGAACTAGGTGATATCCAAGTATAAGATCTTGAGATTCAATGAAACCCATAAGTGAAATGGGGATAGTGGTAATTACAAAGCCCTGTCATATGGATTACTGAGCTATATATATAAAGATCACAGGGTTACAAAGACTTTTCTGTGCAAAAAAAAAAAATTAGAGCCACTTGTGTTTTATACACTTAAAAAAAAAATTACTGGGACCTTAGAGGGAATTCAAATTACTGAGTAAAGCTTCACAGTTCTATTCTGAGACTTTGTTACATCCCAACTTTATTGTTCTGGAAAACAAGGCAGCAAACAGTCACAGGTTTAAAAAGAAAGAAGCCAGACTATAAGGAAATCAACTTTTATCCAAGAAAAATCTGAAATAACATCAAAAAGAAGTATTGATTGGCCATGGAAATAGCCTTGATATACTGCACAGGATTTCTGAGATTAGTAAAAGATTTTTTTCAGGCTAATGTCAAAGGCTCCCCTTATACCCTATATAACACTTTTTATACAGAAAATACATCAAAGTGCCCCTGCTCCCTTCTCTTTTTATAATAGAAGAAATAAAATCTATCATCCACTTAGTTTAACATACACTGAAGTGACACTATTTTAACTCTGATTTCCAGATCCTACAGTATTACCAAGGGAAAGAGTAGAGTCACAAGCCTTCATGGTGAGGAGCGACCTATAGCACAGGAAACAACTGCCTCTCATTATAGAACTTGCTTCTAGGTGAAGAAGTGGAGGTTTAAGGACCTTTACTTGCATGCTTAGCCATCCACTAGGAACACCGCAAGGAATAGTTCCACACCAGCAATTAGTATCAGTCATTGGAAGAATCCTAGAACCTTACTTCTGGAAAGAAATATTACAATACTCAGAAGAACCAGAGCCTCTGAGTGATGGCCTAATCTAGCCAAGGGCACAGAGCTGGCAGGGAGATTCAGGATTAGAACCTCGGTCTTCTATAACCTTATCCAAGAACTCTTTCAGCAACACTACACTGCCACAATTATAACAATGATAATCATGATGATGATGATGATGATACTGCCTTAGTCTGTATGGACCTTTACTATTTACAAGCTATTTTCATACATTATATAATTTAAACTTTATTATAATTTTGTGAAGTAGGTAGCTCAGGGATTGTTATATCTACTTTACAGATGAGGAAACTAGGATGCGGTCAGGTGAAGTGACAAGACTGTCAGACTACACTGTGTCAAGGACAAAGCAGTGGATTTGGAAGGGGATGACTTGAGTTGAAGTCCTGATACTTCCAAGCATCAGATGTGCTATTTTTAGCACTGACTCAATGACTAGCAGATTGTTTAATCTGGTCTGACCTGGAGAGAGGAGAAAGAAAAGAGAAGAGAGGAAAGAGGAGAAAAAAGAGAGAAGAGTTTTCTCTAGGATCTACAGGCCATACCATGCCTAACCACTCCCTAGAGCATGGTGGATATTCCCAATGATCTACCTCTAGTCAAATAAACAGGATAAACAAAGATATATAGATCTCACATTCTACCTTTAAAACAACAACAGAGAAGGTTATATGTCAAAGGACACTAGCAAAAAATCCATAAAAATAAACTTAAGGACAAGAAAATGGGGAGGGGGGGTTAGGGAGAAACACAATGAAAATAATACTTTGTGTTCCTATTTTAAGTGCCTCTCTCAATGCTATATGCATAGCAGCTAGAGGCAAGCTGGAAAGCCGCCAGGTCCTGGCTGCCAGCAAAAATTTTGTCACCTCCTTTGAACATCTGAAGTATGTTTACCCAATAGATTTCATTAAATTACACTTCCATTAGGAAGCATACAATGTTGATACTCATCTCAAAGATCAAAGGGATCGCTAAGAGGCATGTCATCCTGCTCCCCAGCTGATTGCTATTTCTGGGCCAATCAAGGAAAGGAGCCAGAACAATACTTAGTTAAAAAAAAATGCAGAATCTCCCCAAGGACTATATACTAAGAAACTGCAGCCCCATTATCAAAATGAGCATCTCATTAATGACAATACACATACAGTGAGTTATTTTAACACAACTCCTACACAACAAACAAGCTGGATTTGGGTCATTAGCTGAATTTGTAAAACAGTATTTCCAAGGGTTAGAAAACTCTTCACAAAGAGAGGAAGTTTATAAAAGAGGAGAGCATTCTTCAGGTGTAATGAAGAGAAAAACCAATTTTATTAATTAAATAATGCTTTCAAATCAACCAACAGGTTAGCTAAAACAGGGGAATACAGATTTATTAGGAGAAGCATATGTTCTTTTTAGTTTATGTGCCACTAATTCTTCCAAAGGATAATTTTTAAAATGTGCCACAAGCATATTAAAATGACAAAACACTTCCATCTCTGAGTGTCCTAGGTTATGATTTTAAAAATTAATTTTTTTTAAAAAGGATTAGCTGCTAGACATGACCCCCATCTCATAGAAAATAAATGTGGTCATCAAGTAAAAATTATAAACAAAAGCAAATAAACACTGACATGAGCTGAGGAAAGAAATATTTAATATGGGATAGACAGAGGTCATAGCAGTGACGGAAGAAGTGAATCTACCAACCCAAAGCAGGTCTTCTCCCAATTCCTTCCTTTTATCCCATTCCATAGAGAGTGGGTTTTTATTACAGAAGGTAACACTGAACAATGTAGTAGAAACCATAAATTTTCAAGCTCAAGAACAACTTCTAGGATATGATCCTGGCCAAAAATGGGGCCTCTATATTAAAGAAACTGAAGGGTAGAAGAATTCAAGCAAGAGTCCTTCCTATTCATTGTTTGTCAACAGCCTGTGATCATTTAACATAAATCACTTGTCTAGATCCACACACTGCAATCCATGTTTCAGTTGCTCTGTTTCAACATGTAGACAACCTCTTGGTTGCCCATATTTGACACATCATATGAACTCCAATTATCTATCTTTTGCAATTAATCATCTCACAATTACATTTCCTGCACTTATAAGCATCCAGCTGGGAACTGAGTTTTAATCTAGGAAAGAAAAAAAAGAGGATCCAGGTTTCTAACAAATTACTTCTAATTAACCAGAACCTTTTCTAGTCTTCCTAATGTAAAGATGCCTACAGCTAATCAAAGAATTTATTGTTTGCATTCTTAATGATATTTTAAACTTTTATTTGAATTTTCCCAACGAGCAGTTGCCAGTAATACATTGTAATAGCATTACTCAAGCAAATATTGTTAGGTAATACACAAAAATTGAAAAACAACAAAAAAAAGATTTATAGAGAAAAGTTACTAATATTATCATTAGAAAGGGTACCCAATGAAATTGAATGAAGCAGAGATTTAAAAAAAAACTTCAAAGTATTAAGTTTGATATCTTCCACTAAATCCAGGAAATACCCAGAATCAAATTTTTAAAATCACAAGCTGTTAGAACTAGAAAGGACCTCAGGTCTTATCCATTTCCTTCACAGTAAAGCAGAGAAAACTGAGACTTAGATAGGGAGTGAATGACCTGTCCAAGGTCACACAGCTAATAAACAAAAAAGTTAGTATTTAAATTCAGGTTTCCTTATTTCTAGTCCAGCTCACAATGCCACAATGTAACAAAGGGATATTATGCCTCCATGGTCTATAAATAATAACCTACGACTGCTCCACTGGTTCCTAAATATTGTGTCAAAACCTTAGATATTAATTTATATTGATATATTTTATTTTGACACATCAATCACATCCCAATAACCCTCCTTTTTCTCCTTCATAAGGCATTCCAAAAATAAAACTAATCAAAAATGTCTGGGATAGTAATTATGATTGACAGCACAAGTAACTTTCTACTTTTACTCTTTACCATTTCATAATAGACAGTGTGTTTTAACCAGTCATGAGGAGGAATACTGATCATTTTCTCTGCCCTGAATTCTTTAACATATTAGGGTTGTCTTCATTTACATTATTATTTATTGTGTATACTGTTCTTCTGGTTCTGCCTTCTTCACCGAGCATCAATTCATATAAGTCCTTACATGTTTCTCTGAATTCTTCATATTCATTATTGCTTATGGTATAGTAATTTCCATCACATTCATGCACCAGAGTTTGTTTAGCCAATTGCCAAATATGGGGCACATAATTTACTTTCATCTTTTTACTACAATAGTGTTGCTGTGAATATTTTTCATACATATGGGACCTTTTACTGTCATTGACCTCAATGGGGCATAAAACCAGCTATGGGACCACTAGATTAAAGTATAAGGATAACTGAATAATTTTCCTCACATAATTCTAATTTTTCTTTTAGGATGGACTGGTAGGGTTGTGACACCCAAAGTACATTAGTGTACCATAGTAGCTAAAACATTGTTTCCATTTTTATCAAATCTGGACAACTTAATAGATATGCTGCAATTATTACAATTTGCTTTTCTTTTATGATTTGGAACATTTTTCATGATTGTCTAGAGTATGAATTCCTTTTTTAAAAAATTGTTCATATACTTTAACCAACACTATTATTTTTCAGTTCTTTACGGATTTGGTGCGTCTGACCTTTAATAGATATGTAATAAGCAAAGATTTCCCCCCCCCCCAATCTATTACTTTCTTATTCTAATTATTTTATTTTGTTCATGTAAAGACTCCTAATTTCATTATAATCAAAATTGTCTATTTGGGACTTTATAACCAAAGAACCAGTCCGCTCCCTTTATCTCTTTTTTTAAAAAATTGTCTTTTTTTTCCCCTTTTTTTTTTGGAGGGAGAGGGTAGGGCAATTGGGGTTAAGTGACTTCTTACCCAAGGAGCTAGTTTGTGTGTGTGTGTGTGTGTGTGTGTGTGTGCGCGCGCGCGTGGGCGTGTGAATGTGTGAAGTGTCTGAGGTCAAATTTGAACTCAGGTCCTCAGGGCCGGTGCTCTATTCACTGCGTCACCTACCCATCCAACCTTTATCTCTTACATCTAGTCCTTTGTCCCATCCTCTGAGTATGGGTACCCTTTAGGCCAGGGGTGGAGAGCATGCCTTTTTTTTTTTTTAAAAGGTTATTCGTTCTGTGAAGTCTGGATTCAGTCAAAGAGCTGCACTTGAGGACCCAGAGGGCCACATGGGTGCCTCCAGCCCACAGGTTCCCCATCCCTACTCTAGGTTTTTTCCTTGGTCATCTTCTACAGAAAGACTAGATCCCTTCATTAGAGAGATCATCTACTTTCGCCATGTTAAGTATCATCTCATTCAGATGATTCCCAAATAATCATGCTGTCTATTCCTTTATCAAAGTCATTAGTTTCCTTTAAAACTCAGTTCAAAAGCTGCCCTCTGTAAGAGATTTTTTCTTATCTCTTCAACTGCTAGTGCCTTCACCTCTAAATTAACTTCCAAATACTCTGTATATATATCTAATTATGAACATACTGTCTCTTATTAGACTATGAATGCCTTGTGAAGTAAGGACTTTGTTGCTGTTGCTTTTTATTTGTTGGTTTTCCTTTGCATCCTGAGGTCTTAGCACAGTATCTGGCACATATCAAGGGATTAATAAGTGGTTGGTTGGTTGGCTGAATCGATAGAAAGGTTAAATAGCAGTCCATATAGCTTGACTCAGTTAACCCCCTTTGCTTCTATATAGGTCTCTGTATCTGGAAGCATTTTTGCCTTAAGGAGACACTGGAATCATAGGAAAATGGAAGGTTCTTAGCTGGTGCCTGCTCACTCCTGTAGTTCTTCGTAGGTAAAGAATGACAAAAACCAAACAGATACTTTTGTTATGTGGACCTATCTATTGTCACATCTTTATTCTCCATAGAACCACAGGGATTCATGGAACACTTAGAGATGCTACTATAGCCAATTTTTTGTTTCCTTTCAAAAAGTCATGTCATCACTTGTTAAGTAAATACAATGATGTATTTTACACTTTCTAGGTGGTCAAAGCAGATCATTTCTGGGCTTACTGTTCCTTAGGTTTCTAGCAGCTCCTTCCTTTTATTATAAGGCATTAGTTCTTTAAGAGCTGCCAGGAAGTAAAAAGAATATACAGATCACCATCTTCATTCTTGGCAGAGGAATTCTAGAACTTCTCCAATACACAAAATTCCACAAAACACTGGTCTGTCAAGAACATATGTGTCCCACATAATCTTAAAAATGCACAGCAGAATAAGATATTTTATTGCTTTGATTATACCCTGAGGGGCACTGACCACATTCCTTTCAGGAGCAGTGTAATATGCACTATCATCAATCCTTTATTACACATTCTCTTCCCACAACCTTTGACACTCCCACCCCCAATCTCTCTGTATCCCTACTTCCTCCATCTTTTGGAAATAACTGTAACTACATTGTTACAGGAAATAACAAACTACATTTGACAGGGGAAAAAGAAAAGCCCACAGGTATACCACTGTAGCCTATAGCTGTACTCTTGTAACCCACGAAGTTAAAGTTAAAGGTCACATTAGAGACTGTTTATAGATAAAGCCAAGTAGGATGCAGAGAAATTGGGAGAAGGTGGAAGAGAAAGCAGTTTTCCTGACTTGTTCAACCTCTTAAGTGTAATAAGCAAGACAAAGAAAACTGTCAGGACAGAGTTTGGACAGGTGAAAGAAACACACAATAACTATTAAAAACTCAAATCATTGAGTCTTTCTGGGCCTCACTGAATCTATATCCTCATCTGTAAAATCATCTTTAAACTTCCATGCAGAACCACAGTTCTATGATTATATGAATCTCTACAGATGGCCACCCACTACCCACTACTAGAAGAAATATCTGATTGATTTTAAAAGTTTCTTAAGTTTAAGAAGACAAAAAAAAAAACCAACCAGCATAATTGTAGACAATCATGGTGCTCAGGAAAATCTTTCAGTGGTAGAGTCAAAAAATTAATGGTTGAGCTATCATTTCATTTCCTTTTTGAAGAATACCATATTAACTACCAGTCTACTTCTCTTAAACCTATAATCAATCAGGTATACAATGTCACTTAAGAACATATTTTCATCCATTTTAGAAAACAATCAGCATAATTATAAACCTGTTACCTATGACTTTCAAACGCAGTTAAAGTTGATAAGGCACATTCCTTGAATCATTTTCTCTTTTTTTTGCTTTTTGGAGAGGGGAAGGTAGGGCAGGCAACTGGGGTTAAGCAACTTGCCCAAGGTCACATGGTTTAGTGTTATGCGTTTGAGGCTGGATTTGAACTCAGGTTCTCCTGACTCCAGGTCTGGTGCTCTATTTACTGCACCACCCACTCCTAACATTCCTTGAATCTTAAACTAAAAACACAGAACATGTCAAAACTAAACGAATCTAGAAAAATAATGCCTAACTTTTTTAGAGTGAGATTCAGCCTCCACTAAAATGCTATATGTCTGATATGTCACACTAATTTAAAAGTCATCTTGGTTTGGAAAAAGATGTGCTATGGTGGGAGAACAAAGAACATTTACAGAAGGGGCTGGACCTTTGCTTGAGGGGGGGGAACTGGCAAATACAGATAACTGAGGGTCAGAAGAGATGCTCATTTCCCACGTTGCTTCTTTTTCATCGGCCAGCAAAAAATGTCCAGTATATGGGAGATGACAGAACAAAAATGAGTCAACAGGGAGTTGACATCCAAGGTAAGTTAAGAGATTGTAAGAGAAGAGCTAGTATCTTTGTTGAAATTAAATCACCTGGCCCAGATGAATTATATCCTCAGGTAGCAAAAGAATTAGCAGATATGATTGCTGAAGCTATTATTAGTTATACTGAAAGATAATGGATATTGGAAGATGAACTCTAAGTTAGAAGAAGGATAAATGATTCTGTTTTCAAAAAAGGGAAGAAACAAAATATGTAAATTTACTGTTATCCCTCCCATATCATAGAGGTTAGGGGCACAGCGCCCCCATAATCTGAAAAATCCACATAAAACTTTTTGGCCCTCCCTTCATACCAGAAAAAAACTGTGTATATTTATGGCATCAAGAGATAAAATATGGGGCGTTGGGGGAGGAACACCGAGGGAAGCAGATCGAGGCTTGGAGAGGCCTGGACGGCGGAAGCTGAGAGGCGGAAAGGCCTCGCCCCGATGCCTGACCACGGGGATGTGAGCCTCCCTCCTAACGAGAGGGTCCGAGCCCTCATCCAGGTAGGCAGTGCAGTGGAGGTCAGCGAAGATGTTCCCCCACGACAGTACTTTTGTTTGGGAGTGAAGATCATCTGCATGGCTTCCATTTACTCGGAGGAGGGCAACATTGAGCATGCCTTCGTCCTCTACGACAAGTACGTAACTCTTTTTCTTGAGAAGCTACCGAAGCACAGAGACTACAAGACAGGGGTCATCCCTAAAAAGAAAGAAACTGTGAAGAAACAAAAGAGATCGCCTTTCCCAAAGCAGAAGAGCTGAAGAAGGAGGTGTTGAAGAGATATACCAAAGAATATGTAGAATACAATGGGAGAAAGAAGAAGGAAACAGAGGAATTAGCTGGAAACTTGGCCATCCAGCAGCAGCTGGAAGAGGAAGGACAGAGGGTAGTCCAGCAGAAGCAGCAGCAGGCAGAACAGGAACAGTTTCATGCCTTTGAAGAAATGATCCGTCTTCAGGAACTGGAGAAGGAGTGGCTTCAGATAGTGCAGGAGTTTGGGAAGCCAGATGCAGGTGCCGAGATACCAGGCAGTCCTCTGGTGCCTGGTGTAGAGAGACCCCCAACAGACATATTCCCTGCAGCTCCTGGCCTCCCAAGCCCTGGGCCTGGGCTGACCAAGCCCCCGTTGGTAGACAGGTCCTTGAAGCCCGGAGCTCTGAGCAGCCCAGAACATATGCCTACAATAGATGGACTTCGCCATATGGTGGTACCCCAGATGCTCTGCCCGCAGTTTCTCCAGTTGGCTGATGCCAACACTGTCCGTGGTGTGGAGGTGTGTGGGATCCTCTGTGGGAAGCTGAAGAAGAATGAATTTACCATCACCCATGTCTTCATCCCCAAGCAGAGTTCAGGACCTGATTACTGCAACATGGAGAGTGAGGAGTTGTTCCTCATCCAGGATAAGCAGCCTCATCTCCCTGGGCTGGATACACACTCACCCCATGCAGATGGCTTCCTCTCCAGCATGGACCTGCATACATACTGCTTGTATCAGATGATACTACCAGAGTCAATTGCCATTGTCTGCTCCCCCAAGTTTCAGGAAACAGGATTCTTCAGGCTGACGGACTATGGACTGGAGGAGATTTCTTCCTGTCACCAAAAAGGATTTCATCCACACTGCAAGGATCCTCCTCTGTTCTGTATCTGCAGTCATGTGACTGTTGTGGACCAAGCAGTTGTCATCACTGACCTTCGATGAGACCTTGGCCTTAACACCTTCCAGTTACTATAAAGGAGCCCTCCTTATGCTGTGGCCCCTTCTCTTTGTCCTCCAGAAATGCTGGGGAGCCTCAGGGGGAGGTTTGCCTCTAGGTTGTGGGAGTTTTCTAACTGAAAAAGGAATCTGCCATCAGCTGAGGGAGAGCTGGCTGTTGGGATTCCTAGAGAAATAATGGAATGGGATTCGAGGTGGGTTTTGATTTTGGTTTTCTCTGACAGCACTAATCTAACTTCTCAGTCTGTCTCCAGCTTAGCTCTCCTCTCTTTCTTTGCTCAAGCTTGATCTGTTTGTTCCTAGTGGAACAGACCGAGGGAATCTATAAGGGCAGAGCTGTGTCGACCCAGTTAAGGCATCTTTTCTACCCTCCTTCAATGTGTGAAGGAGTTAAACATGTGGACGCTCTAAAATATGATACTGTGTCCCCTGGCAGGGAGTCGCTTCCTTTGGAGAGGTTGCTTCCCTGCCAAGATTGGCCCTGACTCAGGGCTAGGACAGAGCAGAGGGAGGGCAGAGAAATCTGACCAGGTGGATCAGCAGAGTAGCCCACAAAATACCTTTGGTGGCCAGCCAGAAATACTTTTGTTGTTGTCTAACAAATGGTTCCAAAGAGGGTTTTTTTCCCCTAAAATAAAATGATTAAATGAAAAAGAGATAAAAATGTTGATATTATAAATACTATATATACATTTTATGCATTTCTGAGTTTCTAAACTGTTTCTGTGTTGTCTACTACCATTCTTGTATCATCTGTGATTTCTGTAAAACTCCCCCAAAATTCCCATTTAATTTCTTATGCCAACAAACACGTAATAACTATTAAACATACTTATGCCAATATATCAGAACCTCAATGAGGAAAGTCATGATGGGGAAGGGCTAACTGCATCGGCCATGGAGCTTGATTGTGATTCCTGGAGAAAATTCTAGAAAAGATCATTAAAGAAATAGTTGGCAAACATCTAGTCAGTCAGTAAATCAATAACCATTTATTAAGTACTTCCTATGCGATTTTCCTAAAGCTCAGGTCTGATCATGTCACCTCTTTATCTGATAAATTCCAGTGGTTCTTGAATGGTTCCAGATCCTCTCCAGTATCAAATACAAAAACCCCTGTAATGGTATTCAAATCTCTTCATAGATTAGCCACCTCCTACTTTTACAGTGTTCTTACACCTTATTCCCAGCCACATACTCTTTGATCCAGGGACAATGGCCTAATAGCTGTTAACAATCTCTTAACTCCTAGTACTTTCTTTGGCTTTTACCTTGTGCCTCACATGCTCTTCCTCCTCAACTCTGCCCACTGACTTCCTTGGCTTCCTTTACATCCCAGCTAAAATAATATCTTTTACAAAAGTGCTTCTCAGTTCCTCAATTCTAGTGCCTTCCTTTTGTTAATGATTTCCTATTTGTCCTGCATCTAGCTTATTCATACATATCTGTTTGAATGTTGTCTTTCTTATTAGATTCCAAGCTCCTTGAAGGCAAGGACTATCTTTTGACTTTTTTCAGCATCTCCAGCATATAGTGCCGGGCATATAGTAGATGCTTAATAAATGTTCATTAAATGATTGATCGATTTATGTGTCAGGCACTATGCTAAAAAGGATTCAAAGAAAAGCAAAATAGAGTCCCTACTTTCAAGAAGTTCATAGTCTAATGGGGGAGACAGCAGACAAATCTTTGCAAACGAGACTATACAGTTTAGAAAGGGAAGCAGTGATTACAAAAAAAACGGTGCAAGGCTTCACCAAGGAGAGACCATACCACACTAATCTAATTTCCTTTTTTGGACAGAATTACTAAAGTGTTATATGAGTAAAACCCTTGGAGATAGTTCAGAAAGATTTTGATAAAGTATCACTTACTCTTCTCATGGAAAAGATGGTGACATATAGATTAAATGAATGCAGAAGTGGTTGCATGGTCAGACTCAAAGAGTACTTAATGGTTCAATGTCAGTGGAGCAGGAGGTCTCTGATGGAGTGCCCAAGGGATCTATGCTTGTTATATATTACTCATGTCCTTAATAAATAATTTCGATAAAGATATAAATGGTAAGCTAATTAGATTTTTTGATGACACATTCTCAGATAGATAGCTATAGAGATAGAAAAATACATAAGCATAAACACCTATCTACTCCTATATTTATATCTGTATATAGATACACATACAAACATATATAAATAAGACAGTATATGACAGAGTTAAGATCCAAAAAGATCTTGAGAAGCTACAGAATTTGGATGAATATATGAAGATGAAAATCAATAAGGATTAATATAGATCTTATAGTTAGGCACAAAAAAATCAGCTTCACAAATACATGATGGAGGCATGATTAGACATGAGCTGTTTTGAAGATCTGGGGGTTTTGGTGGACTGCAAGCTCAAAATGAGCCAGAGTAGCATGATGAACAAACAAACAAAAAACTAATATAATACTGAACTGTAGTGAGAGGGGTACTATCTAGGAATTTGGAGGTAATAGTCCCAATGTAATCATCCATTGTCATATTTCATCTGAAATACTGGCTTCAAATCTAGACACAATAGTTCAAGGATATTGAGAATGTCCAGAAAAGGGTTAGCAGAGAAAATCCTGAAATCCTGAGCACATCATAGGAGGCTAAACGGCCACTTTTAAATATATATATAACATAGTAGGTACTTCAAAAATCTTTATTGGTTGACTATTGGTTGAACTGGATGACCATTAAGACCACTTTCAACTTCTGAATATTATGATTTTGTGATTCTGCCATGAGGGTACAAGCTCTGTAGGGTCTACCAAGATGTACAGGTTCCTAGTAGGGGCTCAGTGGTAAACTATCTTCCAAGAAACAGCACAGCTAAGCTCATAACCAAAAGAATAGTTACTGGATGGTGACTTTTTGAGGATCCCAGTCATTCCCTCTAAGACAAAAAAGAGGTGTGATAATCTATGTTGGGGGCAGAGGAGGTTGGGGTGTGTGGCAGTACTAGGATCCAAAAAATATAATGGTTGACTATTGACTCTAGGATAAAATGTAAATTCCTTTAGTTACCATTGAATTCCTGCAAAATCTGCCTCAATCTACCTTTCTAACTTTATTTCATATTATTCTCTTTTATACATTTCTATATTTTAATAAAACAAGATGCCTAGCTGTTCCCCAAATTCAACATAACCTCTTCTACCTCAGAGCATTTGCAAAGACTCCCATACCTAGAGTAAATTCCCCTGTCATCTCCACCTCTCAAAATCATATCCTTCCTTCAAAAGGACTCTTTTATTTTTATTTTTGTATCCCCACTGCCTAGCACAGTGCCTTCAACTTAATGACTCTAGAATTGAATTGAGTGGCTCTTCTAAATAAATTGAAAAAAAAAAGCATACTTGAATATATTTTTTTCATTTATCCAACAAATATTTATTAAGCACTTAATTGTGTGTATTAAGCACTATAATTTTGTACACAGTGCTTTTGTATAGCACTGTGCTAGAGTAACACAATCAAATACTACATTTGTCTTTTCTTATACAAGTATTTGCCATCTTGTTTGTGTGACAAAACTAAAGCATAACAAAATTTAAAGAGAAGGTAGTAAATGTTAAGGTCCCATTCTGAAAGTTATTTCTGTTCTGAGGACCTGTCTTCTTGTCTGTGAAACAGGGCTGGACAGATTCTCTCTAAGGTCTCATTTAAAATTTTATGCGTCACATTTTAAAATTCTATGTCAAGTGAATGGTAATGATGAGTACTATGTGATTTTGAAGGAGGAAGAAATCATTTTGGGCCAGTACAGTTATGGAAGGCCTAATGAAGATCACAGAAATGGATATCCCCTTCATACCCCTCGATACTACAGAGTCCAAAGAAGGTGACCAAGAAGGAAGGTAGCTATTCTTGCCCTTTCCATACTACCCATCCCATGATCCTCAAGGCAAAAGTTAAAACTTGTTCATTCCTACAGAGACTTTTACATAAACTTGTATATGGATTTAAAATTATTTTTAAAAAAATTTGGGGGGGAAAACTCATTTTTTCATTCAGGTAAGTAAAACACTAAAAGGATACTAAACAAGGGACTGAATGCCTAATGTGGTCAGTTCTGAAAAACTGATTTGGGAACTTGATTTGAGGAGCTACAAATTGAAGACTTACAAATGGAGGGGAAGGAAAGAGACACACTATACAGAAAGAATAAGAACAACAGTAAAGTTTCATGACTGGAAAGAATGACTGGGGCAAGGTGTTTGTGGAGGCAAGTCATAAGAAACAGGTTGGGCTGTTGAGATGGTGGGAGGCAATCTGGAGGTTGAGAAGGAGGTGAACCCTTATACAGCACTTACTATATGCCAGGCATTGTGCTAAGCACTTCACTTGTTACCTTATTTGATTCCCACTACAACCTTGTGAGGTGAGGCTGTTACTATGCCCATTTTACAGTTAAGGAAATTGAGGCAAACAGAGGTTAAATGACTTGTCCAGAGCCACACAACTAGCAAGTGTTTAAAGCTGGATCTGAACTCAGGTTATCCTGACTTGTTAGACACAATGGGAAACCATTGCAGGTTCTTTAACTTTTAACAGTGATCATGAAAATATTTGAGGAAACTTGCAAAGTTGAATACCCAACTAAAGCAAACAGAGAAAGATACAAGGAATAATAAGTCACCTGCTGCTTCCAGGGTGCTAGCATGAGATATGGTCTACCTTAAAGTAATGGATAAGGAAACAATCTTGAAGAAGAAACTGGTTTCCAACTCCATGCAAAGATGGGTCCATGCAAAGACAATAAACACTTTTCTCTGATATTTTCCCCATTTCATTATTTATTTGTTTGTTTGTTTATTTATTTTTAAATTTTGAATGCTAGATTCTCTCTTAAGACCTTAAGAGGGCCAACTAATAAAAGAGAGAATCTAGCATTCAAAATAGGATCTTAGAATCTTGGGAAATATTGGATAGGTTTGAGGTTTCTCCTTGGTTTCTAAATATTATATAGGCAAATGAAAAAGTTTTGGAGGATAGGTATCTGTCTATGTGCAAGCAAAAACGACTGGAAAAAAATACACAGAGCAAACTTAAGATTGTGGGCACCACCCAAAGAGGCATCAAATCACCCATAAAAAAGAGTCACTTGGCACTCTGTGCAGCTCCATCCTGGCACAGATGTAACTGCAGCATATTAATACAGGAATGGCTCTGACACAAAGCATAGGGGAAATCTTGTCATCATGCCCTTGGGCGCCCTTACATGCCCCATATAGTTTGTGTAGTCAAACAGAAGGGAAATGCTACAGAATGATTCAAGAGATACAAAAAGAAAATGGAAAATATAAAAAGAATTAGGAAACAATCTACATGCGGCTGGAGTCATTTAAGTCGGATCACTACAGAGAAAGGCTCTTAAGTGCAAATCTTTCTTATTGCAGCAGTTTCTTTCAGTGGCACATGAAACAGCAATGATAACAGGCTCAGAGAAAAAAAACTTTGAAATAAAGTTAAAAGATACATGTAACTTAAAACTAACATCTTTTCCTACACAGAAAGGTTAAATTGTGGGGTTGACATTTGCATTTGTTACATTGTCAACGCTTCCTGCCTATCAGGCTACGTACAAACAATATCTAAAGATGTCATCTACATATTTATACCAAAGGAGCTTATGAACAGGACCTGTCAGTATATTTTAACACCCTTCGGAAACGTCAGCTTTCATCAGGTGTAAACACACCATGTTTAATTTATTAGTTTGGTTTTAATATAAAAAGTTGACAATCACATGTCACTACAACTATTGATAAGGTAAATAAGGACTACAGGAAAATGTCAAAAAGTTATTGAAATATTTGCCGGCATTCTACATCAAATTGTGTTTATCGGCTCATGCCTGCCAATGAATATGTCATGTTTCCCTTTACATGGCTATTTCTGAAAGGATGTACCCAATGGTGCATTTCAGAAATCTCATTCCTAAAGCATCTTAATTTCCAGGTCTAAGAAATGTAAAAGTAGTCAGGATAGAGTAAACACATATTTAAATGTATGCATCATTGTTTCACTAAACTAAATTAAACAGAAAGTCTCTTGAACTCAAAGTACAGTTCACAACAGATACAACTTCTCAATTAGGAAACAAATTTCTCATGACCACACTGCTTACTGTAACTATTCTTGCCATAGTAGTGTTCTCTTTAAGAAAGGCAGTATTTCAAACTTTGAACTGATGATCTCATGATTCAAACTAATTCAGCAAAAGTAGAGTGCAACTGATATACCCAGAAATTACCAGTACAATGGAGAACATAATGGTGAACATAAAGATAGAAGATTCAGTCCTTAACCTTGAAGAGTTTATGATATAAATATGTTATCAAAACATAAGAACATGAACCAACTAAAGGACCATTCATTCTAAACAATATGTATGTATATTTATATACGTATATTTGTACAAGTATATGTATAAACAAGTGGGAAAATGAGAAATGCAGACAGTATATAGGAAACTCAAAGAAAGAAATAATAGAAGGTTAAGGTCAGCTAGGAAAGACTTTATGAAGGAGATGAATGTTGAGCTGGTGCAACAGGAGTGCATTCATATATGGTTTTAAGCTTTACAAAGCTTTTTCATCACAACAACCCAAGTGGAAAGGTTGTTGTTTCTGTTGTTCAATCATTTTTCAATCATATCCAACTCTCTGTCACTCCATTTGGGGTTTTCTTGGCAGAGATACTAGAGTGATTGGCCATTTCCTTCTCCAGCTCATTTTACAGATGAGGAAATTGGGGTTAAGTGCGTTGCCCAGGGTCATACAAGAATTTGAGGTCTGATTTGAACTCAAAAAGTTGAGTCTTTCTGACTCCAGGCCCAGTACTCTCTCCATGAGCCACTTAGCTGCCCCAAGTGGGAAGGAAATATAAGTCATTATTATCATTTTACAGATGTGCCCAGCATACTACCTGGACAAGTTTTAGAGATCTGAATAAAAGTCACTTGACCTCAAAGTCCCATGTTTATTCTACTACATTGTTACTGCCTGTTCACATTGATGATATATCTGTAGTAGATAACTACATTAAATCAAACTCAAAGTTTTGATGTGTGGATGCTTTGATATAAAATAAGAACTTTTCCAAATCCTTAACTAACAAAAAAAAAAAAACCCAAAACCCTCCAAAACAAAACAAAACAAAAAACCTTCTATTCTTGGTTTATATACAGTTTGAAGTGGAAGTCAGAACTGATTTTTACCACATCAGGGAAAGTTTTCTTTTACTTTCTTTTACTTCTTTTTACTTTTACTTTTCTTTTACTTAGAAACTTTTCTTTTACTTCTTTTACCACATCTGATACATCAGATGGCTTGGTGAATAACAATTCTCTGTTTCCCTCTGGTTGACTTGTATGAATATCTTCTTTTAGTGGGGTAGTCATTTTAATTACAAATAGCATAATAATAATAAAGTTAGCATGTCTTTAACGAATTCTCCAATACGTATACATGAAAACACAAATAGGTAAG
Source organism: Pseudocheirus occidentalis (assembly GCA_028646575.1). Taxonomy (NCBI): domain Eukaryota; kingdom Metazoa; phylum Chordata; class Mammalia; order Diprotodontia; family Pseudocheiridae; genus Pseudocheirus; species Pseudocheirus occidentalis. The sequence continues at coordinate 81,649,613 of CM053598.1, forward strand.
AGACCTCCAGGAGGTTTCTCAGTTTAACTTTCTCAAAGCTCATATTATTTACACATATTTTAAAATACTCATCATTCTTTCTTAGGGTCTTTAATTAGATTTGTCACTCATGTCCTGAATATCAATTATCTTCAAAGTTAAACAACCGTCATGATAGACCAAAATAAAATGACCTTCCATATACTACTACGTCCATCTGAATATCATACTGCCTGTATCCTACCTATAAAGTAAAAGGGCAGCATATCTAGCACCCTAACAACTAAAACACCTGCTGAATTAGGCAAACAAAGATCCCTAATTTGGCAGTATTTTTTGCAGTCATATAATCATGCTCACAGACTCTGTGATACCTATCTACCTGTCTAAATACAAATAATAGCACTAACTAGAGGTGAAGACAGTTTGTTTTTGTTTTTGTTTTTTGCTTTTTATGGAGGGGGGAGGGCAGGGCAATTGGGGTTAAGTGACTTGCCCACAGACACATGGCTAGTAAGTGTTAAGTGTCTGAGGTCAGATTTGAATTCAGGTCCTCCTGACTCCAGTGCTGGTGCTCTATTCACTGCACCACCTAGCCACCCCAGGTGAATACATTTTTATAAGCATATGGGAAGACTTTGGTTAAATTCCTTATGCAAATTCAGTGTTAGTATCAGCCTCATACTATTTTTAAAAATATTTTCTAAGTACTACCAACACTGCAAAGCAACAACAACAAATATCACAAGGGACAGGAAAATTAAAACTAAAAACTACTTACACAATGGTAGACAAAAATCTAGCATTAATATGGCATATGGCAGCATATGACAAACATGGCATGGTTGGTGTCAGGCCACCCCTGCCCAACATATGCTTATCCCTTCCCTCCCCTTGCCTGTCCTTTTTTGTCTCCCTCTTTTATTTTTACTATATCTTCCCTTTTTACTTTTTCCCCTCCTTTGCCTATGCTTCAGGCCTAATGGGGACCTTCATGAGATAATTTAACAGCAGTAATATCAGAAGAGTTGGTGGTTCATGATTTAGAAGCAAATTTTCAGAATGATGGATACTAGAAAACAAAGCAGTTAAGTATCACTAAAATACTGTTTGTGCTTTCTATACTTTGAAAACAGTGAGGCATCTTCTAAGAGGCGCTTGATCCAAGTGTGAAAAATATGGAACTGTGTTACATAGCTCTAGGAAATGTAGCCATTTATAAAGTGTATTCATATCGCTAATTATAGCAGCACAAAAATTCATATTCAGAATAAAGAAAATAAACCTGTGGTATAAAAGGGTTATTTGGAATATATGTTTAGTCTTAGAATTTTCACTAATGCAAGTTCCATGTTCTATAGAATTCCTAACCTACTTGAAGCCTTTCTGGTACTCCAGCTGCTCTTCAAAAACCCAAGGCACAATGGTACCAAGAGGAAGATTATGTGGAGAACAGTTCTACATTAACATTTTCAATGATTACTTGAGCTATGCTAACATCTGTGGTGGCCAGGTGGCACCGTGGAAAGAGCATGGTTTTGAGTCAGGAACATCTGGGTTCAAATCCAATCCTAGACCCTAATTATCTGTAACCTTGATCCGCCTCAGTTTCTTCAACCACAAAGTAGACACAATAATATATGTACTTCACAGGGTTGTTGTGAGGATGAAATGAGATAATATTTATAAATTACTTGGCACAGTACCTGGTAACAGTAGGTGCCAAATAAATGCTTATTCTATTCATCCATCTGTGGGCCCTTCTCTGCCATAACAATAGAGCACTATTTGTCAATAGCAGTCTCTGACTAAAACACCTTCTTAGTCAATCAATGAAGACTTATTAAGTGCCTACTAAGTACTAAGCACTAAAGATACAAAGAAAATGACAGTCCCTGCTCTCAAAGAGCTCACAGTCTAAAGGGGGAGAAAAACAATTGTGCAAACATTCAGGACAGAAAACAAAAGGGATAAATTGGAAACAATTTACATAGAGAAAGTTCTAGAATTTAGAGACTTTGGGAAAGGATGCCTATATAAGGTGGCATTTTACCTGGAACTTGGAGGAAACCAGGAAGCAGAGATAAGGATGGAAAGTATTCTAGGTATGAGGGATAGCCTGTGAAAATCAGAATTGGAAGACAGAGTTGGAGAGATGAGAGTGTTTTATTCTGGGAATAAATTTATTTATTCCCAGAATTTATTCAACACCAATATCACCATACTTCAGAATATGTGTACTGGGAATCTGCGGTGGCAAATGAAAAGTGGAGTGTAAGGTATAAGAAGATTGAAAAGGAAAACTCAATATCCTTGTCCCTGATCAAATGAGACACTATATGTGAAGTGCTTAACACAATGTCTGGCACATAGTAGGCCTTGATAAATGTCTGTTCCCTTCCCACCCCCACTGCTCCCTCACTGACAAAAACTTAAGCCCCTAGGCCCATATCATGCTAAAAGAACTGTTGTCTCAGGATTGAGAGGACTTGTGATGAAAATGTTTTGAAATGAACAAAAATATCTAATTCCAGAGGAAACTGGACAAAATATTAACGAATCAAAAAATCTCAATGATTAACATAAAGAAATTCTAGAAAAGAGACTAAATTTTCTTGCCGTGAATGGGACACAATTTTAAAATGGTAGTGTTTGGCACATACTATAGCATTCTTTTTCCAGTGTCTTTTTTTTTTTAATTTCTGTAGAGCAATAACTCAAAAAGTTACTTTATAATTTCAGAGATTTCTAGTATATGACCAGCAAGTTGACATAAGACTTGTTATATCGTGTTAGAAATTGTCCAATTTGGCCACAAAAGAAACTTCAATTCTATACTCCTGCCCCCCATCTTCTTAAAAAAAGAAATCCTCTAGTAATTCTACTATCAAGTTGTAAGATTTTTTTCCCCCACTAATGCACAGCTATCATCATTTGGAACCAAGTGGATTTTCTCTCTTTCTCTCTGCTCCAAATTCACTAGGCTTAGTGCCAAGAGAAAGTACCGACACAAGGGAGGCAAAGAGCAATTTCTGTGGAGATCAATGAAGATGTTGACCATAACAGAATCCTATTTATCTATCACATCCAGTGCTTTTTCCTTTCTGATTAGAGATTACTGGAGATTTCTGGACAATCCATGTGCAAAAAAAAAAAAAAAAGCAAGAAGTTACTAACAGCTTTGTCATAGTAGGAGAAAAAAAAAAACCTCTTTTCAATTGAACACACAGACAACTTTTGTTAACTTTCATTAAGGGAATTGGAGTGTCTGCTTTTAAGGCGGCCAAAAACTGCATATTGGGAAATGGAAAATTCACATGAAGAAGGTCCACTGGCACTAGTTTAAGGTAAGAGACCAGAAGCATAATCTGGTTAGTTTTTGGCTAACAATAAGAAGTTGAGATTTTCTTTTTTCTTTTTTAATTTCTGTTCTGATTCTGATACAATGAGCAAATGGAAAGTGTCAGTAATCCTATCCGTATAAAGAAAAGTATTATTATTATCCATAGTGTAACTCTATTTAAAAACAAATCAAAGGGTACTTATCAGTAACTCAATTTCAGATCATTAGCAAATTAATATTTAAAATACTTTGACATATGATAACAAGTATACAGATAAATGTCATGTAATATACTGGATTTTGCCAGCATTTCTCATATGTTGACTTTTTTTTATGGGCATGATGATTTGAAGGAAAAAAAATTCTTCCAAACCATATGGAAGTCAATACTTCCACTGATTAAAAAATATCAGTTTCCAGTATCTAAACTGCACCAAGCCTTCCAAAGTAATGCTCATTTCATTGAAGGAAAAAGAATCTCACCACCTGTTTCAGTCTTCTTTTCTTCCAAATGTTATTCCACATCAACAGTCAAACACTCTCTTTATTTGTTTTTGAAGTAGAAATTCATTTGAAGTAGGTGGATATTTATTTTATCAGTAATGGTTTGACTGAAATTGTTTTAACTTTGGCCATATTAATTCCAGTTCTTTAGAATATCCTTCTGTTTAGAGTATATGCATGCTTTTGTTTATCAGAAATAACACTTTCAGTCTAAAACAGGAAAATAAAAATTTTAATTACAAATTTTTAAAAAGTAACAACCAATTCCTTGAGTACATTAATCATAACTTTTAAGCATTGTAGTATATAGACTAACCTTCCCCAAGTTTTGGAAATGACCACTCTCTTACTCACCAAGGGGATTAATTTATTCTTAAAGATGGGAAAAGAATTCTAATTTCCTTTATTTTACTTCTAGTACCACTTCCAAGGGGAGTGTTGATTGATTCAATAGATAAGGACAAATACAAGTATGATTAAGACTATATCAAAGATTTATGATTACCTTTTACTTATGATACTATCTCAGATTTAGGCACTAAGGCTTCTATTTACTTATTTAATACTGGGTAATGAAAACCATTTATAATTGGTGAGCTTTAAATTATCTTCGTAGAGTGAGCAATTAATCTACTATATTACATATTAACCTTAGGGAAAGATTCTATTTTCTGTAGAAACATTTGAGTTTATCAGATGGAATAGCTTTAATAGGAAGGTGGGGAAAATAATAAGACTAGAAGGAAAGAGAAAAGGAAATAAGCCAGTTAATATCTTTGTGTTAAGACCAATTATTCCAAGTTATTAATTCTGAAAGTATCCTGTATTTTTGGATGAGGGAAACTGGAGATAGAGAAGGGGGAGTCAGAGTCAGAGAAACAGTTCCATGTATGTTGGCAGATCTAGAGGAAAGACATTTTCATTCCATTCTTCCAAACCTCAAACTGAGCAGATAGCCCCAAAAGACAGGCATTTGATAGATCTATTTAAAGTTCTAAATGACTTGGACTCTAAAGTGTAGTAGGTCACTTTGAATATCTGCAAGCATGTGGATCTCTCCAAAGACATTGTCTTTTTCTACCGGTATACCTTTCTAAACCATTCCATACCTTATTTGCCACTAAAACACTAAGAGACACAACACCCCCAAGAAGCCCAAGAAGATTTCTAGCTAATTGTAACTGATTACATATAACAATTCCCCATCCTGGAAAGGGGTAAAATATCTTGTAACCACGACATAGATTAGGAAAAGCCACTCCATTGTTACCTTGGAAATGAGTCATAAAAGAGATTTCTTACAAAACAGAATAAGTCAATACTCTATGGATGGATGTATCACAACCAATCAATGAATGTCTTCTCATTCTATGCAGTTCTTGTTCTTGTTCTTGTTCTCCCAAAGATTCCCCACAGAGGAGCCACCCTGAATCCTGAAGGTCTTTGTCTAGGTCTTTTTCTATTTTCATGAGAACCAGCACAACACTCTGATTGTCCATCTGAGATTGGAAAAGGTGGGACCATTGTATGCAGAAAACAAAGGAATAATACATAAACAAAATAAAATTCAATAGAAAATAAAACAACCAAATAATAGGTTAGAACTGAGAATGAGATTTGAGGTGTGTTGCTAGGCATTTCAATCACAAGATCCACCTTACTGATAGAAAAGCCTCTGTGACTAAAAATACCACCTCCCCCTCTCACCACCACCACCACATGTACCTCTTAACATTTCTCAAAGCATTTGTATATCTATTATGTTATTAGGTGGTGTCCCACTGCAAATGTCAAAATGCAGACAGTTTAAGACATGTAGACATATCAACAATGAAAATTGCTATCTTAAACAGTAGAAAAGTTTTAAAGAAAAGTCATTACAGTGCCACAGTTAGTCATTTCAGGACAATGCCAATGTAATGCATTATAAGTTTCTAAAAAAATAAATGTGAGGTTCTCCCTTCTCAGTTCTAATTCAATTCCAAGTCAGCCTAGGCCACGACAAAAGTATTAAAATATTTCCACGTCTCTTCTGATGGACCACTTACTTCAAAAAGAATTTGCTACAAGAAAATTTCCAAATAATAAAATCTGGATATCCTCTTAAAATTTACTCTAATGAGGCATGACCTATAACAGCTTCTGCCACACTGAAGAGGCTTGGAGCCTTAAGAATTTATAAAATGAATTGGTTTTTACAGTCCCTTGCCTCCTAACAATCTACAACATCAAACACTTATGCATTACAGGGTCATTCTAAGCAAAGGCTTTTAAACCATGACCTGATGGACTTCTTGAAAAGAAAGCCAAAAAAGCAATTTTAGTAAAATATTTGTTACTGTGTGGAGTTTTTTTTAAGGGCTGATTTTTTCTTTCCATTTATGGTAGCAAAAGAATAAAAAGTCAAATTGTGTAATGCTGAGGAATAAATGAGATTATACATATTTACTTTCTTAGCAGGCCTATAAAAACTTGGATCCTAAAGATCATCAGAAAAGTCCTTCTTACTAAACCTTTCCTGCTCCCAGTCTGACTTATGAAGGCAGGTCTGGAAATATGTGATGATATAAAAATTTTCAACCACAGTAACACAAGTTTAAAAAAAAACAAAACCAAGAAGCCTTTACCTTCTTTAAGTATAGTTCACCATCATCTGAACATGCTGAATTCTCCTTAAAAGTCAGAAGGTATTGACTAAGTCCCTCATTTGTTTTGTTTTGTTTTATACTTTGTGTGGTTCCTGTAAAAGGGCATTTAAAAAGAAAGTTTGAAAAATCTCACTAAAAAGAAAGGGGAACAACAACCCCAGGCCAATAAGGTTCACTTCCACTTCTGCTAATCACAATGCTAATCATGGCTTCCCACAAAAGAGGTGCATCAGTCACAAAGATGAAACTCAGGGGATTTCAAAGAAAAAAGCTTAAAAGCATATTGTATTGTTTTACATGATTCTTGATAGAGACACAGAATTTAGAACTGTATGGGCCTTAGATATCATATAATCTAGGGGTGGCTAGGTGACTCAGTGAATAGAGCACTGGTCCTGGAGTCAGGAGGACCTGAGTTCAAATCTGGCCTCAGACACTTAATACAAAAATTAGCCATGTGACCTTGGGCAAGTCACTTAACCCCCAAATGCCCTCCAAATAGCAAAAAAAGAAAAAAAAAAGATATCATATAATCCAACTCTCATTATTTATAGAGAACTGAACGCCTAGAGAGAAGAAGGGACTTATCCAAAGTGATACAAATAGTAGCAGAGCCAGTGTTCAAACACAGGTCCTCTGAGGCCAAAGCCACTGCTCTATCACATTACCTTTCATATGGTAATATGATCAGTAAAATATAATCTCCAAGAAGGAGGGAGTATACAATATAGTTATTTTGTATGGAGTCACGCACCCCCTAGGTACTACAAAAATATCAGATAATATCATCATAAAAGTCCTATTCTGATTCCTCATGATGGTGTGTTGATCCTAGGATCTTGAGATTATGCGAAGGCAGTGCAAGGTCTAGAGACTTCTACCAAGTTGAAAAAACTTGAGTAAAAGCTGGTAGCAGTTGTGTCTATTGTCCAAAGTCTAGCCTAAGTAAGTTGAGAGAAACACAACATTAGAAATCTGGTTAACAGGAAAGGAAACTTATCAGTCCCAGAAACCTGAGCAACCCTGTCTATTAGGGGGAGTAGGGATTTCAATTTTCATCAGAAAGAGGACAGAAACCTACATGTGTGAAATGGCAGATGAAATCATGGATCCATGAAGCATGTATTACCCATGCTACACAAATTAGCAATGACATTTTACCTTTATATTTCAACATTCTGTGAGCAAATCATTTACTCAGAGTAAAGGAAATACCATTTTTCAATCAATTAAATGATTTCATTCTCAATAAGTACTGCTTCATACATAGGAAACAAGCAGAGTTCAAATGCATATGTGAATACATTACTTTTCTTATAAATGGTATCTTTGTTCAATATGGCATGGAGCTGATCCTGAGTTCTTGAAGGGTGTCAAAGAGCACAAACTCTGACAGGTCCTACACCAAGCAAGCAAGGCTTCTAGTACCAACTGGGCCAGAAACATTATCCTCTGAGGTCTGGCCTAGCTAAGTCCAGCGACATCCATCATCTGAAAGTTGGTTACCAAGAAAAAGAATTTTTGAACATAACAAATGAATAGAATTGCCTACTAATGTGTCAGAACCAGAGCTGAAGAATGGCAACATTCATTGTAAAAGAAATACCCACACTGTCAAAACCATGGATCTTTTGAACTATTCAAGTACTGAAGCAAATAAGTCAGAAGGAGCAGCATGGAGTACTCGACACTGTTATTCTTAGTGCCAAGTCAAGCCAATTCAACAAAGCTTGATCTGTGCTAGGTATTGTGCTAAGTTCTAGGGATACAAAGTAAGGCAAAAACAGTCTCTTTCTTTAAAGAGATCACATTCGAGTGGGGAGAGACAAAAGGCAAACAACTATGTACATACAAGAAATATATAGTTTAAATAGGAAGTAATCTCAGAGAAAAACCATTAACACTAAGGGAGAACAAGAAAGTCTTCTTGTAAACAGTGTGGCTTTTGCTGAGATTTAAAGGAAGCCAGAGAAACCAGGAGAGACATGAGGAGGAGGAACATTCATGGAAGGGGGAATAGCCAATAAAAATAAACAGAGTCAGGAGATGGAGTGTCTTGTATGAGGAACAGTTAGAAGACCAGTATTAGGAATACCTGAGTTCAAATCTAATCTCTGTAACTTACTAGCTATGTGACCATGGACAAGTCACTTGGTCTAAGACTCACTCTCCTCATCTATAAGATGGGAATAATAATACCCTTACCTCACAGGGTTACAAGACTCAAATAAGATCATGTATGTCAACTGCTTTATGAATTTAAATATCACATGCTATACATGTATACAGACATAAACACATACATATTCTTATTACCACTGTCACTACCACTCTAAACTATGGCTATTAGTAAAATTAAACAGAAATCTGACCAATCTAATGAAGGGATTTGTTTTTCCAGAATATCACACTCTATTGTCAACTAAAGGGGAGTTTATAAATAACCAGCAAAAAGTTCACCATTTGTGAGCAAACAGCTTAACCTTAAAAACAGGCTATTTTTGACTATGGCAATTAGTTTCTTCATGTTCCAAACACCAAATAACATTCCCCCATTAATTTTTAAACCGATGTGGCTTTAACTTAAAATAAACTGTACATCAAAAGAATGGAAAATAAACAGCCAAGGAACACAATTTGACGAATTGGATTTATTTAGTTTATTTATCTAAACAGGGTCCATTGGATCTCTTTAATAGGCTGACAGTTGCACTGGGCTGGTTAATAAAACATTCAACACAGTATCTTCAGCCAATATAGAAATGCAAATCCCACTAGAAATATTTTATTCATGAGGCAGTAATTTCAGTTACTACCAAAGTTAAAAAGAGAGAGAGAAAAGAAAAGAAAAAGAAGGGGAAAAAAAGGTGCTCTGCAAACAAACACTGCCATCTAGTGACGAGCACTAGATCCAAATCTGTACCAGGCTCCTCGATAGCCCCTCAAAACCTCCTCTCTTCCTATCTTGCCCTTATGCCCTCAGTTTTTTTCCCAGGTAAGAACAGAGCGGTTAGAAAAAAGACAGAGGAAAAAGGCCATCAAGTCATTGAGTCACTTTTGAGATGTTAGAGAGAGTCAAGGTTGCCCATCTTCAAGACCAAAAATAGTGTCCTCCTTTGGCACATCGATATCATCTCCAAGTTCTTCTCATGCCTTTAAGAGAGTACATAGGGGCTGAGTGAGAAATGCTTCAAAAAAAAAAATATCAGCCCTGCCACAAATTTCTGCAGTTTGAAAAATATTTTCCTAACTTCTGTTTCGTGAGATAAATTCTAGTAAGGAGAGAAGAGGGAGTCAAAAAAAAGCCAAGCAACATTGTCAGGTCCTACCTGATTTCAACTATACCTAGAACTAGATACAAGGTGTTTCACAAGTCTCAGTGTAGTTTTAAGACATGAAAGCATATATAGTAAGGGCTTAATAAATACTTGGTGATTAACTGTCTAAACAGGCACTGTTATTATTCTACCCATTTACTATATAGTGTCCCAAAACGCAGTTTTAAGCTTTAGTAGATTTAGTAGCTTAAAAACATACTAAAACTTTTGGAATACCCTGTATAGCAAATAAACCTAATAATGGCACATATTTAGATAGCCAAAAAGCAGGTCAAAAACCTTCACTATATGTACTTTACTGTTATCTCATTGCATCTTCATAATAACCCTGTGAGACAAATAGTGCAACTAGTGTTCTGTCCATTTTACAAATGAAGAAACTGAGGCTGGAATAGGAAGAGATTTTGCCTGAAATCATAGTGCTAATAAACTGAGAGTTAAAAAACTATGTCTTCAGACTCCAAATTAAGGGCTCTTTCAACTACATCCCTGTTGCTTCTCATGCAAATTCGAGTGTGTACATTTTTATTGATGGCACTCACACTTACATTTATTTTTGCCTGTGTATACACATATATGTATGCTACACACATGTGCACAATCTACAGCAATATCCATAAAATAACTTGTACTGCTCCAACTCCATCAACTGAGTAAGAAAGACACTGAAGTTATCTGAGCAAACCTCACAGTTGTGCAAAAGGTCATAGTGAGAAGCCAAAGCAGCCATTACAAAAATAGTTGTATTGACAAAAAAAAAAGTCACAGATTCCAAAGTGAAGAAAATCTATTACGGCCAAGCTCAAGTGCAGCACATACGGCCAACAATAAAATATTTAACACAAATTCCTGTTGTGTTCAAGTATACATGGGAGGGAAAAGGGTCAACAGCACAGCACCTTTACAGAATCCTGGATTAAGAGACCAGAGTGACAGAAATAAACATAGATCAGCACCCTGAAGGCATTTACTATAGCTTGGTGGATAGATTTTCAGCTTCCTCACCACCCAGAAGCTTCTTTCTGTGTGTTGGCCTTTGAAGTTAATGGGAGCTCTGTGAGCAGACCTGGTACCTGAGGTGAAGCCTGGAATGAGAATCTAACCAAAGAATGCCAAATGCACACTGATTTCCTAATAATTTTAACCAGGGAAAACTTCCCCTCAAATAAAGTGCTTTAGTTCAGTCTGGGAAACTAGAGGCCAATGTCAAGGTCCAGTCGACCAAAGCAAGTAAAGATGATGACTTTCATCTGCCAACTGAGAAATACTTATCAAGAATTTATGTGAAATATGTTCCTAGTCTTAGACCAGCTATTAGGAAATGAGCATCAAACACATCCTAATATCCTTAAGGCTTCCCAAAGGAAACACTACAGGAAATGTTTCAAATAAGAAGTTTAAATAGTAATTATCATGGGAATCTCTTATTCCAGAAAATAAACTTTTCAGGATCATATAGCAAATAGGAGTAAACTGGTCAAGTAAGATATACATTAATATGAAGTACTATAAGAGACCAAGAAGAGAGTAGTATTGAACAAACTGAGGAATTGCTTTCAGGGAAAAACTCTGTCTAGTTTGGCTCTGAATTCAACTTCTACAGTGGCTGTTGGGGTAGACCCAAGGTGGGAGCACTATACTGGTGGTGAAGAGAAGTTGTGACAGCCTTGGGATGATTATAACAGATTTTTAACTAAGAATCTCTCTCTGCCAAGACATTCAAATCACACTCAAATACAGGGAAACTATTAGATGAGAAAGCATGTAAACAAAAGCAGCAATTCTTGTCCTTTCAACTTAAGCTAAAAAATCAGAGGACTCAGCTTTCCTATTTGTACTTCTTTATACTCCCTCCCTCAGAATTGTGAAAGGTACCAGAGTGTCAGGCCTCACTTCTCCTGAAGTCTGATACTTAAGTTGTCTATTCACCTACCTAAAGAGAGAGCACAGGCAGTGTCAGTGAAAGCTTCAAGCTGTTCCCCAACATCCCCTGAACCCTGACCTAAGGGACCAACTCTAATAGTCTGAAGAGAGTTGGGTTTCCAGGACTACTCAGCCTCACTGCTGAGACTGTCAATAGAAGTGCCATTCTCTGATGTAGACAGCTATCCACTAGGAGCTGGTCTAACAATCAGATCACATAGACTGCTTGCTAAACAGGAAAATGATAGCATTTAGTCACCACTGACCTGGGATAGAAGTGAAATATAGACTCAAGGGTAAAAAAAAAAACCAAACCCCTCTATTTCTGACATCTAGCATGATCTAATCTGCTATCCGAAACCACTGCTTTTTACAAAAGGAATTTCCACTTTTAGCTGATAGAGAAGAAAAAAGAAATTATGCAACTATATTATCAGCCACAAGATGGTGCCATGGCCACAGTACTGAAGACCATTTCGCTCAACACAAAACTACATTCTTATCCTTTTTTAACCCAGGGAAGACGGTGCCTAGTAGGGACACTTTCTCCATCTTCTTCCTACCTACTTACTTACTGATAGCCCTACTTGGTCAGAAGAGCCTATAGAATTGTTAGCTGTCTTTTTTTAGAAATAGCTAATAATGTTCATCTTTTGAAAAAAAAGATGAATCACTACAAGGGAGATTCAGACTACTTATTTGATTTATAAATGCTTCATATTTACTGGCTACATTTTAGCTCACCAGGTAAACAACCAGGAGGCCTAAGGCTCATCTAAAGTGCAACATTCAACACAAGCCCTACCTTAATGCCCCTCGCCAAGGTTCTGTGATACAACTTTAGTTTTGTTTTCTATTTGTTTATTTGTGTACATGCCCTACATTGTAACCCCCAAAAGAATGTAAGCTATCCAAGAACATAAGACTTTTCATTTTTGTCTTTGAAGGCCTAGCACTAGCACAGCATCTAGAAGAGATTACATACATAATAAGTGCTTGTTGAATTAATTGATTATAATAACAACTTTTAAAATAATTTGTCCAATCATACTGTTCATTCTAAGGTAAGGCAGATATCTTAATTAAAATCCTCTATGCTCTGTCTATAAAGTGTTCGCTATCATAATTTTCCCTTTAAGACAACATTCTCACATAGAGGCATTTATCCAATAAGAACTTGCTAATCAGATTTGAACAGATGAGAAAATGAAAAGCAATAACTAAAGAAACCAACTGATAGGAAATACACCCTTTCCAAAATTAGATGATAGTTACACAATATTACATAGCTAAACAGTTCTACAATCCCACTTCTCCTTAAATCACAAAAACCTTCAATTCTGCTCTCTTAAAGAAGCACTAGCCAATGACTGAAACCTTGTGGATTAAGAAATACGCTGAGAAACAAGAGACCTTAGCCATGCCATTTAATTTTTTTCTAATTATGAAGTGAAGGTAATCACTTCTGGATATGTTTTCTTTCACCTTGATAGAGGGTTGGGCTAAATTATTTTTATGGTTATTTCCAGGCTCTAATATCATGAAATTCTATCATTGCTTTTCCTTACGCATAGCTGCTGTTGCTGCTGCTACTGCTGCTGCTGCTGCTGCCGCTGCCGCTGCTACTACTACTACTACTGACAACTACTACTACTACTACTACTACTACTACTACTACTACTACTACTACTACTACTACTACTACTACTACTACTACTACTACTACTACTACTGTCTACAGCCATTATAGGGCTTAAAAACTCAGAAGCTAAGTGACTGATCTGAAAATTATAGTATGGAGTTTTAGTGGCATCTCTCTTCCTATTGATGAAAATTTAAATTAATTCAACAAAGGCTATTTACAGAATGTTACCTGAGATGTCTAAAGCTCCTCATACATTAAATTTTATAGGATATTTACTTCATAAAAAAAAAACCTAAAACCTTTAAAGTTGTAGAATGCTAAAGATCAGATTTTATTAAGTGTTAATTATTCCTATGGCTAGGGTCAGCTAGGGGAAAGAAAGTACATCTTCCTTTGTCTCTTTCTTTGGTATGAAAATCAAGAATTACAACAAAGCTGGAAAAATTCTGATTTTACACTTAACAGTACACTAACAGGAGGAGGGGCACTTTCTAATATTTTGTTTAGTACTCAAAATTTCTAGCAAATGCTACAGCATTGCAATACATTTCAACAATCATTCATTAGGCATCTAATACAAATAAGGCACTGTGCTAGAGGCTGGGTATATAAAGACAAAACCAAATACTTTTTGTCTCTAAGAACAAGAGGAAAATAACACCTACATAAATAAGTAAACACTTAAATACACACAAACTAAATACAAAATGGCAGTAGTAGAGGGTGAGAATTAGGAAAGGTTTTGTATAAAAAGTGGCACTTGAGTTGAGTCTGGGACAGAGAAAATCCAGAATTTAGAGTTGAGAAAAGAAGACAGCTCATACAAAGGCAAAGAGGTAGAAGAAAGAATACATCATTTACCAAGAATGAAAATGCCCAGCACATAATACATGCTTAACAAATGCTTGATGGTTGACTAATTGGTTGACTGGGTGGATCACAGAGTATGCAGGCATTGGGTTTGGGAGAATATGAAATCAATCTAGGAAGATCAATTGAAAATAGATTATGAGGGCTTTAACTGCCCCCTAGAGGATTTTATATCTTAGCCTTCAGGCAGTAGGATACAAGCAGGGTAGTGACATGATCATAACTGTGATTTAGGAATATTAGTTTTGCAGCTGTATGGAGGCTGGACTGAAAAAAGAAGACATGAGAACCAGGAGCCCAATTATGAGTCTATTACATTCATGCAGGTAAGGGGTGCTGAGGGCCTGAACTAATATGGAGGCCATGGGAGTGGAAATAAGAGAGACAGAATCAAACTGATAACTCTTGGAACATAATTAAATATGGGGAAGAGGAGGGTGAAGAAAATCAAAGAGTGGAAGATAACTGCTAGGTTTCAAACTCCAGTGGCTTTCCATTACTTCTAGAAAATTTATTTGGCTTTTAAAGCCCTATAGAATTTGGCTGCTTCCTACCTTTCCAATCTTCCTACACTTTACTCCTTTCCACATGCACCATGATCTAACAACAGTGGCCTCCTTGGTATTCCCTATGCACTAAAATCCACCACCTGGCCTCATACCTTATCATTAGCTGTTCCCCATGCATGGAATGCTCTCCCATCTCACTTCTACTTCCTGCCTTCTTTGGTCTCCTTTGAGACTCAGATCAAGTTTCATCTTCTTTAAGAGGCCTTTCCCAATCTCTTCCTCCCTCTAAAGTTTAGAGTTGAAATCTTGCTAGTGCCTTCCCTCTGAGATTACCTCCCATTTATTCTGTATATACCTTGTATGAACATAGTTATATGTATGCTGTCTCTTCCATCAGAATATAAGATTATTCAAGGAACTGTATACTTTGCTTTTTTAAAAAAAATTTCTAGCACTTTGCAGAGTCTGGAACATAGTAAGTATTTAATAAATGTGTACTAACTGGACATGATGAATGAGCTGTCTATGGGTGATCTAAGAGAAAGTGTCCCATGATATAGCTGGTGATGTGGAACGTGAACTCAGAAGACTCAAAAGAAAACCTGTACTTTGGGGTGGGAAGGAAGAGGCGGCTAATATTACACTACCTCTGGAACCTCTCTGACTTATAGCTTAAGAATGTATTCCACCTTCTTTGCAGAGGTGCCCAACCCTTATTATGTTTGTTTGTATTTTAATGTATTTTGTGGCTGGAAACTATTTATAGGTGGTATTTTTTGCCCCAATGTCTTCTCAATAGGCCATCCTCATAATATCACCTCTTTGACAAATTTATCAAGTGTCTGAAATGGACAGAACACTGTTCTAAGGCATTAGGGTAGATAGGCCTGACTTCAAAATGGGCAAACTATCAATAGCTACAATACAAAATAATGCCCAATAACCTCATTAGAGAGGTGGAAAACAAGATTCTCTGTGAGGTTTTGCAGGGAAACACAAATTTCAGACTGGGGAAGATTTCTTGGAGAAGGTGTTGAGTTGGACTTTGAAGAATAAGTTAGAATTGTACAGGTCAAGGGGATAGAAGAGAGGTAGGAAGGTATATTCCAGGCATAAAGGAAATAGCAAAAAGGCACACAATCAGAAAAGGAGGGGAAATAAACAGAAGACAGTGGGTAATGCAATAGTATCTCCTTGTTACTATTTCTTTTTTTCTTCTTTCTTTTATAGTTATTCAATGTTAATGAATTTCAATTCCAGACTTCTAGGGTTAAAGCTGGGAGACTAGAGCTGAATACCTTCTTCCCTAGCACTGACTAGCTAAAAGGCATTAGAAGATATAGCTCAACTCTTCTTTCCCCGCCCCTTCCCTGAGAAAAAATTAGAGGCCTCTATACAACTCAGTTCCCCTATTTGTACAATGTGAATAATCTGGATGGTGATGTTTATATCCTAAGGAAAAGTAATACCTGATTTGCGATATGGGACAATATCGTCTAAAGAAAGAAGTAAATACATAAATACTTATCTTCTACTTTTCACCTCCTACTTCCACCTGATAGATTATGTTAATTCTAATGAACTCTGGTCCCTGAGTGGAGATGCCATCTGAAAGAACAATTCAAAACTAGACCTCAGGTCATCGGACAATATCATAACGCCCTTGACTGCACGATCATATTTCTCCAAATAACATCACATCTAAGGAATGCTTTGAGATATTCAAAAGGAAAAGTAATTTTACCTCACCCTTAATCACTAAGAAACACTTGTGTGATCTTCAAAGAGACTTCGTGAAGAAAGAAAGGTTATTATCCCTATTTTTGCCAAAGAAATTACTGATAACTAAAATTTAAGTGATTTCCCTAAAGACAAATGGTTGATATGTGAGAGGGCCTTCACTGGAACCCAAGGTTTTGTTTTGTTTTATTTTAATAACTAAACTGAGACAGTAGTTTTTCCATTATGCTGTATTGTCTCCAAAAGAGTGAACAACATTCTGGTTCCAGAAGTTAGTACCAACACTGCCTCCTGACAGTTATCACCTTCTTTCCCCTTTTTTAAAGTAAGGGCAAGGTAGGCTGAGGAAAGCAAAAACCTTTGCTAGGATAATGGTCACATCATCCTGTTCAGGCTGGGGGAAGAGCTAGAGCTTTTCTTTCCCAGTTCTAGAGTCTATGTGTTTTCAGAAAGCTAAGTAATTCGGTTTCTTTCATGAATTTGTGCCCAATATAAAAGACTACTTTCCATTTAAAATTAATAGGACAATGCTGGTTTTAGTCTTTGTATACCTAAAAATAAACATATATGCTTAAATTTAAAGAACTTAAATACGAATTATAGATAAAGATCAATGCTGTCATACAATAATATAACAAAAAAATGTTTTTAATATAATTAACAGAAAAAACATTTTAATCTTCTTTTTTTCCCAAATGAAAGAAGTGTATTTAACAGAAGAAGGCAAACTGAAATCCTTGAGGTTAAGGTCTCTGATTTATAAATTATTTTATAAATTTAGTATTTCACAAAGCTCTATATATGCTACTTGGGAATAATGGAACACATGATTTGGACTCATGTTTAAATTACTGATCCGTCATGTTTGAAATTCCACTGCTGGCAAAAGATAACATTAGTGGGCAGCTGGGTGTCACAATGAATAGAGCACTGGCCTTGGAGTCAAGAGCACCTGAGTTCAAATCCAGACTCAGACACTTAACACTTACTGGTCGTGTGACCTGGGACAAATCGCTTAATCCCAACCACCCCTCCAAAAAGAAAAAAAAAAAGATAGCATTAGATTTCCTTAACAAAATTTTGATTAAGCAACTAAGTCCTATTCATTTAAAACTGGTTAATGGAAATAATGAAAAAATCAGAGGTGAGAAATTCAGGACAAAGTCCTACAAATATGACTATGAGTGAATTTGACTCACAAAATCTGTTTCAAGTTTTCCCATTTCTTGCTTGTAGCTCCTCATTCTGCTGGTATACATTCCTCTGCTCTGTGGAGGGATCTCTCGGACTTCCAGGTCCATCTGTTCAAGCTAATAATGGAAGGAGGAAAAAAAGTGAGTTGAAGTCTATAATAGAATCACAAAATCTGGGAGATAGAAGGGACCTCTAATTCCATGCCTTGATTTTAAAATATAAGAAAATAGCCACAGTAAGTAATTTGTCCAAAATGATATAGCTACTTCATGGTAAGGTTAAGATTAATTTTTCACTAAGTTTACATAATAACTTTTCTCTAAAAGGTACGTTTTCAAGAAGTAGTACAAAACATAAAAGTATCTTCTGTTTTACCTTGCTAAAAATATTTCCATGACAAAATAGAAGACTTTTAAAATTCTTTTTATTTTTTGTCTTTTTGGAGGGGGGAAGGCAGGGCAATTGGGGTTAAGCGACTTGCAAAGGTTACATAGCTAGTAAGTGTTAAGTGTTTGAGGCTGGATTTGAACTCAGATCCTCCTGACTCCAGGGATCTATTCACTGCCCTGCCTAGCTGCCCCAAAGACTTTTTAATTCTATAAAAGCAAATGTTACTTTAAACATCTTTGGAGCAATCTAGTGATTAATCTAGCAACTGGGTTCCTGGTTCCTGTTCTTGACTTACCCAGAAGTATTAGGAAACTGGCAAAAGTGGCAGAAAATTAGCTAAACCAACAGTCTCTCCCTTTGATTCCTCTTCTTCCTTCTGACAGTTGTCAGAAGCTACTTCTGAATATTACTATTGATACTAGTCACAGTTGAGGAGGTTCTGGGTTGCAACCTTGCAAGAGTTCAGGATGCACTTAGATCATTTGGGAAAAAAGAAGGGAAATAAGAGATGCAAATAGGTTTGTAGAACTGGCAGGTAAATTTCTATGAAAATGAGAATCCTACAGAAAAGAGAAATTTGATTTACTTACAGTGCTATTTTAAAGCCTTTGGCAGTAGAAGGTAGGATAAAGATATTACATCACAATGTTATTACTTTCCAGTTTCAATATTTCATTGTAGGTTTTTTTTTTCCACTTTGAGAGTACACAGTATCTAGCCATTCTGACAATAGACTCAAACTTTCTAAAACCTGATTGTATTTCTATCCAATGGACAACATGTGCAAAGTGCTTTGCAAACTTAACATGTAATATAAATGCTGGCTATTATCATTATTACAATGATGATTATTACTATTATCATCACTGATGTTGACATTAAACATCTATCTCATTACTACTGAACAGTAAGAAATTAGTGCCAAGTGGCACATGTGTATAGGATTTGTGTGTCCTCTACTAAAGACCAGCTCCTCTAAGAGGCAGGTGTAGGGCAAAGAATATTGGCCTTGGAGTCAGGAAGTCCTGGACTCAAAACCCACCTTCTAATATTTACTAGCTGTGTAACTACAGACAAGTCATTAAACCTCTCTGAAACACAATTTCCTCATTTATTAAAATGAGAATGTAATTCCTTTAGCACCTACCTTTCAGGGTCGTTGTAAGGTTCTAAAGAAATAACATATGTATAGCCCTTTGCAAAACTTGAAGTAGAATAAAAATGTTAGCTACTGTGATTATTCATTGTGAAATGGCCTTGTTTCTAAAGGCTGCATTAGGAAGTTACAACTTGTGGCAGCTCCTACACCAAGGCTTCAGGTATGGGCTTAGGGATGGATCATGTACAACTACTAGTCAAGAACCAAACTATATCATAAAAACTCATCATCAGGTTTCCCATGTGGAGTTGAGTTTTTTGGTCCAAACAGCTTTTAAGACAATCTATTAAGTTATGGAGTCATAAAAGGAAAGAGTACCACGTAGATTCTTGAAGTATACCAGTTCTAATTCATTTTCTAAAAAGAAAAATTAATAGCTTCTTATGAACATCCAAATTTTCTTAATTATATAGCTTTATCTCAGAAGAGGAACATTTTTGTAGTGGGAAGTATCTATTAGCCCAAATAACTGCAAGTAAAATTATACTCAAAGCAGTATATGAGGCAGCAAAAAAAGCTCTGGACTCCAAGCCAAAAAACTGGAACAAAGCCTACTTCTGACAGCAGTCATGTGACAATGTGAAAATCACCTCAGCTCTCAGAGCTCATTTTCTTATCTATAGATGGAAATAACAATCCTTACATATCTTTCCCATAGGAAGTAGTAGGCAGGAAGTAGCTTTAGGGTAAAGCGTTTTTCAAGTCATAAAGTGCTATCTATAAGTGAATCATTTTTCTTTATATAATTGAACCAAAAGAACAAATTATTTGCAATATTTTAAAAACAAAATCATGCTAAGCAGATTTTCTATAAAAATCTCTAAAAACCAAAAGAGATTATAAGCTACTTGAGGCCAGGAATTCTATTTCTTCATGTAAAAACATTTTTCATTTAAAAAAAAACTTGTGAGGTGCAGTCTGAAGTCTCTAGAACAACTCCAAAACCAAAGTAATGACTCCCTGCCACAAAACACACAATGTTGTTGACGGAGGGAAAAAAGCTACTCCTAAAATCTCAGCAACAATAAAAACAACTAGAAGAGATGCCAATCTGACAGTTACGCCTGATGCACAGCAGTCTGGGTCAGTTTGCCAACCAGAAGGAATGGAGCACTCTGATTAGCAGATGATGGCTAGAAAGGGGAGCAGACTTTTTGCTAGAAAGCCAAGAAGCAGGGGAGAGCCACAGGAGACAGAAAGAAGAAAAGCAGAGAGAAAAGAGAAGAGAGCAGCAGACAGCTGAATCAGTAGAGATTAAAAGCAGCAGTGGCTGGCAAAGATTAAAAGCAGGGAAGGGGATGGCATGCAGCAGACAATCTGACAGCAGAGAAGAGATTCAGCAAAGGAAAGCCAAAAGATGGAACAGCTTTGCTCCTCAGTAGTAGAGCACTTGATGTAAGACATTAGGTATCTTGAACTTCAAGAAGGGGTAGGTTAGGTCAAAACAGCCAACCCACCTCAATGGCCCCGAAGGGCATCAATGTATCATGTTAAAGGCACGCAAACCAGTAAGTTTCAATGATCTATAGTTGGAAAGTGTTGGACTAAGTCATTCAAGTCTCATGTCTTATCTCATTCATACATGCATTTGTACTTACAGCACATGATTGTGTTAACAAGAAAGTGTTAATGTATTGTCCACATCCTCTTTAATAAAGCAAGGATGTAAATAATATATGTTAGAAAATTCTTATGAAAAAATTTAAATGGTTCGGTAGGTAAAGGGTCAAACCTCAGCTCTAAAGGAAATTCTCTTATCCAAAAATTCAGGGTCTACTCTAGAAAACTAATGATTTACTATGGAAAACATAGCTATTTCTGTAGATAACAGAGATCTTACAATTTCTCCCCATCATCTAACAACGCATTATAAATTACAGGCAGCGAGTAAATATTTTGTAAGTGATAACAAGGTGTTAAATCTTCACTTTTCTAAGTTGATGAACTATTCTATATTAAGAGAACAATCAGCAGTTCTCCCTTCTGCCTTGAGTTAAAAAGCAGTGAGGAGAAAAATTCCTAAGAAGATATTTCATCCACTATTGACAACCACTGTATTCTAACTTAATAGACAAATTCTACTTACAAGTTCCTTTGCTTCTTCAAGCTGTTTCTCCACATTAGCAACCATCTGCTTCTTCTCATCTGAAAACAATATCCAGTAAATATTAAAGACTCAAATAAACTTAATATTTGTCAATTCCATTTCAATCATTATTTTCAATTGATACTTTCTCCTTTATTATCAGTCAGCTCAATATGGTTCTTCAATATAACTGGTTAGCCCATTAGGAATTTCTGAATACACGGTAAGAATGCAAGGCACCTCCCAGGAATCATAAAATTATTAATTGGAGCAGGAAAGGACCGTGGAGGATACTTTCTAATAAATATATGTCACATGGTACTTTTGGTTAACTGGGGGCAAAATAAATAAGGCCAACAACATTAGGTTATTACAATGTTAAAGAGGCTGTCAACCGCTGATTCAAGAATATACTTAAGAGAAAACTATATATATAAAATATGATACTTAAGAATGCTAAAATTCCACTACAAAAACACATCTCCTTTCAATTCTACTTACAAATATTCCAAAGTTGCAAAACGTGGTACATGTAGACATTTACATATATGTATGTATGTATCTATCTATACACTCATACATATATCCTTAAAAGGCATGTACACACACACATACATACACACACACAAACACCAACACATATAGTTGGATTAAGACATAACTACAGAAAATAAAAGACAAGATCTAATGAGATGTTGACAGACTAGAGACACTGGGCTGAATCTAATGAAATAAAATTTAATATGTATGTCAAGTCCTATACTTGGGTTCAAAAATGTAATTCAAAAAGTAATGCAAAAGCACAAGATTGGAGTGGCCTAGTTAGAAAGCAGTTTGCAAAAGAACTTTTTTTTTTCATGGACTAGAGTCGATACAAGTCAGTAGTATGGTATAACAGGCAAAGAAAAAAAAAGCTAATTCAGATTTGGGCTGCAATAAGAGAGACATGGCTTCCAAGAATAAGGAAGTGATCATCCCTCTTCACTCTGTGCTAGTCAGACAACATCTGGAGTATTGTGTTCAGTTTGGGACTCCACAAAGCACACACTGACAGGCAACCAAGATGGCTTAAGGGATTTGAGTTCACATCCTCTGAAGATCCACAGAAGGCTAGGAATATTTAGCCTGGAATAGAGGATCATAGGCTTTGCCCAAGTATTTGAAGGGCTTGTCATGTACAAGAAGGATTAGACTTTTCTGTTTAACCCCAAAAGAGAGCACCAGGCACCAACAGAGGAAGCTTCACAGCAGTTAGTTAAGGCCAATGTCATGAAAAGTTTCCTAACAATTAAAACTGTCCAAAAGGGGAATAGGGCTGCCTCAGAAGATAATGGGTCCTCTTTCACTGGAGGTGTTCATGCAGAAACTGGGTATTTCAGAACAGAGATTGCTTTCAGGTATAGGTTTGGACAAGATACTGCTGGGGTCCTAAATTCTATGATTCAATGAAGCAGTATCATAAACAAAACTTCTGAAAATTAAATTCAGGAATTTTTCTGGGATTAGGAACCAGGGTTATTATTTCACCAATATGATGAGTTTGCAATTTCACTTGCTTTCCCTCAGCATTGTCTGAAGATCACTGACGTGAGCAAAGAACTCCTGAAGTGAATATTAAATCATCAGGTAGATTCACTTTATTTTCTTTAAACCATTTCAAAACAATTCCACTTATTCTCTCCTACTAAGCAGCTAACCACAGAATTACATAATTTGTGAATTGGAAGGGACTTCAGTGACCAACTAATTCAACCCAGGCATGAAAGGCATTACCATTGAACATCCTCTAAGAGAAGTCATCTAGTGTCTGCTTGAATATCTCCAAGGAGGGAGAGTCTACTCCCTCCTGAGGCAGTTAATCCCACTTTTGGACAGCTCCAGTTGTTAGGAAGGTTACTCCTGATACTGAGACTACATTTGCCTCCTTGTCACTTTTACCGAATGCTCCCTCTCAGGCCAAAGAGAATGAGTCTAATCTCTCTTCCATACTACTAGAAGATGGCTCTCATGTTCCCCTGCCATCTCTTCTCTACACTAAATACACCTAGTTCCTTTTCTGGATCTTCATATAAAATGGATTCCAGGCCATGGTGACCCACTGGATGCTCTGGCTTATGAATGTCTTATACCCAGAACTGAGTGCAATACTTCAGAGGATGTCTGATGATGGCAGAGTACAGAGGGAAGAACGTCTCCCTTTCCTAGAAGCTCGGCTCCTCTTAATGTAACCCCAGAGAGTACAACGTTTTGTTTTGTTTTTAATTTGTATCCCAAGGGCCTACTATAATGCCTACTAGACAAGAGGCACTTAATAAAAAAAATGCCTATTAATCAAGTGATGCAACGGCAGTACCACACTGCTGACTTCTAGCTTTGTATTAAAAAAAACTCCCATTCTTTTTCAGAACTTCAGTCTAGCCATGCTTTCTTATATTTATGAAGCTGATTTTTTTGTACCCAAGGGACAACTAGGTGCCTGAGTGGAAAGTGTGCAAGGCCTGAAGTCAAGAAGACCTCAAATTCTGCTGCAGATACTTACTAGCTGTGTGACTGTGGGCAAGACTCTTAACCTTTGTTTGCCTTAATCCACTGGAGGGATTTGGAAAGGGCAAACCACTCTAGTATTTTGCCAAGAAAATCCCATAGACATAATTGGTATACTGTTGTCCATGGGGTCATAAAGTGTTGGGTAGAACTGAGTAACAATAACAACACATAAGTTGACATTTATCCCTAATTAATTTCATCTTATTAGATTCAGTCAATGCTCTTGACTGTCTAGATTTTTTTGGATGTATTTCTGCTTTTGGCTACTATTTCTATAAAAATGAAAGCCTAGAAAGATCTTTTTAAAAAACTGTTAGCAGAGGGGAAGAGAAAGGATGCCAATTCAGTTACCCCTAAGAAACCACATAACACAATCTCTTTCTCATCTTTATCTTTTCCTTCCATTGCTCTTCTTAAATTACAACTTCTCTGATTCCTAAATGGGTGGGTTTTTTAATGATGTAAATTTTATTTGTTTTCTTGTTTAAATCATTCATTTTCATGAGATTTTTGAGTTACAAATTTTCTCCCCATCTTTCCCCTAGCCCACCCCAAACCCTAAAACAGCGATCCCATTGTGGAGCCCCTCCCCTGGTCTGCTCTCTAACTTTCTGGTAGGGCAGGGAGGGTCTCCCTATCCCAGCCCCTGTATATCATGATTCCTAGTTGCAGGTATTGCAGAGCTTTATATTCTAGATTCTTTCAAGTCCTCCCTTGTCACCCACCCCCACTGGAAGGACAACCAATTCAATACAGGCTGTGTAGGTGTGATTATACAGGACATCTTCATAGTGGACATATTGTGA
>CM053598.1:81674793-81723411 GCA_028646575.1 Pseudocheirus occidentalis
AACTGGGCATCATGCCACAGAGGAGAGTAGCGGACATATGGATTAGAGGGGGGATGACAGAGGGGAGGGCAGGATCTGTGGGAGGGATGCTGGAAGCACACACTTCAGGACAGGGACAGGGTAGAGAACAGAACAAGGGGGGGAGGGATAGGAAGGAGGGATATATGATCACTGTCACAATATGTCCACTATGAAGATGTCCTGTATAATCACACATCCACAGCCTGTATCGAATTGCTTATCCTTCCAGTGGGGGTGGGTGACAAGGGAGGAATTGAAAGAATCTAGAATTTAAAGCTCAGTAATACCTGCAATTAGGAATTAAGATATACAGGGGCTGGGGTAAGAAGACCCTCCCTGCCCTACCAGAAAGTAAGAGAGCAGATCAGGGGAGGGCCTTTACAGTGGGATCACTGTTTTGGGGTTGGGGTAGGGGAAAGATGGGGAGAAAATTTGTAATTCAAAAATCTCATGAAAATGAATGATGTAAACAAGAAAAAAATAAATTAATAAAAAAATTTAAAAAAATAAGCTACACTGGAATGGTTCTCACAAAAGAGAAAGTCACTAAGATAAAGTTGTAGGAAATCTATGAAGCAATTCTGCAATTGCTGATGACCATTCTGTATTTTAAAATAGGAGATGATGATTGTATGTTTCTAAATGTCTCTTTTCATTACAAATGAGAAGTCAGCTCAGGTGATCCCAAATAGAAGGTCAAGTCTGCACATGAGCAAACTCATTTGGGCTTATTTCAATACTCCTAACTTCTTCAAATATGTACATTGGAACATCCCTACTTTAACAGCATTCACTAGAGTGTAGCACTCACTACAAAATGGATCCATAATGACCTCCATCCAAAGGGTTTTATTTACTTAAATTTCAAAGAGACCATGTGACTTCCTTGTGTACTGCTGTGGTCTTATTTATAAAGGAAACTCATAGTCTGAATCCCGAAGACCACATTTTACTGAGTCTACATATAGTATGTCTGGTTCTCCAAAGAGGCTACACTTTTAATTATCATGGCCTCCTTGCTTCCAATCTTTTCCGGATCTTCTTAAAGCACTAATTTGATTATGTCATTTCTCTATTACTATGATACAAGAGAGTATTTAATACCTCCACTGCTAAATTAGAAGCACCTCAAAACATGTTTCAGTCACATTCACTTCTGTATCCCCTTTGAAACCTAGCAAGGTAGTGCTAGGTAGCTCAGCTAATGTTTGTTAAATGAAGGAATCAGTCTGGCTATTCAAAAAAATCCTTCTTCTTAAAAATAAAGTAGGAGGAAGGAATAAAAAACTGTTAAGTCATATGTCTTTCCACTAAGCTGAAAAATGGAAGTGTTGGCAAGTTTGGCCTATGACTTAAATAAGACCTTATTTAAAATAATAGAGCTCTGTTAGATGCTGGCGATACAAAGACAGTAGTAAAATTGCCATATGAACATATAGTTATAAAAAAGTAATTTCAGACAAGTTATGTCTGTAACCATATGAAGGAGAGCTCCAAATCACAGAAAATAAGAGATATTTATATCAAAACAATTTTATGCCTAACAAATTGACTAAGATAAAAAATGGAAGTAGTCAATGTTAGAGAAGCTATGGGACAACAGGTGTACTTGTATACTGTTGAAGTTATGAATTGGTCTAATTATTCTGGAAAGTAATTTGTAATTATGCTAAACAAAAAGTAACTAAAATGCCCCTGACCTTTGTCCCAGAGCTACTCATATAGCCCAGGGAGTTTAAAACATAAAGACCCTATCTACATATATACCAAAATAAACCCTATGCTTCAAGTCCCAAAACACATATTGTCTAAATTGAATTATTCCAGTGACAATCCACAAATTCTGCAGTTGACCTGGAGAAAGGCATTCAAATAAAAAGGAAAGGAAGTTTGAATAATAGAAAGTTATTCTGCACCCACAAGAAAATGAAGGGAACAGAATAATATATTCAAAAGATCAAAGGAACTCAAGGTGTAAAGGTGACAAACCCTGTAAACTCTGGCTTAAAGAATAATGGAAAAATATGAAGGTACAATAAAAGAAAGATATTTGAAAAATTCCTTTAAAAAAAAATTAAGCACAGGGATAGCTAAGTGGTGCAATGAATAGAGCACCGGCCCTGGAGTAAGGAGGATCTGAGTTCAAATCCGGCCTCAGACACTAAACACACAAACTAGCCATGTGACCTTGGGCAAGTCACTTAACCCCAATTGCCCTCCAAAAAATCAAAAGGAAAAAAAATTAAAATTAAATAAAATAGAAAAATAAAAAACTCAAGCAAATTAGTTCTTTCTTCAAGCACTACAGATAATACGAAAAAAAAGAAAGAAAAGAAAAGAAAAGAAAAGAAAAGAAAAGAAAAGAAAAGAAAAGAAAAGAAAAGAAAAGAAAAGAAAAGAACTCAAGTAAAAGCACAAGGAACCCAGTAAAAAACTCTGAGGAAAAAAGAGAAAGAAAAAGACAATTACAGGGTTAAAAATAACAATAACAACAGAACCATTAAGACATACCTTTCTATAAGCAAATAGGGAGATAAAGATTAAAAACAGAACTTAAACTGAAGTGATAGTATATTATTATTTAGGAACAGGTCTGGAAAAACAAGTACTAAACCTCACAATACTCTTAACTATAGACATGTGAAACGATAACTTTGTGGGACTAAACTGCAGAGTGGGAAGATATATAAAAAGAAAGTGGAGATAAAATACAGAAGGGAATGTGATGTTCCCTAATCAAATGAACGATAAATAACAAAGGGAAAATAAGAGAGGCTATGGGAAAATGGGTGTCTTGGTAAAAGGAGAAATTGATAAATGGAGGTAAAAAAGGAAAAATCTTGATTCACTAAAGAAAAGGGGTCCCACAAAAAAATACTCCCATGGAAGGAGAGATATTCCATAATGGGAGACAATGACATTGGATTGGGTATCATCTGAAGGTTTTTGATTCTTAGAAAGAACACTACTTTAAGGGACTATTGTGTCTCCATACATAGCAGTTTGCCTCAGGATAGGGAATCAGAGGTCCTAGGGACAATCAACAATGAAAATGGAAGCTAGGTAATTAAAATGACTAATCATGGACCCAGAAGAGAGTTGAGAAAATGCATCTCCCTCCCTTCATTGCCAAGTTGGAAAGGACTATGAGATTGTAATATTGCATAACCTGTCAGATGTGATTAATGTGGTTGTTGGTTATCCTTAGTTCTTTTTTTCTTTTTATATTTTTGTTATGAGGGATGACTCACTGGGTAAAGAAGAGGATATAATCTGAAATGAATGTGATGTGGCTAATATGAAAATATGTTTTGTAAAAGTTCTCATGTATAACTGATACAATATTGCTTACCTTCTCAATAAGTGGGGGAGGTGCTGAGGGGAAGGAGAGAATTTGGAACTTAACAGTTTCAAAAATGAATGTCAAAAAGAAAGAAAAATTCTTTTGAAAGCAAAAAGGATTAAATGACGTGCCCAGGGTCACACAATTAGTAAGTGTCATAGGCTTAGGATTTGAACTTGGGTCCTCTTGACTCCAGGGCCAGTACTCTATCCAAAAAAATTTTTTAAAAAATAAATTGATGTGATGTGAAAACAAAGGGCATCAATAAAAAAACAAATAATTTTACTATAACCCATTTTTCTCAACCCTGAACAGCCCAGTTTGAATGACTTTGGTGGGTGAAGCCTTAACTTTTGAGTATGCCATAAAGTATGCCATAAACCACTCCTGGAGTTTTGTTTAGGCTCTCAATGGCTCAAAGTAGCTCACCTGTCTTGTGTATTCATTCAGGCAACTTTTGTGAAGCACTAATTCTGTACAAAACACCTCACAATGGAATGAGACAATTAAAAAAAGGTCTCCACAGTCCCGGATCTTCTACCACAGAAAACACAACTCATAGACAAGGATGAAAAGCTATACAATGTATAACAACTGTAGTAGAGAATAAGTGTAAAAGAGAGATATACAGGATTATGTAATATCTAAAAAAGAAAAGATTATTTATGGCTGATAAAGATCAGTGAAGGCTTTGCAAAGGAGACAGTAGCTGTGCAGTCTTAAAAGAATGGACAGAATTTCAAAAAGTGAAGATAGCAAGAGGGGGAGGGATAAAGACTGTAAGGAAAGGCGAAAGCAGGGAAGTGATAGAAATGCAGAAGCAGCAAGTTTTGCTGGAGCAAAAGACATCCAGGAAAATAATTAGACAAGATGAGCAGCTACCCAGAGTACAGCAAGAGATACTTTTTAATATTACTTTCTATAAATGCACATATTTTTATACCAGAAAATTCTATTCTCTGTGGGACACCAAAATTCATTATACAGTGAATCAAACTGGATGTGTTTGCAGCAAAGGTTCAAATCCTCTCATGGAGAGTAATATACACAAGGGGAATGATTTTCTAACTTTGCCTTGGGTTCACAAGTTTGTTCTCACTGAGAAATAAGGCTGGAAATATACGAGGGACCAAATTCTAGAAGGATAAACTGCCAGGCTAAGGGATTTGGACTATTTGGTAGGAAACAGGTAGCCATGAAAACTTCTGAGCAGACAAGTGCTATAACTAGATTTGTGCAAAAGATGAATCTGGCAGTAGTATGACACAGGAAGGCATGAGGCACAGGTGTGTGCTAGAAAGGACAGAAGAGAAGAAGCACTAGGACTAGAAGCAGAGAGAAACCAGCTGGGAGACCATTGCAATAATCCAAAAAACTGAGTGATAAGAGTCAGATTAAAGGAATGAATACAAGACTTATTTCAGATAAAAAAGGTCTTGGTAAGTCATTGAATGAAGAAAGTTAACAAACAAGAATTTATTGAGTACATACTATATATGCCAGGCATAGAGGTGGCACAAGGCATAAATGCCAGAACTCAAATAGGACTCTAGGAAAATCATTTAACTTCTTGAAGCCCCAGTTACCTCATCTGTCAAATGGGAATAGTAACACAGACCAGTCCAAGTGTTGTAAAGATAAAATGGGATACTTGTAGAGCACTTTGCAAACCTTAAATCATTACATAATTATATATTATTAGCTATTATTACCATGTCAGGCAATATATTAGTTGTTGGGAATATAAAGATAAAAATGTGAAATAATCCCTTACCTTCAAGGAGTTTACTTTCTAATGTGGAGAGTTGACATGCACATATATAGGGATATACAAAACAAATGTAAAACAGAAACAAAGTAATATTGGAGGTAAAAGACACTAGTAGCTGGGGGTACTAAGAAAGGTTTCATGTAGAATGTATTGTTTGAACTGATTCTTGAAGGAAACCAAAGATTCTAAAAAGGCAAAGGTAAGAAGGGAGAGCATGCAACCCATGGGGGAAAACAGTGCAAAAGCAGAGAGATGAAATGGAGGTTAGGTGTCAGGCCTAACTAATGTTAAGAAAACCAATCTGGATGGACTATAAAACAAACAGAAGGGAATAATATGTAATAAGGTTGAAAATGGGGGACTGGGACCAGGTTATGAAGAATCTTGATCGGCAAACAAAGGAGTTTATGTCTGATCCTAGGGATGTCAGGGAGTCCCTGGATTTTTTGAGTAAGGGAGTGATTTGGTCAAACTTGTACTTTGGTGGCTGTGTGGAAACAGGACTGAATCAAGGAAAGACTTGAGGGAGGAAGACCAGTTAGGAGACTATTGCAATAGTACTGATAAGAGTTAATGAAAAGCCTGAAAAAGACTGGTAGCTGTGTGGGTAGAAAAAAGGGGGCATATATTAGAGATGCAAACAAAGAATTTAAGGGAAATATAGTTTCTATTTTTGAAATATTTTGTGTGTGAAGTGCCACAAGGATTTCAAGAGAAAATATCTAGAAAGCAGTTAGAATGTGGATCTGGAATCCAGAAGCTTTGGAAGTCAGTTTTGTAAACAGTGATCATTGAAGCCATCGACAGGATTGTTTAAGGAGAAAACAGAAAAGAGAAGAACAAAATCAAAACCTTGGACATTAATTCCTTTAAGAGGTAAAGAAGAAAAACCAATAAAGGAGAAAAAGAAGGAATAGTTAGAGAGGTAGGAGGAAACATATTGACATGTACTTGTTGAATATGGTGCTTCTGAAACCAAGGGAACATATTAAGAGGGAACAGATAGTAAACAGGATAAAATTCTACAGAGGATGAAGAGGATAACTTATGAGAAAAAAAATAACATTGGATTTCATCTGAATAGCTTCCTGCTCTTGGGAATGTAGTTACCATATGCTACCCTATGATTCCAACCCTTCTCCAACATAATTCAGTGTGATGTCAGTTCAATTCCAATATAGTGTCTAAAAGTCAATAATTACCCTTTTCTCTTGAACTGTTGGTACTCAGCACTAGGGAATTCAACCAATTTTATTCACAATGAAGAAAATGCAGGGATAGGGTTCCAGGGCCTCTGTAAAAGTTGAGCTGGTATCACAAAGGCCAAGGAAATTAATCCTGGCTAACCCCATGCAGTATATAGCAGCAATTAATATTTAATACACTTTAGGTTCTAGTCACCGCACAATGGGGTCTCATATTAACTAGTCAATTTCCTTAAGAGAATGGATAATACAGGTAAATCCAACTCAGCACACGTGTCAGATTCACCTTTATCATACCATGTAGGGCAGACTTCTTTAGAATCCTTTATTTGATATTTTTTTCTTTTTCTTTTTGGAGGGGAAAAGGCAGGGTAATTGGGGTTAAGTGACTTGTCCAAGGTCACACAGCAAGTAAGTGTTAAGTGTCTAAGGTCACATTTGCACTCAGGTCCTCCTGACTCCAGGGCTGGTGCTCTATTCACTGAGCCACCTACCTACCTACCCCCAGTTTGACATTCTTTAGAAGTCCTCCCAAAAAAGCAAAGAAACTTTCCCATCACCACAGCAGAAACAAATAGGTCAGAGGGAAAAAACCAAAACAAAACAACACATGTACTCGTGCTAGGAGCTTTTCAATGATTATCTTGTTTGATCTTTATAACAATGAGAGGGGTTGATACTATCATCTTCATTTTACAGATGAGGAAATTAAGGCAAATAGAAGATAAGAGTTACAGAGCTAGGAAGTATCTGAGGCTGAATTTGAACTTAGCTCTTTCTGACTCAAGGCCTAGTGCTCTATCCACTGTGACACATAGTTCACTTAGCAAAAAAAAAAAAAAAAAAAAAAAAAAAAAAAAAAAAAAAAAAAAAAAAAAAAAAAAAAAAAAAAAAAAAAAAAAAAAAAAGAACATCAACTCATGAGACTTCAAATTGCTAGAATCTGATAATTACATCTCTACTGACCAGTCTAGGGTATATGTGAAAGCTCTCTAAACTGTTTCCAATACCACCCCCCAAAAGAAAATTGTTTCCAAATAGGTTAATATTTTTTTCCTGAGAATTTGCTGCAAAAAATAAAACGTCATTTTAAAAATCTTGGTGTTTAAATATAGTGTCAGAGAAGTATTTAACAGAAAAGGCTAAATCTTCCAAACTAGTTTAATTATTGAACCCACTTCTAATTTATAACACAAAAAGACTGCAATTTAATAAAAAATTGTTTAATATGATTGTCCCTATTACTAAGGCTTATGCAATATGGTATGGGAAGCATTGCTTCTTTAAAATAAAGTTTTAAAGCAAAAGATTATTTTCTCATTTGAATACCTGGATGCAAAGTATATATTTACAAAGAAGGAATACTATTGTGAATTTTACCAATCCAGTCTGTAAGAATGAGCTGCTTTGGTTGAAAGGGTTATTCATCAATTTCCGATCTCCTATATCATAACATTGAGAATATTCACTAAGGTTGATACTGTTCACATCATATTTTCTTAGCCAGTTTTATCTCACTATACTTGAAATGGGGATAGACTAATACACTGTTGTTCCCCACAGCTGTATTCACTAATTGCAAATGGTCTTCAGATGACTTTTTAGAAATAGCTTTTTCCTTCCTGGCTTCTCCCACCTCCTTCCAGTATTTTTTTAAAATTTATCTTTACTGACGAAAAGAAAAGGGGACAGTACACATGATGTTATGGAATGAACCTTTAAAGAGAAGATCATATAATGACCTTGTCTAGTGCAATATGTATTATTGAACACCCTATCTGCTTAGTATTATAAAATCTAACATACATTTTCCTTTAAACAATCATATTAAGGTGAGTTTATAAAGTGCATTCAAGTTTAATTCCTTCAATTTCTTTTTCTTCTCTTTTGCTAAAGCTAACATTTAAAGTTGCTAAAGTCCTTTTCTAACAACAACCCTCATTATCTCTGCCATATGTTGGGGGCAGAGGAGGGGAAGGAAGCGGGGAGAAATGGGGTGGTCAGGGGAAGAGAAGAGAGGCAGAAGAAGTGTCTAGATCTGTGATTTCATCTTTGTAGGAAATTTCCAGTATGGAAACTCTCTCCAATGATGAATATCACCAACTCATCTGTAATTGATATTATTAGAGAGTTGTCTAAGACATTGAGAGATTAATTGACTTTTCCCATAGTCACATAGCTAATATCTATCTGAAATAACACTTAATTGAACCCAGGTCCTCCTTACTCCAAGGCTGGCCCTCTAATCACAGTTCGACATGCTGCCTCTCATTCCCAGTTTACAGAAGAGGATACTGCAAATCTAAGAAATTAAGCGACTTAACTCATGTTCAAATACTGATGTTTCAAGCAGTATTCATTCAAATCAAGATCTCATAGCTTCACTTCCAGCACTCTTTCCACCATGCCATGCTATTACTCATGTTATATACCCTCTATGTTTAGGTCACAGGTATGAAAAGGCATAGTTTTTCCTGCAAAGGCTTTCCTCTGTTGTTTGTAGGAACTATTCTAAAAATGTTAACACAAAATTACAAAGGGAAAAATATTGCTATTGATAAGTTGTTTCTTTAAAAAAAATTGCTTTCACAATTCTTGTGGTACAGCAATGTTTTTGCTACTTTGTCACTTCAGAATATTTTACACATAGTCTTCCAATATCATTCCATTTAGTTTATACATCAGTCATTAACAAAATAATAAATCTCCTAGTACTTAAATTCTTACAGTTAAACAAAAGGTACATAAAACAATAAATCCTATTATTCTCAGACTCTGGGAATCACTCAAAATAATCTCTACAACTACTACAATCGGGGACTAGGAAAGAGATGAAGGAAACCCAAAAGAATTAGGATGATCTTGAGCACTGAAGAAAACAGAACTGGTAAGAAGAATTGAATGATGCATCATGAAGTGTTCAGGACATCAGCCACTTCCTCCATAAAGTTCCTGCAATAGCAGAGCTGCGTTATAAATGCTACCTTGTTTTGGCCCTCTTGTTCCCTTACTTGGAATCATATCCCTATTTGAGATGCCAGCCATTTCCACAAGAACTAACTAGGCCTGCAGGACAGGAATGAAGCCCAAGGTGAGAGATCCTGGTTTCAAGCAAATATCCCTATTAATAGAAAATAGGTGGTAAGGAGAAAGAAAGATAAAGAAGGAATAGAATTACTCAACCACTTTTTTTTTTCAGATTTAAGAGGCATTTTCTGGTTGTAAGAAAAAAGGTGGGAATAGAGATTAGATTTACAACTATGGAAAACTAGTACTTGGGCAGCAAGGTGGCACATGGATAGAGCATTGGGTTTGGAATCAGGAAGACTCATCTTCAAAAGTTCAAATCCACCCTCAAACACATTCTAGCTGTGCAACCCTGGACAAGTCACTTAACCCTGTTTGCCTCAGTTTCCTCATCTGTAAAATGAACTGGAGAAGAAAATGGCAAATCACTTCAGTGTCTTGCATAACAAAATCTCAGACAGGGTCATGAAGATTTGGACACAATTGAAACAACAAAAAATTAAAACTCAACACCATACTAAACAGAATTCTCCCTCTCCGCCCCCCCAACCACATAATCTCCACCTTTAAGGACTTTACAGCTTTAGTAAGGAAAATAAAATTATATAGTGGTCATTATTGTACAAATCAGAATTTAAATGCATGGGAAGAGTTGAAAGTGTTACACTATTAAAAGAATGAGGGATCACATTTTGGCTTTTTTGGAAAGGAAAGAAAAGCAGGAAGAGAAAACCAAGAAGAATCTTAATTAGAATCAGAGACTTAAACAGATGGCTGGTATCTCAGAGGCCATCTAGTTCAACCCCCTTATTTTCCAGAAAAGGAAACCTAGGGCTCAGTGAAATTATGTGACTTGCCCAAGGTCACACGGTAATTAAGAGATAGAGAAAGCATTTGAATTTAGTTCCTCCGACCACGAATCCAACACAATTTCTTCTTCATAAAGAAGTCCTTTTAGAACTATGCCTTTAAAGCGTCAGATAAGGAGGGGAAGGCTAAGAGTATCCCAATAGCAAAAGCGAATAGGTGGAAAATGTTGCAAAGTGTTCACTTTGTCTGGAGTCTGGTGCACTGAGAGGAAGCAGTGTAAGCTAAGGATGGCTAGTTTGTATTCAGGTCCCGGCGATCCCTAAGTGTCACGATTCCTAGAAGTCTGAACGTTTGTCACCTATGCCACTTAGAGTCGCTGAATCGTTGCCGGCAGCGCAGTGACGGAGATGAGAGCTGCGTTTTACAAATATTCACCTGGCAGCCCAAGTGGGGGGGAGGGGGTCGTGGGGGCTGCAAATGACTGAGGTCAAGACAGACTTGAGACAGCAGCAAAAGCGAAGCGAACACAAACTCCCTGACCAAGCTGACTATGCAGCCCTTCCCAGGTGAGGGATGGACTGTAACTTCCCTCCTTAACTTCAGTCCCCATCACCTGGGGTCCTCTGGGTCTCCGTCGCCGGGGTTCCCCAAGCCCAGCCCTTCTTCCCGTCGCTCTTTCCCTGCCCGCCTGGCTAAGGCTTCCCCAGGGTTCCAGTGCTCACCTGGAGAGAGTTTGGGGACCCTCCCGATCTTGCTGGTTATCTCTGCGGTCAGCACCGCGAAGTCCTGCTCGTAGCCTTCGAAGTCTGATGACATGGCGGCTGTGAGGGTCTGGGGCTCGGCCTGAGAGGGCAAGGGACAGCGGCTCAGAAACGCCGAAACTCCGGCTGCTGCAGCGGCTGCGGCGAGAACCCGGGACAGCTCCCAGGCCGGCCGCTTCCGGGTTGTGCTACTTGTGCTTCTGGACCGTCCGGAAACTCAACTTACTCATACTCAGTTCCTCTTGCTGATCTCTCTTTCTATCCTGTGAGACTTCAGAATCTAGGAGGGCAAATTGCCGCAGGTCGGTGGAAAAGTATCCTTTCTTAAGGAACATGCTAGAATTATCTCTCCTTAGGCTCTCCAGGGGCAGGCTCTCCGGCAACAAGTGATAGGAAGTGGTTTCCGGAAGGAACCACTTCGGAGAGGGACCTTCGGGAAGTGGCGATAATCCAAGCTAGCCACAGTGCCCGAGGGGACTGCGAGGAGGCGGAGGCTCCGTGGGAAGGACTGTGGTGACCTAGAAGCGCTCGCTACCCGCCTGCGGCCTCTAAACTAACTCCCTTGTCACCGGGGAAGGGCGGAGGAACCGGCGACGGAAGGATCCCGGGAAGGAGGAGGAACGTATTCCGGGTGAGGCCAGCCCTGCCGCCCCGGAAGTGCCCGAGGGCGGCAATGGCTGAGGAGTGGGCGCGGGGGGTAGCGCGGGAGGGTAGCTCCAGGATAAGGCCGGGGCACCCGAGGAGGTCGAGTTCCTTGGTCCATCATGGCTCTTTTTACAGCTCCCTGTCATCCTACCTAAGGGGTAGGAACACCGGGGGGTTGGGGGGGTGACGTGGCGGGAGGGGGCCAGAATTTGTGAGCGCCCGGGCCATTGGTGCTGGAGGGGAAACCGAGGCACGAAACAGAGTTCCCTGCGGATCTGCGCGTATTCCATCCGTCTAGCATTTCATTTGTTTCTTCCACTCCCGGACAAGCATGCTCTGGATCGTATGAGACTTAGTCTCGGCTCCAAAGCTTCCCCGTCATCTCTCTCCACTCCCCAGCCTTCCCTCTTTTGTAGCCTCCACCCGTTCCGCCCCCGCCCCCATGGGTGCTGATGTTGGAAGTGGAGTGGGACTTCGCTGGGGGATGCTGCCCAGAAGTTAAGTGTATAAGCAGTCTTAGAATAGCACGACCGAAAATGAAATTCATACAACTCACGAGCTAGAAGAGAAGTTAGAGCCCATCCAGGCCGGTCCTCTCATTTTGCAAATGAGTAAACTGAGGACTGGAGAGAAGTGACTTGTCCAGGATCACACACTGGCAGGGCCCAAATCAAATGTGCATTCAGCTACGTTAGATCTTTGCCCCAAGCCCTTGTTTATTGAATGCCTAATAGAAACTCTGGTTATTGTCTGTGACAAAGCTGTTTTGTGTTGCCCCAGTGAAGTTTGCTGTGAAACTAAACAGATCTTGACAAGAGTTTTGTAGATAGCTTCCCAGAAAATCAGGTTGCTGTGTGGTTAGACTGTAATTAGCCTGGGACTATAGGTGTTACTACTTTAATTATTATTCTTTCTGATCATTTGCCAAGATTTTCAATCTCTCCAACCTTTGACATACTGGTCACTCAATATTTTTTTGTGCTGTTATTCTGTGTTAATTGTTTAATTGACCATGCCACACTAACATTTTCACAGATTAGTAGAATGTTAAAGCAAAGAAGGACCAAAGAGTTTTAGTGAAGTACCATCAGTTTACATTTGAGGAAATTAAGGCCACCTGGCAAGTGGCAGTCTAAACCAGAACCCAGATTTTTAAACTCCCAATTCTCAATTTATTGCCTTTTAAAGTTTCAGTGATTGGGCTGAGTTTGAGACCCATTATTGCTCAATCATGTGACAGTTATTCAGATTATAAAGTAAAATAATTTCCAGATCTAAAATTAGTCACTGGCCATTAGACACAGCATTCCAGTTCTTTAAAAAACAAAACAACAACAACAAAAAACAACTGATTTATTGGTATAGAGAACTCTCCTAGGGGAAATTCCTTCTACCTATGTAAATCCTTCACATATTCTGCAGTTTATGGTCCTGAAGAATTTCTGGAGCACTCAGAGGTGGAGTGATTTGATGCACAGCCAGTCTGGGATAAGATCTGAACTCAGGATCTTTCCAACTGGGGCTATACTGACTTTCATTCCTGTCATACTCTTTGTTATAATGATGATAGTTACTTACAATAAAAATATGTTCAAATACAAAGTAGCTTTCTGGTTTCTTTGCATCTGCTTTCTCCTTTCCCCTGGAGTATTGGCATGGAAACCAAGGCCTGCAATAGACTTTATAGCTTTGTTTCATGCAACATTCTAGAATACATTAGGTATTTTTCCGGTCACTCAGCCTAGATTCATTACCAAGAATCCTCCCAGGGTTGGTTGGGAGAATTCATTTCTATACCCAGCTTAGCAGGTGAGTAACTGTGACCTTGAGTAAGTCACTTCACCTCTCTGGACCTCAGTTTTCCAATCTATAAAATTATGTCATTGGGTCATCACTGAGGCCCCTTTCAACTCCAAAATTATCTGATTTCATAGTCCCAGCAGTGTTCTTTTATGAAGTTTTTATATCACATGATTAATATATTAAATGAATATAGCTAAATGATATTAAAGCACTATAGGAGAGTGTTATAAATTTGGTTTCTCCCAGAATGAGATCTCATAGCATTAAAGGCTTTATGTTTTGAACTGCTTACCTTCATATAGTCTATATTTTTCTTCTAAACATTTATATTTTGTTTTATTTAGGTTGGTTTTAAAAACAATGAAATTCACTTATTCTGGTCAAGACAAAGAGCTCCGAACACCATACAGTTAAAATGGCTTATTCAGATTTAACATCCCACAATTTAAAGGCATGAGTATTAATGAAGACCCACGGACTTATGACACATGGAAATGTGTATACAAAAAAGGAACTTTACAAGGCTTTTAAGATAGAAAATAACTCTCATCATTATGGGTGTATTCTGCTCAGTTATTAAATTTGAAAATCTCCATGAGTTAAAAAGACTGTGCCACTGGGGTCCCATTATAGCTCTTGGTGTTATAGCAATATGTTCTACAATGGCCATGATTGACTCAGTTTTGTGGTATTGGCCTTTACATACAACTGGAGGAAGTGTGAATTTCATCATGTTGATAAATTGGACTGTGATGATTCTTTACAATTACTTCAATGCCATGTTTGTGGGCCCTGGCTACGTACCTCTGAGATGGAAACCGGTAAGAAAAAAAGACATTCTTTGAAAGGTGAAATCTGATGTCAGTCTTATTTATTTTTTTTTATTAAAAGCCACATCACAAAAACAAAAATTAAGCACAGTGTTCCTTTTGTCAATTGCCAAAGACCAAAAACTCTAATTACTTCTTTTTTTTCTTGCTTTTTGGAGGGGGAAGGCAGGGCAGTTGGGATTAAGTGACTTGCCCAACGTCACATGGCTAGTAAGTGTTAAGTGTCCAGGGAAGAATTTGAACTCAGGTCCTCCTGACTCCAGGGCTGATGCTCTATTCACTGCTCCACCTAGCAGCCCCAAAAGCTCTACTTCTTAATGATGACAGTCCATTTATTTTCTTTAAGCTATTTACCTAAATTATTACATTATTTAAATACTATATTAAACTGTGCCCTTTAAATAGTATAAATCCTTATAAAATATGATATAAAACCAGTTTTGGTTTCCTTTAAAATAATAGACACTTTTATATGTCATCACCAAATGCTTATTAAACACTTCATTTAAGATGCTGTGTATAATAAGTTTTAAGAATTGTTTGGTGAAAGGCATTGAACTTAACAGAAATGGTTAAATAATGGAATAAACAATCACTTGGAAAAGAAGCTATGGAAAACCAGATGAGAAAGCTGGAAAGACAAATAAGGAGGCACTCAAGAAATTATAGGAAAAAATTATTTCAGAAAAGAGAAATTTGAAAACAGCTGAAATTATATCTTAGATACTGAGACTCAAGAAGATTTCACTCTAATTAAAAGTAATGATTATATTGAACATTGATATAAATTCAGAAATAACTACTCAGATTTGAAATAATGAAAACTAATGGTCCATTGCCCCAGTAAAAATTTGACTGAAAATATGGCATAGCTGAGGTGCCACCTTCTGCCAGGAGCCTTTTGTGATCTCACTTATTGCTGTCTTTCCCCTTAAAATTATTTTGTATTTGGTCTGGACATGGGATTTCCTTGGTGTGGTCATTCAGAGTGACCTATGCAGATTAGACTGTGATCTGCAAGTGAGGCATGGGAAGGGCACACAGCCTGTGGGGTTCAGAGGCCTAAGTCCAACTTAGATCTACCTGACTCTTATCAACTGTGTCATTTTACCCCTCGCTTTGTATTTACTCTTGTTTTCTTATTTATCAAAGTGTTTTCTGTTTCCCTTCAGCAGAACATAAACTTTTTTAGTGCAGCTACTGTTTCATTTTTGTCTTTACATTCCTCCTAGCACAGTACTTGGCATATAGTAGGTGGTTATTGAATGCTTATCTAGCTGAATCAGATTGTGAGTTTTACGAGCTGGACTTCAGTTTTCTCATCTGTAAATGAGGGCTTTGGATTAGGTGGTCTCTGAGGTCCCTCCCAACTCCAGATCCTATGATTCTGTAAAGAAGGTGTTTAGCTCTTGGTCCCAGGTACCAATATGGATTGTTTCTTTTCTTTATTTTCCCAACCAAGGACAAAGCTCAGGACAGCATGTATCTCCAGTTTTGTAAAGTGTGCCAGGCATATAAAGCACCACGTTCCCATCACTGCCGAAAGTGTAACAGGTATCAATTCTTCATTATTTTTCATTATGGATTGATTCCCTTTATTCTTAGTCATATGTTTCCTTTCTTAACCACACTAAAGTCAGTTTCATGAGAATGTAGTGCAAGTCTTAGTGTTTACCAAGCAGCAACACTGCCAAGGGCCCTAACCTTAGAGGCAGAACAATTGTGATGAGTTACCAGTACTGCCACTTCCTAGTCATGTGATCTTCATCAAGTTATTTCTCTCTTTGAGCCATAGCTTTTTCATTTTAAAATGGGCAGGACCTTTGAAGCCATCCGGTCAAGTCCTTTTATTTGACACACAATGGAACGAAAGCTCAAAGTAGTAAAAGGACTTGCCTAAAGTCACATGCCCCATACTCTGCAGAGCTGGGCTTTTATCCTGGGTTGTCAGACCCCAAGAACTGTACTACTACCTCTCTGCCATGGTTTGAAGGGAACCATTTTGAAAATAAAGCACTGTATAAATATGAGCTAACATTTCTAGAAAGAATTTCAGCATTCCTTTTGTAGTCGTAATAAGATGTATCCATTTGGCTTTTATGCCACTGATCTCCATTTGCATAGCCTTTGTAACATATTTCTGGTCCATTGAACAGTCTTGAGTGTTGAAATTTTTACTTCTTTTTGAATTTGGACATTTTACATTTATAGCTTAAAATTAAGTAAATTCTTAAAAAAAAAAGAAAAAGAAAGCACTTAAGAAGTTTTAAAGTATTCACCTAGAAGAGTGTTTTTAAAGAACAACTAAACTTACTGTTAAGAAACCTGTGATAAGAAAGTGGTCATACTGAGAAACCGCAGGAGGTAGCTACTGCTTCCTTCAAACATTTGATTTGGCTTTCTAAAAGTATTCTAACAATAGTAGAGCTAAAGGAAGGGAAGGATATTTATTAGTACTTTGGTCACTGTATCATATGGTATACACACTGATAGGTTATTTTGCCTACAGGAGATTCCAACATCTAACAGTATACATAAAGGAAGGAAATCAGAAACATCTGGTTGGGCCTGTTATTACTTTCAGACCCAGGTGGAGATATATGAAGTTTTTGAGGTTTTTTTAGTGTTTTCATTGTATTCCACTTCAGTCACCACTTTTCAGAAATTGAGAGGACACTGAAACTTAGAACTATGCTCATTTCTGTACGCTGCATGTCTCAATGGACTTCCTGACTCTTGAAACAAATTGATATATAGGAGGTACCACCATGTCTTTTGGCACTGTATTGTGCTGTTTTGACTTTCAAGGCATTCATCGTTTATGTTTCTATGTGAATACTATGTGAAGGAAAGTTTTTTCTAGTTCTATAATGTGTAACTTCTCCATGACTTATGAATATGATAGATTCCCTATTCATTAGATTACTTTTGCAGACACATTTTATTGAATACAGAATTAGGGTTTTCAGCCCGTTCTATATACCTTTTGTTTTTCATTAGATGTGTTATGAAGATGGACCATCATTGCCCATGGATCAACAATTGTTGTGGTTACCAAAATCATGCATCATTTACATTGTTTCTCCTCTTAGCACCACTGGGCTGTATTCATGCTGCTTTCATCTTTGTTATGACCATGTATACTCAGCTTTATAATAGGGTAAGAGATTGTTTATTGGTCATCCAGTTGTCAGGTTAAGTGTTAATTGTGATGATTACTTAGAATCTTACTATAACTATTCTCCCCACAACTAAAAGAATAAAATTAAAATTATAGAACTTTCCTTTATAAAAACTTCTGTCCTTTTTTCAAAACAATATTAAAATGTGTAAAAGTTTATTTAACTCTAGGAACTGAAATGTAGGTGTTTAATACATGTTTGTTGTTGAATTGAAGTGAACAAAAGAAAAGTGATGAGGAGGAGTTTAGGTTAGGCCATGAGGTCCTGGAGATTGCTGCAACAAAAGAAATCCTTTAAACACTTGATTCATAGCAAAGGGGAAGTGAACAGGGGAAAGATTGGAGTTAACTTGATCTAGTGTTTTATGCTCTTTTAAACATGTACATTTGTCTTAATCTCACCCCAAAGTTGTTAAATTAAGTAGAGGAGACTTGCCTGACAGTACTGAAAAATGCCCAGTTAAGAACATTTATGAATTGATTTCCTGCAAACAGATGTGCATTGGAGCTATTGTGCCAAATCAGATTCATAAAACATCACTTACTTTAATTGCTTGAATGAAAGCTCTGCATTAACAGTTTAGGGACAGTTTGTAGTATTACATGTAGAGTCTCATCATTATCCACTACCAGATAATTCCAGTTTTTCTATTTTAGATCTCCTTTGGTTGGAATACAGTAAAGATTGACATGAGTGCAGCTAAGAGAGATCCCCTTCCTATTGTACCCTTCGGATTATCTGCATTTGCTGCCTCATTATTTGCCTTGGGATTGGCTGTAGGAACAACTATAGCAGTTGGTATGTTGTTTTTTATCCAGGTAAGTTTGACAGTTACCAGTAGTTAAAGGTTCAGAGTTGTTGGAGTTGAGGAGACTAAGGATGAACTTACATTTAGGAAATGGAGAACTGTTTTTTGGTTTGTTTTGACCTCCATCTAGACCACAAATTAACTTTATCTGAAATGGAATTATCTAGATAACTGATTCAGTCCTTCACTTTATTTTGTATGTGTGGATACAGATATCTACAGTGTAGAAAAGGCAAGACATTTTCAGAATTAAAATGCTTAGTCAAAAGTTAACACTGGTTTGGAAAAGTGCTTAAAGCAGAATGATAAAATGAATTTGGGTTGTACTGTATACTTACTCTTGACCTAAAATGAATGTCTTTGAACTTCAGTATCCCTGTAAACAGAGGTGAATCATATCAGCAATAAATTGACATCCTTTGGTACAGATACAGGTACAGAGTGATATTAGTTATATGTAAGAAGCAATAGAATATTGAAATAAAATGAATTCAATAAGAAAATTTTATTGTTTCTTGCTTAACTATATATAAATTAACTACAATGGCTTATTATCTGGATTTCTATGAATATATCTTAAGCTTAGGGTAGACTAAAGAAAAGGCGATAAAAGACTTTATTAACAAAGTATGTATATATTAACAAGTAATATATAGCAGCTATTTCCTTTATACCATGAAAAATTTTCAAAGTATTACTGCAAAATGTTTATCTGTATTTGAAATTTGGTTAATTACTGAAAAGAATGAGGTATTTTCCTAGTCTTCTTTGAACACTGTTGATTTCTCTATTGATGTGGTTTTTGTCTGTCTAAAATTTCACGTAAATGGAGCCCATCGCTTTAAATAATTCTTCAACTGTGTCATTTAATTTTCAGATGAAAGTCATTCTTAGAAATAAAACTTCTATTGAATCATGGATTGAAGAGAAGGTAAATTTTAATGCAGCATCTACTTAATATTAAAATAACATGGTTTGAATATGTTAGCTAAAAAAAGCCTAAAAATTATTTGCTCTCTTTAGTTGTTTGCAAATTCCATTTAAAATAGAAATAGAACACATTTTGATTAATCACCCATTTAAATGTACCAAACAGCCAAAAATATGTTTCTGAAAGATTATTAAAAGGCCCTTAGTCAGTCACCAAAAATTTATTAAACACCCATGATGTGCCAGGCATACCTGTTTAACATTAGCTGGCTTCCTTCAGCTTGGAGAGAAACTCCAACCTTACTATCAGCAAATGCTTCTTGGATCTCCTGTTTCATCTCCAATTAAGAACTAATCCCTGATATCAAATTAGCCTTATAGAGTTTATGTTTCTCATGAATGAAAAGTGCTAGCAGTCACTCAGTTTCCTTTTTACTAAATACCTGTATTATATATATCACTATGCTACAGAAGACCCATTGCACTAACCCAACACATTATTACCCCCAGGAAAGGTAGGGCTTCTCTCTGTGTGCTGATTATGATACTCAGTTATATTTCTCCATAGGTGGCATGGACCTCTTTTTTCTAAGACCTCTTCTGTGTGGAAGGATACAGAGCTTTCTAATTTAAATGGAAATATCAAGATATATTTATATGGTAGCCAGTTATACTGTGTTAGAGAATCTTGTATCTTTTATGATTTTTGGTAATTTTTATAGTTATAAGATCTCAGATCTTTAAAGTTGGAAAAGACCTTATAAGTTATCTAGTTCAACACCCCTCCCCCTCCCACAGCCCCCCTATTTTACAAATAAGAGCACAAAATGCAATTTATCTGAGGTACACAGCTAGAGTTCAGGTTTGAACCTAGGCCCTCTGATTCCAAATCTGACAGTTTTTTCACTGTGCTATGCTTTCTCCCAATTCACATCACGATGTAAGTAAGTGCCACAAACTTTCTAGCATAAAA
The DNA here is from genome assembly GCA_028646575.1 of Pseudocheirus occidentalis. Taxonomy (NCBI): domain Eukaryota; kingdom Metazoa; phylum Chordata; class Mammalia; order Diprotodontia; family Pseudocheiridae; genus Pseudocheirus; species Pseudocheirus occidentalis. The sequence goes on from CM053598.1 coordinate 81,694,903, forward strand.
CATTTTTTTAATCAAATCACCATCTCGGGGAGTTTTCCAAGTAGCAGATTATAATAATGATGGTGGGGATGATGATGACTCATCATGTAATATTCCTAAATAATATAAAGTATTTATGACAGTCTTGAGTAAATTGACTTATTTACAAAGAAAGTACTTTACAAAATCTATCAAATTTAAGAAATTTTTTAGAAGAATAGAATTCAGGTACCTGCAGAAGTTTTGCTGTAGTCAAACTCCCTCACTTTAAGCTTGTTTTTAAAAAAAAGGATCAAAAGGGTGAGGTAAACTGTCTGAACTCACATAGCCAGACCTGGAGGGTTCAAGACTAGAACCTATATCTCCCTCATTCATGCCTGGTTCTACTGTAGTACTACCTCAAATACAGAGACATTTTAAATGGTCATTTTTTTAAAAGCAGATATATCTTACTTAATTCTCAGTCACTAGCTTCAGATGTAGATAGCAGATTTTTAACCATTTTGCAAGTCATCAGTAGTATTCCTTTTCCAGACACTAGGGGTCAGTGGTTTCTAAGAAATGAACAATGGCCTATTAATTTCACTAAGCTAAAGAAAAGAACTTAAAGAGTGGAAGGAACTTTCTGTAAAATCTAGTCCAACCCTTCTCCCCATTCTAATTCAAAAGCTATCACCAGCAGTCCTTTTTATACCAATGGAGGGGAGTCCTACCCAATGATGGCCTCATACTTCTACTCTTGATGATGAATTTTGCTCATGAATAAACCGCACCTCTTCAATCTATTTTTGATCCATTCTTTTCATTCCCTTGTACCCAGATACTTCTGCACTGTGGCAGTAGCAGCCTCAGTTGCTTGTATGTATAAATTTTAATATAGGAATTGCTAAGAATTTTCTAAGTGGTTCAGAGCCGTTTTTATTTTCTGCTTTAGTTCCTTCCTATATTATTAAGATGAATGAAGTCATCTATTTAGAGAGTTTAGTTTGGAAAATTGCTTTGAGAAGGCAAAGTTCTGATTAAAGTCTAAATGTTAATCGTTATGTAGAAAACTAGCATAGAAAAAATACATCTTAACATGAGTTCTAGTCTCAGCTCTACTGCTAACTTACAATATGACATTAGGTAAGTTAATCTCTTTGAGTCTCTGCTTCCTCAAAAGTAAAATCAAAAGGTTCTTTTAGGTAAACCTTAAGATTTTAAAGTTGTATTAGTCTAGAATTCATATCCCAAGAAACATAGTCAATTTATAAGTTAGAGTAACATTTTATGAAATAATTTATGAAAATTGTTTTTCTGGATTAGTGGTATATTGTATTGTTTGTTTAAATCTGCAGGCCAAAGATAGAATTCAGTATTATCAGACAGCTGAAACATTTATTTTCCCCTATGACATGGGAAGCAGGTGGCAGAATTTTAAACAAGTATTTACATGGTCTGGGGTTCCTGAAGGAGATGGACTAGAATGGCCAATAAGAGAAGGATGTCATCCATACAGCTTGACAGTAAGTGTTTTCATCAAAACGGACTTTCCCTTATGTGAATCCTTCTGTTTCAACTACAGCATGACAAAACTACTTTTGTATCAAAATTTACCAATTTACAAAATTTCTCCAAGTTCAGTCTTTGTATAAATTCTGTCTTCATCATATAACCCCCTTACTCAAAATATTTTAATTGCTTCCCAGTATTCATGAGATTGTCTAAATTTAGCCTGATGTTTGGAGCCCTCCACCTACCTTACTAGCCTTCCTCCACAACTCTCTTATATGGATCCTCTCTTCCAGTCAAACCAACTTTCCTCACCACGCTCAGAATATGCCATACACACATCAATCTTTGCTTATCTTTTCTTGCCCTGCTCTACCTATGCCCTCTAACAGACTGTCCAAATTCTATAGAATAATCAAAGTCTACCTCTAAGGCCTTCTCAGCCTTTCTGTCTTCTGAACTGATACATTGTCTTATGGCTGCTCTTTTGTTATTGTGTCTTTTTATTTAACTTTCTTACTTTTATTTAGCTATTAGTTTAATGTTAGAGGGTCTATCTTGTATCTCCAGCTAGAGTGTAACCTATTTGAGAGGGGGAACTCTATATTAATTCAATGCAACAAACACTGATTGTCTTCTTTTTTTTTAATTTTTAAAAATTAAATAGTCTTATTTACTTTTAGTTTACAGCATTCAATTCCATAGTCCCTTGAGTTTCAGATTTTCTCCCCCTCATTTTCATTCCCCCCCATCATGGCATCATGCACTTGAATATAGGATCTACAAATATCTTCACATTAATCATTAGTCAGGTTGAAAAGAAGGATTATAACTGATGGAGTGATCAGCAGGAAAGAGGAAACAAAACAAAATGAGAAAAAGAAACAGAGCAAGTAGTTTGTTTCAATCTGCACTCAGACTCCATGTCTCTTTCTCTGGATGTGGATATCTCTTCCGATCATAAGTCTTTTGGAGTTGTCTTATAACCTTACATTGCTGAAAGGAGCCCAGTCTATTTAAGTTAGTCCTCACACATACATTGTGTCTGTGATTGTGTACAGATTTCTCCTGGTTCTGCTCTTCTCGCTTAGCATCAGTTTATATAAGTCTCTCCAAATTGTTATGAAGTCTGTCTGCTTCTCATTTCTTATAGCACAGTAGTATTCCATTACATTCATATACTACAACTTGTTTAGCCATTCCCCAATTGATGAGCATCCCCTTTTTTTCCTATTTTTTGCCACCACAAAAAGAGCCACTAGAAATATTTTTGTACCTTTGCGTCCTCTGCCCACTTCTCTGATCTCTTTGGGATATAACCTTATAAGTGGGTCAAAAGGTATGCTCTTATTTATAGCCCTTTGGGCATAGTTCCAGATTGCTGTCTAGAATGGCTGGATCAATTCACAGCTCCACCAACAATGCATTAATGTTCCAATTTTTTCTCATCCTCTCCAGCATTTATCATTATCTTTTTTTGTATAAGACTCTTTCTTAAACCCAAGGAACACAAAAATGAAGATGAAGCTGTTTCTTCCCTCAAAGAGCATATAGTCTGATAGGGGAAATAAAGATAGGAACACAAATAAAATACAAATTAGAATATGAACTCAGAGATGAAAAAACAAAATGCTATGAGAAATTCATAGAGGGAAAGATTTCTTCTAACTAGAGGGAATTAGGAAAAGTTAGGGAGGAAGTGAATCTTGAAGATTGGGATGGATTTCCACAGGTGTAAACAAAGGGAATATTCCTCATAACTTCTTCACAAATACTGGTGTGTATGTATGGGGGTGAGATGAGGGGATGGGGCAAGCAAAAAAGCACAGAATTTGGACGTTAAGAGATAGTGTTTATGTTCCAGACATCACGTAGATGTACTAAGTACTTTAACAGGTTCTTAATTATTATTCAGTAAAATAAGATCTCAGTACCATGGAGTTTAATGATTGTAAGAGACTCCAAAGCCATCAATTCTAAATAATACCTGACCAGAAATCTCCAACAAGTACTCACTCGGCCTCTGCTTAAAGACCTTTACTGAGGGGAGGTAATCCATTCCACTCTTATATAGCTTTTAATCTTTAGGAAATTTTTCCTTAGATAAAGCCTAAATTTGCCTTTCTGCAGTTTCAACACATTATTCCTTAGTTCTAGCTTCTGGGGCCAAACAAAATAAAACCCTTTTTCTCTCAAATTCTTGAAAATGTCAATCATTTCCTCTAAGTCTTTTATTCAGTCTAAAAATACCTAGTTTCTTTAGCCCATCTTCATGTTGCATGTTTTTAGTATCCTTCTTGCCCTTTTATGACCGCCTTCCAGTTTGTGTCACCTAAACTGTGGTGCCTCAAATGGAATTCATTATTCTGGCTGTGACCTGACCAGGGCAAGGTAGAGCAGAGCTATAACATCCTTTGTTCTGGCTGCTACATCTCTCCGTGAGGCTAAGGATCACATTAACTTTTTTGGCTGCTGTGGCAGACTGTAGACTCATTGAGATTAGTGTTCATTAACTCTCAGATCCTTTTCATAAGAACTATTGTCTATTTATGCCTTCCATACCCTATACTGATAATAGTCTTTTTTTTTTAACCTAAACATAACTTAGGGTAGTGGATAGGACAGTGGATTTGGGGCATAAAGACCTACATACAAAACCTGTCCTATACACTTATGTGTACCCTATACGCTCTATGACATTGTCCAGATTGTTTAATCTTTCTGTACCTCAGTTTCCTCATCTGTAAAAATAAGATGATAAGGATTTGATGGCCCACAAAGATTTCTTCCAGCACTAAATCTTTGATACTATGAATTTTATAAGCCTTATTAAAAATTTACTTTTATTTGGTTCAACCTATTACTCTAGCCTCAGTATTTTTTAATCCTATTTCTTTTTCATCTGACATATCAGCTATTCCTCCCAGCTTCATCTTGTCTGCTAATTTGATTTTTAAAAAGTCATCTATTCATTCAAATCATTGTTTAAAATGTTCAGCAGCACAGAGTAAAGGACAGATCCTTAGGGCATACTATTAGATATCTTCCTCCAACTTCACATCAGCTCATTAATGATTATTCTTTCTCTTTGGTCATTCACTCATTCCTAAATCTAGCTAGTTGTATTATCATCCAGCCTGGATCTTGCTTCTCTGTTCACAGGGATGATATTGGTAAATTTTATAGTTTACTTTTTTTTATTTACTATCTCAAATTGATGTCAAATCTGACATCGGGCTTAGCCTTCTAGATCTTTGGATTCAGCCTTTGGACTGAGTCCAAATTTTACAGAACAAATCCTTTTATTAAGGGTATTTGTTCTATGAAGTTTGGATTCAGTCAAAGAGCTGCACTTGAGGACCTAGAAGGTCACATGTGGACTCAAGGCTGCAGGTTCCCCACCCTCAAGACTGCAGGTTCCTCACCCCTCAAAGCATTATCTGTCTCCTGCCTCTCTCTCTCTCTCTATATATATATATATGTGACCTTTAATTTAATGATAATTTTAAGTGCAAGAAAATTATGATATACTTAGGTTACTGAAAACAAGCACCTTTTTTTAATAGAACAAAATGGCCTATTTTTAGCACTGGAAGAAATTATTAAAGAATTAGCATGTTTTATCATTTTTATTTTTTCAAACAGATGGAACAACTGAAACAGAAAGCAGACAAGAGAGTCAGAAGCGTAAGTGTTTCTTTCTTCCTTTCTTTTAAGGATATTTTGATATATTTTGGTTTTACATAATAATCATATCTGATCTTTGATGGCAGGTCCGCTATAAAGTAATAGATGAATACAGTGGTGCTTGCTGCCCTTTCAACAAAGGTATCAAAACTTTCTTCACAACTCCATGTACTGAAGAACCTCGAATTAGCCTAAAGAAAGGGGAACTGATTTTAGTTACCAGAGGTTTAAGGTAAGTAATTTGTTGTACTAGTTTCTTTTTCTAATGACAAAATTTCTAATGACAAAATTTTCTAATGACAAAATACCAATCTTAAAATATTTTAATCTTTTAAATATTTCAGACACTGGATGTATGGAGACAAAATTCTTGATCATTTGGCTACAGAAGGTATGGAAATGGAATAGTTGTTGAAGATGTTAGCATGCTATCTATAATTTTAAATTCTAGATATTAAGATGCTAAGTCATCTAAACTATCACTTCTACATTTTGTTATAAAGGGATTATCTTTTCTATTCCCTTAAGACATTCGTATTTAATATTACTTTTTTTTACTATAATTCCTCTTTGTAGTTACAGTTAACTACACAAATTAAATAATTAAGTTACTGCAATTAATATGCAGTTATTTCATTAACAAAATGAAATGTCAGTAAATAAATTGAATACAGAGCAGCTAGGTGGCGCAGTGAATAGAACACCGGCCCTGGAGTCAAGAGGACCTCAGTTCAGACACTTAACTTACTAGCTATGTAGCCTTGGACAAGTCACTTAACCCCAATTTCCCTGCCCTCCAAAAAGAAAAAATAATTGAATACAAATTGTACTAATTTGATTTTTTTAATGTTGTGCTTTTAGTGATAAAACATTCAAGATACAAATTTTTTAAAAAGGAAACCTGTTCCATTTATATGTTGAGTACAGACAGGCATACTTTGTTTATTAAAAAGAAAAACAATGAGTGATTTGCTTTACAAAGGGATTGCCAAAAGAGGGAGCTCTTTAAATGGATTTGAAATCTGATTCAAGTTATAATAAATACACCTTTTGTGTGAGTAAGACGTTTGCATAATTATGTGACATGACATATTCTGTACCTCAGTATAATGCATAAATTGCTTCTAAGGATAATGTGTTTATATAGTTCTTTAAGGTTTACAAAGTACTTTATGTTTATTCTTACTTGACACTTAAATACCCTTTGATGATTGATATTACAAAAATATTTTGTTTTGTTTTACAGATGTACAATCTGATATTTATATATTCAATAGTTTACCCATAATTGCAGAACTGAGACTCAAAATACACACACACCACACACAAACACACACACACACACACACACATTTTCTAAGTCCACTGATCTCTTCTTTGTACCATATTTGTTCTCCTGAACCAATAAAAACAGACCATTTTTTCCTTTTCAGATTATTGTAATTGGAAAATCCTGGCAAATGTTCTACATTATCTTCATTCATTTGCCAGAAGGGAAAGAGGTCGTCTTTAAATTAGTTAAGACCCAGAATGTTTATATGCCATAGTAGTAATATGGTAAAAGATCATTCAGTTTAGAATGATGACTTGGATTTTAATCTATGCCCTGCACCATTTACTTTGGGTAAATCACTTCTTTACAAGAGGCTTAGAGTAAATTATTTAAGACACTTTTAGCCCTCATCTATAATTCTTGAATTGTACACAGAAGGAACAGCTGGTATAGAAAAAACAATGACGTTCAATCAGAATGACTGAAAGGGGAGGGGACTTGGGGGAAATAATAGGCTTCACTTGCTCATTTGCAGATTGAATTCAGGGTATTGACACCAGATTGTTTGATACTTTCCTTTAGCCTTACAGAAATTTCTTTTCTCTTTAGATGGATCCAGAATACGAGGATGGTTCCCTAGGAAATGTGTGGAAAAGTGTCACTATGATGCTGAAACTGAACAAGTATCTGAGGGAGAAAAGAAAAATAGATAGCTACTGCTTTAGGAAATGACTTATTCTTTATGACCACACCATTACTTGAAAATTGTATATACTACTACAGAATTATGCAATGGGCCTACTCTGGATAAAGTGTTCTTTTCCTCAAAAGTGCCCTAGTGCCATGATTTAAATATTTTTATTACCATTTTGTAACTGAGAAGCCATTCTATATATGCCTTTGAATTCCAACCTGCTCTCATCACTCCTCCCCTAAAAGGAGGAACACTTCACCCAAGTAAGCATTATTGCATTTTCTATAGAATTTAATTTTTTAAATTGCGTTGCACACTACGGACCTCACCTACAAATGTACTTCTTCCCTCCCAGGAAAAATCTGCATGTGACTTTTATTGCTTTTGCTCCTTCCTCAGTTGCTGTTTCTTATGAAGTGGTATCCTAGAAACTGTAGAATATATTTTGTCAGGTTAAAAAAATGCTCAATTTTGTTACCTATGTCTTTTAATAATGCAGATTTTGTCAATCACAAATAAAGAACAATGAGTGTTCTCTATATCCCATGGATCTCACAGTGAGTTGTATTTTTTCCTCCCTTTTTAGCAGTGGTAATAGGGTCAAGGTAGAAAGCTCTTGCCTTAATTCAGTAGTTAGATTTAGGATCTAGAAAATTATTTAACACAGTGGAAAATTGGCTATCGGAAGTATACAGAGATCTTCTGAAATAAATATCACTTTGATATAAAAAGAACAGTTTAAGAATTGGTCCTGAGGGGTGCCGAGGTGGCACAGTGAATAGAGCAAAGGCCCAGGAGTCAGGAGGACCTGAGTTCAAATGTGACCTCAGACACTTAACACTAGTCATGTGACCTTGGGCAAGTTACTTAACCCCAATTGCCCTGCCTTCCCCCCTCCAAACAAAAAGAAAAAAAAGAATTGGTCCTGAGCTTAGCTTAGGTTTTTAGACAAAGAGTTCTAATTTATTCCGTTCAAAAACATGTCAAGGAAGTGTGTTTTTAATTGGATTTTTAACGCTTTAGGATCTCATTGCTCAGACTGGAGAAGACGTCTTTTTTCCAGTGATGGCAGTTAAGGCCCCTGCAACTTTTAATGACCAGATCATGATTTGCATTCTTCACTGAATGCCTGAATAGAGTTGCTCTGTCTGGTGAGTGAGGGGTTGTACAAGAGCACATGTTAAGTATACCTAATAAGGAAAATACTTTGAAGAACAAAAGAAATATTCTTCTAAAATATTTTTGTGGATATCTTTGTCTTTATGTCTCAATTTTATCTGACCATATCCCTTCCCTTTCCCTACCCAGTGAGCCATTCCTTGTAAAATTAAAGGGGATAAAAAAAACAATTCAGCAATATCAACATAATCATCCAAGATTGACAGTGTTTGCAGAGTCCCATGACCATAGTACCCACGGTGCATTTTTCCAATTCTTTTCTAGTGCCAAGTATGTTTATGATAGTTACAACAGTAGTCAGTTTCATTACATTGTTCTTTCTGTTTATATTGTTGTAATCTTGTATTTTCTGGTTCTGCTTACTTCACTTTGCATCCATCCATATAAGTCTTCCCATGTTTCTCTAAATTTTTCATCATTTCTTGTGTTACAATAATATTCCATTACATTTTTTGTACCATGGTGAATTTAGCCATTCCCCGAACAATGGGCCTCTACTTTGTGGCAAGTTCTTTGAGATTACAGAATACTGCTATGAGTATTTGCAGCATTTCTTGATATCCTTCACTTCTTATGCCAGCCTAGAAGCAGGACCTTTGGGTCAAAGGATATGGTTATTTTGGTTTCTTCTTGGGCATAACTATAAGTTACTCTCCAAATGATTGGGCTAGTAATTAGTCGCTAATTCATACCTGTATCGATAAGTCATTCAGTTTTTATTAAAAGCCTACTATGTGCTAGGATCAGCGTATGCAGATTCTTGAAGCATTTATGTTCACGTTATTTATCTTTTGACAGTCCCACCAACCATTTCTATCTTGTGTCTTTTTTGCCAGTTTGCTAGGTGTAAATTGAAGCCTAAGATTTACATTTCTATCATTGGTCTTCCAGATCAATTTTTCATCTATTGAGGAATGGCTCGTGGTCTTATATATTTGTGGTGGTTTTCAGTTCTATTCTTAAAGCCTTCTAGTAAAGGGAGATGCATTGGTTATCTATTTCAGATATGAAAGGCACCCTCTCATACAGAAGAATACACAGAAGGAAGGTTAGTCACTAATATTAAGTACTACAAAGAAGTCAAGAATGACATAGATTTGGTAAAGGTATTTTTTCGCTCTGGCAGTGATCAGTAGTAAACTTGCAAATGGGCATGATCATGTGTTGGGGAAGCCTACTCAATAATACAGACTTCTCTTTCCAGAGGTCTGCCAGAGTTGAGACACAATGATCCAGTAGGTAGAAAGTTAGAAAAATAAGGATAAAGAGATATTAGCATATAGGTACTTACTACAGTTTTGAAGATCAAATGAGAATGGATATAAAGTGCTCTTTGCAAACCCGAAGTCAAACTTTGACTATTATTATAGGTAGAAAAGAGGAGTTACTGTGGAAGGGGAGACTAAAAATGCGAGAGGTAGATGATGGCAAAATGAGTGATTGTGACTATTTTAAGACATGTTGTCTTAAAATGAGCGATGACTGGGTCAATATGAGGGGGAAAAGGAAAAATCTTGTTTTATTTTGCAGCTAAGAGTGAAAGAGCAAGAAAAAAAAGGAGGTGGAGAAGGGCATTTGTTTGGTAGTGGGGAATTGCTGTGAAGCTTTGGAAGGATAGATATGTTACTCATCAACCTATTTTATATTTTGTGGGGAAATGATGCAAGGAGGCTTCTGTAAGGGTGTTTGTTTGGTAGTGGGGAATTGCTGTGAAGCTTTGGAAGGATAGATATGTTACTCATCAACCTATTTTATATTTTGTGGGGAAATGATGCAAGGAGGCTTCTGTTGGCAGGATGAATCTGCTTCTTTGTAATTTGTGTTTCGTCTTGCTAAAGGGGACACCATTATGTGTTCATGATACATTACACCTTGAGCTGATTTTAGCCTTAGTAGGAAAGAAATGCAGGACCATTTAGAACAACAGTTCCAGTTTCTAATGTGAAAGAACTAACTAATGTGTCACAAGGATAGAAGGTAACATGGAAGTTCCCCTGTATTACACATGGCCCAGAACTACATCTCTTAAGATTATATGGAATAAGTTCAGTCATATAAGGGCTTATCAAAAATGCCTGAAATATCTGAATTTGTCTGATCTCTATGCTCTCCTTCTGTTAGGGAACAGAAAACATCATTTTGTGACTCAAATTATTTTACCTCTCTGAGTCCTAATTTCTTCTTCAATAAAAATAGCTTAGCTAGCTGATCCATTTTTATGTCTACCTTGTTTTATGTCTGTCACTAAATGAGATTTATTCATTGGTGTAAGAGAGGAGGTGGGTAAGCTTACCAGACCGAAGAGAAAAGCCTCAGCCATTAAACATTTGCAATATTTTATTGTAAAAGGTTTACATTTATCAGGAGAATTAGCATATATAATCTCTGGGGAGTTGGGTTGGTGGGACAGTAGCTGAGATGCATAAAGCATGAAGGACCATTTCCTTTGTGGGATACTATTTCTTCTGGGTCTACAGTTGTGGTAGCATCTCACTTGCCAGTGGGTCTTCATTCCTAGTTTGACTGGTTTCTACCTAGGACTTGATTTACTGGAAGAGTACTTTTTTTCCTTTGTGGCTTCCAGGTCAGCACCACACTGCAAGGAGATGTAGTACAGGCTACTACAGGAAAAAGCAACATAGAGGACAACATTTTGAAGTGAGTGTTTCTATGAGAATCAGTATTTCACGGGCCAGACGGTATTGGAGAATACTGGTGCCCCCGCTACTTTAAACCTCAGACACAGCTGTGGCCTTTGTTTGACCAGAAACCTGACCCAAAAAACAGAGTGGATATAAAAATGTACTTCTCTTGATACCCAGCTAATCATAAATGAATCTACCATTCTGATAGCAGCATCTCGGAGAAATCTATGGTGATTGTTGGATTTAAACATTTTAACTTCATTGATTTTAGTGACCAAGCAGCTAAATTTCCATAGGTGAAAAGGTACTTTTAGTGTTACACCACAGCACCTAATTGTTAGAGCTATTATTCAGTTAGAATTACCTGAAGGAACAAGAGCATAAAATGAAGTCACACCAGTGGGCCTTTCTACCTGTTACAGATTGTCAGTGAGTTAATAAACCAGAAAGCTTAGAAGTGGGGCTCAGACCTTGAAGGTTTGTCTATGATGTTACAAAATACACCTACAATAGCAGCATAGTTTGAGGAAAGGTCACAATCCCAAATGAGGAGTCTTTCCTCTTCACTGAAAGAGGAGATCATCAGATTTTCGTTGTTGAATGGTTAAAGCACCTAAAGTTTTTCATCCACCCCACAAGGCAGCACAGTGAATGAGCAGTCAGACTGCCTCAGTGTCCCCTTCAGTCAGAAGTACCTCAAGCTATTCTTTGATAGTTTCATATAGTTTATCAATTTGGCTCCGAAAGTATTTGGCAAGCTCTGCCCGCTTTGCCTTCAGTGTGGGTGTCAAGAGTCCATTTTCAATGGAGAACGCTTCTGGATGAATGTAGATGTCTTTGACCTAGGGAGGGGAAAAAAAGGAGAAAAGCCAATTAGAAGCCAATTTACTAACATTGATTAGCATCGGCATTTTCTCCCAAAGACCTCTGGTCTCCCAGAAATGTCACGTGTTTTTTTAGGTTCAGGTACAGATAATGAAAAGAGAAGAGAAAAAGGGAGTAGGAGGAGGGTGGGACAGAAGGATTTGAGATGTAGCCTAAGAAAATTAGGTCTTGTTCGGAGCACTAATTTAGTGAGTAACTGCTTTACCCATAGCCCTGACAAAGACCAGGCTTCTGGTGTACTAACTTCTTTCCCTACTTCCCCAAAACAAGTGTCCAATCTAGTTGTGTTAGTAGCACACATTCCAAACTCAACTCCCAAAAAGTTATTACACATTTTCAAGCCCATTAACCACTACAGATACATTTTAAGAAAAAAAAAAATGTCAGGTGAGATGTAGCCAAACATAGTATGGCTATCAAGGGAGTTCAGAAGGAATATTTTGGCACTTAACACAGGTGAAGGCTACCTGCTTCCCATTTGGACCTGAAGTCATACTTACTTGTTCAAAGGACTTGAGGCCACTCTGTCTGCCAATTTTCAGCATGTCTTCCAAAATGCTCTTCTTTACAAGCTAAGAATACCAAACAACGGACTTAAGTCCAGCTCTCCTGAAAGTGGGATTTTTTTTGTTTTTTTGGTGAGGGAGGATAGAAACAGGACTTTTTTTCTGTTTTACACACACACACACACACACACACACACACACACAGACATGTTTTTCCTCTATATCCACTTTGCTTGAGGGTAGGAAACTTCACTTTTATCCTTCTCCAACACTAAACAAAAAATAAGTGCTTAATAAAGTTTTTTTATTTACTTATTAGCCAGAAGATTTATAAAAGAAGACTTATTTACTGGTATAATCCTTCCTTAATTCTCAATGTCCCAGAATTATGAGGAGAGTTCCTACATCCCATTCCAAGTGGGACTGAGAAAACTCATGAGAAAAACTCGTCTGATATCTTTTATTTTATTTAAACGATAGGCCTAAGATAAATGAAAGATGCTTTTGAAACTTACCTCATTTAGGCAGAGCTCCTCATGGGAACCCTGGACCCCAAGTTTTGCTGCAAACTTAGGAAATACATCTGGGTCAGGAACAATCACACCCACTAAGGATGACTAAAAAGGAAAGAGATGGACTTAGTGCTTCTAAGTGATCCAGAAGTTTCTTTCCCACAGTTAAGGGAATTGGGAATGGGGGTCCAAGAAAAGGGAGCTGTTTTTTTTTTCCCCCACCTTGGGTATGGCTGTCAAAAATACTTTTTTATGAAGTAAATCAAAAATACACATTTTGGCCATTATTTTTTTCCTTCACCAATTCAGATGCAGTAAGGATATCTCTTCCTTTAGAAAGAGTCTTTTTCCCCACCCCGTCACTGACTTAGGCTGTTTCAAAGATGTTATTTTTGTTTCTAATTGGTCTTCAGTGGTCATTACCTCTTGGCACTTGGGCTTATAAAGTTTCTGTAAATTTTGGAGACAGCTGTGTGATTCAGTGGAAGGTGTTAGATTTGCAGTCAGAGCCCTAGGGTTCAAATACTGGCTCTGCTACTTACTACTGTGTTGAACTTCTCTGGGCCTTGTATTCAACTGTCAGATGGGGTTTGGACTAAATGACCTCAAAGGCCCCTTTAGCTCCATGATCCTATCAGTTGTTCTCTCCCCCTTTCCAGGTCCATAATATATGTCTACATGTATGTACTAGCAGTACTTATATTTAAAAAGAAATATGGGGTGGTCATTCCCACCTTCCAGTCTTAAATCTATTTAATCAAAAGGAATCAGCATAAGTTTTTTCCATCTCTAGAAATGCGTAGTCTTAATTCCTAAATTCCCCCCCCCCAACTACTTTGTTGGTCAAGTTACCCTTAAACTGTCTCCATGGACAAAGACTTGGGACACTGGACCACTCCCAATATATACATTTTCTATCTTCTCTGGGGCAATGTATTCTCCTTGGGCCAGTTTGAAGATGTTCTTCTTCCGGTCAATGATCTTCAGGGTTCCATTCTGTATACAACAACAATAGCTGTTAGAATTCTTTTGGCCCTATCTAGGACATCCACCTCTTCCAGTCAGTCCTTGCTCTTATTTCTGCTATTAAACAAAAATAGCAGTGGTTCACATTTATATAGCATCTTAGGGTTTGGGGGAATATTTTCCTCACAACCACCTTTGAGGTAGATAGTGCAAAGTTAATATAACCTTTGAGCTTGTTTCTTCATTTGTAAAAAAAGTAAATATGTAGCCTACCCACCCAGGATTACATAGCTGCTAACCTTTAGCTAGTAACCAGGTTCAAATCCATATTTCTGACTCCAAAGTTCAGTGAACTATTATACCCCAGTTCCTCATTTTCTCCATTTCCCTGTTTAAATTGTCAGTAGGGGTATGGGGGAAGGAGGAGAGGGAGTATAGAGGGGAATAGTACAATTCTTAGCATATAGAAGGCAGAGAGATAGTATGTATGGTGAGTAGAATGCTAGACTTGAAGTCAGAAGACCCAAGTTCAAATTCTTGCTCAGATACTTACTGTTACTCTGAGCAAGTGGGACAAGGGGCAGTCCATCCTCTAGCTTATAAAGGCAGATGAATGGGTGGTAGAGTGGGTAGCATCCTAGACTTAGAGTCAGGAATACACAAGTTCAAATCTTTACTTGGAGACTTGCTAACTGTGTGACTCTGGGCAAGTCACTTGTTCTTTCTTGGCTTCTGTTTCTTCATCTGTAAAGTGAGAGGGTAGGACCCAGTGACCTCCAAGGACATTTCTAGCTTTAAATGTGTTATCCTAAGAATCTTTATTTTTGTCAAATAGGTCAATATCAAGCCCAATTTAAGGAGAATTTGGGGTTGTTATTGTTTTTAACTGGTTGTGTCAGTGTTTGCCGTGGTAAAGTATATTAACCCATGTCCAGATCCCTTAGAAATAGCAAAGGACTGTACGGGTTTAAATTTTTTTTTTAAGGATTCTTTCTTTTCAGTTATTACTGATTGATAGCGTAGTACCTTCGTGCAGGTTTGGAGAAGTCAATGAAACCTGTTTGTTGCAGTAAAAATATATCTGGGTAACCAAGACTAATTAGCTGAGATGATTAGTGCTCAGGAGTATATCTGTCACTTTTCTTAAGAGTTTATGCCACAATCTAGACAGTGAGCTAACCATTTGTTTCATCATTATCACCATGAGAGGTACTCAGTATTTACAAAACTGAAAAAGAAGAATTGCTCGCTCCATATTTAAATAAATATGTGGGGTCCAAGAACTGTTAGCATAATTTAACCCTTATAAGATTTGGATCTGTGTGTAGGGCAAGATTCAAAAGAAAAAATAAAAAGATTCTTGACTAACAGTTAGGTTTTAGTATGTGGAATGGAGGTATTTGGGGCAATGTTACTAGATAATTCATATAAATGTACCATATAATAACTGGCACTTCAGTCCTGTAAGACTCATTTATTATATGTAGAAGAGACCTTCCCTCATCTTATAGTAGAGATTACTGAGGCCCTAGAAGAAGGTGTACTTGCTTAAGGTCACATAGCTAATTAGTGGACAGACATGGCAATACTTAGGAGAGTCCAGGTCTGACTCCTAGGCCAGGTTTTTGTCCCATTCTATCACATTGTCTCCCAGCATCTCATAAAAGAGCTGGATGTAGCAAAAATTCTGAAAGATTCACTAGCACCAAGTGAAATAAGTTAACTAGCATTTCACATCTTTGTCTGTCTTGAATAATAAAATAAGCCCATCAAACTCAAGTAATTTGCATTAGGGCAGAGATAGTTCTACCAAAAGTGACTTACTGGTAACCAACGGCCAATGTCTCCTGTGTGAAGCCAACCATCTTTGTCAAGAGCTTCAGCTGTTTTCTCAGGATCTTTCAGGTAGCCTTTGAACACATTGGTGCCTCTGATGCAAATCTATAACAAAAATGCACATACCGAGTAAATAACAATCACAACCAAGGCAGCTGGGCAGCATAGTGAATAGAGCACCAGCCCTGAAGTCAAGAGAACCTGAGTTAAAATTTGGCCTCAGACACTTGACACTTACTAGCTGTGTGACCTTAGACAAGTCACTTAACCTCAATTACCTTAAAGTCCTCCCTTTAACCACCCCCCCTAAAGAAATCATAACCTCCCTTGATCTTCAAGTTTAGTCTGCCTGCCCAGCTAAACAGTATTCATGGACTCCCTCTTGGGATCATCAGAATAACTAATAAAGCATTTATACATATTCCCTCATTTGATCCTAACAACCATGAAAAAGGTAGAACAAACACCCCTACTTTATAGATGAAAGAAATGAGGCTCAGAGTAGTTTAAAGGAAATACCCAAGGGCATATAACCTGAAACCCAAGTCTTTCTGTCTCTAAGTCCAGACCTCATTTCTACCAGGATGCCATATACCTCTCCTTCCCCATTCACTGAAAAGTAATTCATGTCTACTACATCTTCAAGCTTTACTTCATTACAGGCAAAGGGAACTCCAACATGACCTAGAACAAGTCAGAAAGGAATATTTATGAAGTTTGGAAAATAAGCATATGCTAGACTAGTATTCTACAGGAAGAAGTTGGGCAGGCCATTTATTTGACTTGGGACTTGGCGATAGGGCTATGTGACCCCATTACCCACCTTCCAACCCCCCCAAAATCTGGCTTTAAATGACTAGAAGCCTGTATTCATTTTCCTCGCTAGATGCCTTACCTGTTGTCCAGTCCCCAGGTAATGAAATTGTGCAGCCAGCTGTGCACTCAGTCTGACCATAAGCCTCATATACCTGGGGAAATGAAACAACCTTCAGACCTGGGCTGCTTTGAACAGCCTGAAAAATCTTTCCCTTAAAATACATCATAGATTGAAGCAACAACTACCACAAAAAGTTCAATCACTTCCTTTTTCCTCCTGCCAGGGTAGAAATAAATGGAGTAGTATATCTCCTTTTGGCCAAAACTTTCCTTTCTAAGCTTCTGCTACCCAAGATCCAGCCACCAAAAAATATTGCTTTAAAAGAGTAAGGCCACGAAACTTCCAGAAGTACACAGCTTACCGGGCAGCCCAGTGCAGCTCGGAGGAATACCAAGACTGGGGAGGAGATAGGTGCAGCTCCAGTTACCATAAAACGTACCTTCCCACCTAAAACTGCCTGTGCAAGAAGAAAGGAAAAGGCTTCTATTCATAGTGAGTCATTGTTAAATCTAATCCATCAAGCCAGAAGGAATCTTAGAGATTTTCTCATCCAGTCCCTTCATTTCATAGACAAAACAATCTTAGGAAAGTGAGGTAATGATGTGTGACCTTGGGCAAAGGGCAGCACCAAGATTTAAATGCCAGTCTTTATAGTCTATCAGACTATATATTACTACCAAGAATTCAGGTTAGCAAACATTGATTCATATATAATCATGAGAACCTAGTGATTCTTCATTCATAGGAACTCCTAAATCTATTTCTTTTCTAATTTCTTAGATACCACTATAAAGCATGTCTTCCTTTTTACTGCTAGATACATACAGCCTACTTGACTTCTCATTTCTTTTATCTTTTAGTGCTGTATAAACTGAAATGATAGCTTCTCTCACCCCCAGCCAGCCATCACCACCACTCTCTAAAAAAAAAAAAATTCTTTCTTGGACTACTTTTTCTGCTTGAAAATTTTTACTGTTGAATTACCTACAGACTAAAAGTTCAAACTCATTTGCTTAGTATTCAAGGTTCACTACAATCTATTCCAAGCCAACTTTTCCAGCTTTATCTCCTACCATAACCCTTTTTACAAATCCTCCACTCTAGTCATACTAATCTTGTAGTCACTAAATCCCAAATATAGCTTGCATGTCCCCAGTTCTGTAATTTGGCTCCTACCGTTTCCCTTCCTGACATGCCTTCCTTTCAAACTTCTTTGTTGGTTTATCCAGATCTCACCCATCTGTCCCCAAACTACCATGTCATTTTCAGAAACCTTGCTCAAACCATGTATGAAGCATTTCAGTACTAGAGAAAGAAGGAAATTATCTCAGGCAAAACTAAGTACTTGTTTATACCATTCCCTGTGGAATTTATTGGCTAAGTTTTCAAAATAATATGTCATTTACTGATTGATATTGACCTTTTCACATAATGATGCCTTGGGTGCCCAGACTGGCGGGGATGGGAGAGGGGTGAAGATATGCTCAAGGGCAGCAACTAGACCCTGTGTCTCTATCTCAGTATGATATCAATTTGTACCTAACTGAACATCCATTGAATGTGATATAAAAAATACAGCATAGTCCCCGGACTTGAGAAAGTTAGTCTTTTGGGGAAGACATTACATGAAAGATATGAAAAATTGGTTAAAAGGCTGCTGCTGTCTATGTGGCACTCTATTAAGCATATTGGACACTTCTATTCTTTACAAAGCAAGTAAACAAACTTTGTTAAATAGAATCTATTCCCCTTTGATAGATAAGAAACCTAAAGCTATGAGAAACTGCTCAACTTGACCAGGATTATATAACCAACACAGCTAATCCAGTTGTCCTGACTCCTGGATCATTGGTCTTTCCTCTAAGTCGTTGCTAAAGTTAAATCAAGCACTAACAACAAGATTCTAGGGATGTTAGGTAAGGCAACTGACCTTATTACTGTGACCTGACTGGGGTGATTCAGTCATGAGCTCACAAGAAAAAACAAATAGAGTGGATAAGTGAAAGCTCACAAAGCACTCCAGAAAAATAAGATTTCACAAAACCAAAGCCAAAGCTTATTTCTCCATCAAGTAGAAGAGCAAATGTAAACTTGGTGACCTTAAGAGGCACATAGCCCCCTGTACTCTAGCCTGGGCAATTAGAATCGAAGGAGGCAGGGAATGCAGCTCATTAATAACATGAGGCCCTTGCACCTGTGAAATAATGGAAGTTCTTGCCAAGAGATTTTGCATGAAGGCACCTGCTTGGACACTATTCAGGGCCCAGGGGACATAATTTTCTGTGCTCTGCCTTGTATTCTTGGGTATTTGAGACACTGGGGTGAGAATCCCTGAGGAAAACAAATGGGCATTTGCCCCTGGGTAGGGATGGGGGGGGGGAGTGGGAGAAAACATCTCTCCTTTTATATATTTCTACCATAGTAGAAATGGCCCAATTTAGTTGTAAAGGGACTTGCCCAGTCAGCTTCTTGGAGTTAAGCCAACTCTAACATGATCCCCCAGATAAAAGGAAACACCTAGGTATAGCTTGCCCCACAAGCAACATATGTACACACACACACACACACACACACACACAGATATACCTGGATTTTTTTAAATATGAGTTTATCCCAGATGCTATCTTTTCGGACAATGCCTTGCTTTACTTCACTGAATTTCCTAGAGATGGCCAGATTCAACAAAAACTTCTTTAAAGGTGTCTTGGCTTCACTGTGAACCTATAAGAAAACAGTTCTACTTGGTGAGAAATGTTTTGGATGCATATCTGCTTATTTCTCCATAAAATCACCAAATGTGACTAATAAGCAAGAGAGGCTGATTTCCAGCTCTGTATATGAAAACAAGTGACATAAATTAAGTCACTGGCAGATCACCAAGGAGCTTCATGGCACCAAATAAGCAGAAAATAACTGACATTTTACTTTTTTCTCCAAATTCCTGGTCTATAGCAATAAAAAAAATATTTATTGAATACTTCCTATGTATCAGACACTATGCTACTAAGCACCAGGAAATACCAAGAAAGGTAACAACAGCCCTTGCTCTCAGGGAGTGTATACTCTAATGAGGGAAGACAACATGTAAAAAGCTAGGTATATCAAGATCTATATTGAATAGATGGAAGGTGATGTTGAAAGCATAAGCATCCAAGGTTGAGGTGAGTGCACCAGTAAGGAAGCAGATCATTCCAGATGTGGGGAGCAGCCTGTATGAGCAAAGGTAGGGAGACTAGAGATAGAATGTTCTGTGATAATAACTGTAAATAAGCTGTAACTGGATTGCATAGAAAGGAATACTTAGAAGGGAGCAAAGTGTAAAAGGACTATAAAGGTAGGAAGAGAGGCCAGGTTATGAAGAATCTTCAATGATAGAACTTTCTGTCTGATCCTGGACGTAGTAGGGAGTCATTGGAAACTACTGAGTAGGGACAGAATAACTCATTTATGAAAATGACTTTGGCAACTAATTGAGGATGGTTTGGAGTAGGGAAGACACTTGATGCCAGGAATTTCCCCACCCCATGCCCAAGCATAAACTCCCTAGTAACCACAGGATTTACAATTGGAAGGGATGATAGTTACCTAGCATCCAGTTGGACCTAGAGTCCCAATTTCATTTTGTAGAGGGCCCAGAGGACAGTGTAGGTGAAATAATGCCCAAATCACATAGGTAAATAGGTAGCAGCTGTAAAATTCAAACCCAGATCTTTTAAATCTACATCCAGAGCTCTTTTCACCATGCCACATATTACTTATATTGTTTGGATTTAGTAATGGACTAAGAAATATTTAGAAATTAATTTAATTGTAGTTTAAAGATTTCCTAAATACTATGCTACTCTTTTTTTTCTGGATGACCCTTGGTCATTAAAAAAAACAAACAACAAAAAAAAAACCGATCCAAAACCAAAATATAAAAGGAAATATAAAAGGAAATAATAGTGGTTGACAGATTGGTGGTATTTTAAGAGGAATGGTTGCTAGGAATGGTTCCAAAAGACCAGATTTCTTTGTTTTAAAGGATTGCTACTCTGAAAACTGCACACATACTTGAAAGAAATACCTTGTCTCTTCCTTATTTAACTATCCTCATAAAACAAACCTTATCATAGACCCTGTTAAGAAGCCGAGGAACCACTGGGAACACAGTTGGCTGTAGGGTTTTCATGTCATCATTCAAGAGCCGGATATCTCCTTGGAAGAATCCCACTCTGGCACCACAGGTATAAATAACAGCCTATAGAGGAAGTGACACGAGTGATCAGTTTTCCTAAGATCCAAGGCAGGACCTATCTTATGAAACTGGTCAGTTCATAGACTCCTAGATTTGGAAGGAACCTTAGAGGCCATCAAGCCCAACCTGTTGTGTCCAAGAATTCCCTCACTCCTGCATCCTTACAAACCTTCATCCAATCTTCAACTGAAGACTTCTAATGAGAGAAGAAATCCCACTTTCTCCACTTCCTCCTAGGGCAACCCATTCTAATCTTGGATAGCATTAATCATAAAGGGGAAACATTTCCATATCAAGCCTAAATTTATCTCTGCCATTTTTACTCATTACTCTTAGCAATCTTTGGAATCAGATAAAACAAGTTTGTCTTTTGGACCCCTAACCTTTCCTCTCTTGAGTTTTTCTTCTCTAATATGTTATTCCTTTGCCCCTCCATATGTCTAGCATCATTTGCTTTCTTTCTTTTCTAACCTATTAAAACCTACCCTCAGGAAAGGATCTGAAATTCACTCACACCAAGGGGAAAATGATAAATCTCTGAACTGTCTCTAGTAGTACAAAACAATCAGGGCTTTGACCTAGGTTAGCAGAATTCAGAGGTACTGATAAGCACCATCCTAGGCTATTCTGCCTCATGCTCCAAATGAGTTCTTCCCTGCCTTACCCAATCCTCAGCAATGGAAGCCTTGTCACAAGGCCTACTTCTTCCTCCTGCTCCTGAGTAGCATAGAATCTTCATTTTCCATGGTGCATTTTCTTCCCTCCAACAGCTATAGACCAAGTAAGCTCTACCTCTTGCTTGCCACAGATAAAAAAAAATTCTTCTTATATAAGAAATACAGTAAGGTTTAATATGTTCCTTCTAGGAATTTGTTTTTCATATAGGGACAATCTCTACCTAAAAGAATGAGTGATTTTTCAGTATTATCTCTTAGTTCACAGGCCAATGGGAGATATATTTAGAGAGTGGGAAACTCTGGTTACTTAAAGGTAGCCTTGCTTTCACTCATCAGTTTAGCTTCAGAACAGCTCCAAATAATAAAATTAAGCTCCCCCATCTTATTCAAGGAAGTCTTTTTTGTAGTATAGTCTCCTGACTGATACTATTTTTGAATAATTGCAAAGACCCCCATGATTTATTATTCCAAATTTTCTTATTCCCTTCCCTAGTGAAATGATTTTCTTTTCCTGGTAAGATCAAGGTTCAGCACTTTAGGGAAAATGATATTATTACATACATGCTTTTATTTTAACTGTCTTGATCCTCTAACAACCCTTTTAGGTAAGATTATTGTTGTTTAATAGATTGGATAACAGAGATACAAAGTGGTCATATTACTCAGTTGGCTAGTGGCAAGAGTGGGGCTTGCTTCCCCTTGTGTCCACTAAAGAATGGGCCCACCAGAAATTACAAGTCTATCACTATGGGAATCTAAAGAATTGACCTCTCTTCTAAATAGTTAGATGATTCAAGATATTTACCTGTACAATTCTTTCAAACATATGAGCCAGAGGAAGGTATGATATTGTCACATCTTCAGGTGTGGGTTCAAAAGCATTCTAAACAAAGACATTAGCACAGATTTTTAAAAAAGAAGAAAAAGTCACATGATTCTATTATTTTTCTTCCATAAATTTAATTATTTTTTCAATTAGTTATATCTAATTGCATTTAGTACTATAATGTATGATGACCACCCATATCCAAAGACAGAAGCAGCTCAAGACCCATAGGAGCAGGGATTAGAGGTTTTTTTGTCACTGTGGACCTATAGTTTGTTTTATCCTTCTACCTGGTCCATTTTTCATTCAAACCCCCAACAGATTCATGACAGATTCATTTTCAAGTCTCTTTTCTCCATTCCAACAATCACTAACCTCAACACTTTTAAGAAAAGCTGCAGAATTTGCAACAACATTCTGGTGTGTCAGCATGGCTCCTTTAGGATCACCTATAGGAAATGAAAAGTGAGGAGGATAATTTTAATTCATCTTTACAAAGAAAAGACAGATGCAACTGTAGTCCAATTGTTCTCGTTGTCAAAAACTGCACCTTTACTGAAGATATTGTTTCTTAGAGATCCTACCGTAGAAAGCCTTGGTCACTTTCCAGTTCCATGTAGATGATGCCAGAATCTCTTATCTCTCTCCTTTGCTTGATCTTCATCCAAGTCACATTGGCTAATTGGTTATCTCCCACAGTTCTGTTCTTGGCTGTCTTGTCTTCTCCTGCTATACTGTTTCATTTGGTGGTCTCATGAACCCCATGGATTCAACTATCATTTTACACAAATTATTCTGAGATCTGTTAGTCCAGACCTAACCAAGCTCTCTCCTGACCTCCAGTCTCACATCTCCACCTGCCTATTAGACATCTCTAACTGTGGCAAGCAAGAGGTAGAGCTTACTTGGTCTATAGCTGTTGGAGGGAAGAAAATGCACCATGGAAAATGAAGATTCTATGCTACTCAGGAGCAGGAGGAAGAAGTAGGCCTTGTGACAAGGCTTCCATTGCTGAGGATTGGGTAAGGCAGGGAAGAACTCATTTGGAGCATGAGGCAGAATAGCCTAGGATGGTGCTTAAACTTAATATGTCAAAAACTGAATTCTCTCTCTTTCAAACCCTCTCCGCCTTCTAACTTCCTTATTATTGTCAAGGGTACCTCTATCCTCCCAGTCATTTAGGTTCTTAACCCTGGTGCCATCCTCAGTTTTTCGCCCGCTTTTATTTCCTCTATCCAATCAATTGCCAGGTCTTGTTGTTTCTACTTTCACATTTTTTCTGTATTCATTCTCCTGTCTCTCCTCCAACACTGCCACCATCCTGGTACAGACACTTATCACCTCACACCTGGACTAATAGAATAAACTTCTGGTCTCTTTACCTCAAGTCTCATCCTACTCCATTCCACCTTCCACCCAGATGTCAAATTGATCCTTCTAAAGCTCATGTCTGACCATGTCATCCTGCCAAATTCAGTCAACTCCAATGACTCCTTTTTACTTCCAGGATCAAAAAGAAAGTTCTCTATTTGGATTTTATAGCCCCCTGAAATCTGGTCCCTTCCTACCTTTCCAACTTACTTATACCTTACATTACTGCTCATCTCCTTTACCCCTCATGTATTCTTCAGTCCAGTGGTACTGACTTCCTTTCTGTTTCTCATATACAACATTACATTTCCAACTCCTGGTGCTTTCATTGATCATCTATCTCCTGTGCCTAGAACTCTTATCCTCCTTATCTCTGCCTCTAAGCTTCTCTGACTTCCTTCAAGTTTCTTCTAAAGTCCTGCTTTGTACAAGAAGTCATTCCTAGTCCTTCTTAATATAAGTGCCTTCCCTCTGAGATTACCTCCAGCTCTCTTTTTTCCTTATTTCTCTCCTTCCTTCCTTTTTTCTTCTTTATCTCT
Organism: Pseudocheirus occidentalis; assembly: GCA_028646575.1. NCBI lineage: Eukaryota > Metazoa > Chordata > Mammalia > Diprotodontia > Pseudocheiridae > Pseudocheirus > Pseudocheirus occidentalis. The sequence goes on from CM053598.1 coordinate 81,719,083, forward strand.
TCCTCTTTTTTCTCTCACCCCTTCTTTTTTCCTTCCTTCTTTCTTCCTTTCTCTCTTTTTCTTTCTTTCCTTTCTCCTTCCTTCTGTCTCTTTCTGTCTCTTTCATATCTAGTTGTTTGCATATTGTCTCTGTAAGCTCCTTGAGAGCAGGGACTATTTGTTTTTTGCTTGTCTTTGTATCCTTGGTACTTAGCACAGTGCCTGGCACATAGTAGGTAATTAAAAAAATTTGTTTACAGATTCTGTTCCCCAAGTTGCTCTCCATTCCTCTGATTCAGTGAAACTGTTACATTGGGATAAAGTTCATTCAGGACAATAGAGAGCTTGAAAACTCCTGGGAAAGTCAAACATCTTTACCTTCTAAAAAGTCTAATGTAAACTCTTAAGGATGGCATTTCAGATCCTTCCATATGCCTATCCCTACCCCACAGGTAGGACCTTATCCCTGTTTTTTTTTTTCATTAAAATACTTGGCTCATCTTCCTGTACACTTATTCACACATTGCTACTCTATTTATTCTGCTATCTGGATATCCTGTACATTGGTGTATATTCATATTAATAAGTCTGCTCTCTAGGTGACTGCATTTCAATTATAAGATACCTAGCAGTATAGGATAAGCAAATTGCTTTTAAAATATAATTTTTATTGATAACTATCTCTGTGCTTTCTGTGAAAGCCTAGTCAGTGTTTTGAAGTGCTTTCTTCACAGTTCTTTGAAGTGTGAAATATATTCTCCCCATTTTACAGATTAAGAAGTAAACTAAGGCTCTGAGAGGTGAGATGACTTGTTCATGATCACAAAGCTGGGCAAGTATCTCAGTTGGGATTTGAACCAAGCCTCCTAATTTCAATGCTTTAGCTATGATAATATGCTAACCCTAAAGGCACTTCCAACTTTTCATAAGTCCATTAGTAAGTAAACCACTGACTGACCTGTTGTCCCACTGGTGAAACATACAATGCTGAGGTCCTCAGGTTGGGGAGGCTGGAAAGAAAAGTACAAGCACGTGATCCTACTATAGTTCTTGATTATCAAAAATAAACAACTCAAAATGTGAATATAAGAAGATATTAACTTACCACAGGTTTTTTGAAATTCTCTTTGCCCAGAGCCTGTAGGAAAAAAAAGTCATCCAGAAAAGTGAATAATTAACTAAGATGGTAAGCCTTACACAGAAATTTTACATTGCCATACTCTTTGGGGCTACCATCCAACCTTCCCCCATAAGGAAGAGCTGGTAATAAGACTATATCAAAAAATACTTCCACAGGATAAACCCTATCCAAACTAACTCTTAACCTCTGACAGAGGAAGTATGTGATCATGACTGATGCTATGGAAGAAAAGAGATAGAGAAGGATCGTCTGTGTCTTAGTTTTTATCACCTTATTGGTTTTATATCATAGCTTATCCAACTATGACATCTCAAACCTTATCTACATTTTTTTCTTTCTCTTTGTCCCTATCCCTATTTCTGTCCCTATCCATGTCCCTATCCCTGTCTCTCTCTTTTTTTTGAAGTTCTAAATTTATTTATTTTTTGCATTCATTTTTAAAATTTTTGAGTTCTAAATTCTCTTATTACCCTTAGACTCTCCCCCACCCATTGAGGAGGCAGGCAGTATGATACCCATTATACATGTGAAATCGTGCAAAACATTTCTATATTAACCACACTGAAAAAAAGAAAAAAGAAAGTGAAAACAACATGCTTCAATCTACACTTAGTTCATTTCACTCTCTGAATGTGGATAGCATTTTTCATCATGAGTTCTTAGAATTGCCTTAGACATTGTACTGATCAGAGTGACTGTCTTTCATGATTGATCATTATTACATTATTGCTGTTACCATGTACAATGTTCTGGTTCCACTCACTTCACTTTGCATCAGTTCATATAAATTTTCCAAGTTACATACATTTTCAAGATACAAAGAAATGCTATATTTGTGCCTTTCTACTCATTCCATAGACATCTTATTTAGTCCAAAGGGAAAGTCTTCAAAAGCTGCTTTCCTAGGCTCTTTTCCATTCACACTCTGAATACTATAATCCTGCACAACTCTGTTATAGCTTTCCTTTTTTTTTTATTAAGCAAAGGATACTCTAGATTGCAAAAGGAGTGGCCCTTCAACCACCTCACAAAATCCCACATGGCTTGTAGTCTTAACTCCTGTATCATACCTCAGCATCATATAGCGATAAGATTTCAATTCCAAGCTTCTCTCCTCTTTCCTTAAGGCTATCCTCAAAGGAGTCCATGAGGATTATCATCTTCAACCCTAAGGTAAGGCCCTTTTCAACATTCTCCAGTAGAACATTTGCCTTCTGGGGTGTGTCACAAACCACTGTGGCAATCTCCGCTGTAAGGCAGAACCAAAACCAAAAAGATCACCCCCTCATGGCTATATGCCTTTCTGGGGTAAGTGGTAAGATTCAGAGACATTCAATGTGCAATCAGAGATTACATCTGCAAGTAAGACTTATAGGCATGCTACATGAAACCTATCTACCAGGAAGGGAAAAGGATAACATCATTTAGAGAATTAAGGAGATTCTGAAATAACTTCCTCTGAAGGGCAAAATAACATAGCATATGCAAGAGCTGGTTATTTGCTTGTCTACTAGAGTTTTCTCATTCTCTTATGTGTCAAATTAAGGGTTTTTATCAGTGAGGGTCTATGATGTCCTAACTGGCTATTGATTTACCTGTCCTGCTGTATCTAATCAACCCAATCCTTTTTTACTTTACATCCTGGTCGTCATCTTACCATCAGCCCTGCCTTTGGGCATGAACTCTCCAGCAACCCTCCTTGACCTCTGCTTTCTAACTCTGGAAACCATAAACTAAGCCATACTGCCATAGCTGCCTAGTAGGATGTGCCTACCTGTTCTCCTATAGCTTACCTTCTCTGAGACTTTCCAAAGTGAGATGCCCCTCCCTGACTACCATTCCCTTACATATGTTTTCTCCTCCTATTAGCAAGCAAGTTCTTTCAGAGTATAGACAGTCCAGCTTTTGTTTTTGTATCCCCAGCACTTAGGTAGCACTAGTCACTTAATAAGCACTTAGTGATTTTTCATTCATTATAAATTTAAAGTGGGAAGAACTTTAGAGGTCATCTTTTCCAAGGCTAATTACAAATGAACAAATTAAGATGCAGAGCCATTAAGTGATTTGTCAAGGGTCACATAGCTGGTAAAATGGCAGAGCTAGAATTTGAACAATCTAAAGGAAAGATTTACAATTACTGCTAAAAAAAATCAAAAGTGCCTGATGAATCCCACTAGCCAAAAGTACTACACATAGTTATTTGTACAGGCTTATGACTGGTACCATGCTTATTTGTTTTGTGAAAATTTCACTATTCATCTGTATATATATCATGCTGGGATTTATTTTCTAGTGGTGATATTGGATTTACATGGACACATCCAAAACCTTTCCCTTTGTTAATTATTTTTGAGTTGTTAGATGACTAGTCACATACCTCTGAAACTTAGTCCATGAAAGTTTTCAAAATGCTGAAAAATGAATTAAAACCTTTTGGCAAGCCCTACAATTTAGACAAATAACTGACCTTACTTGGGAAGAATCACCTTAAGTGTAAGCTATTATATTTCATTCAGGCTGTGTTGATATCTTCTGATTAATTTCTGTTTACTCATACATTTATTAAGTGCAATCTGCCCTCAGAGGACTTGCAATTTAATAGATGTGATTAGGCATGCATTCAAATTTTTAAACACTTCAAGTTCATAAAAGAGTAAGGCAATAGCAGTTTTGGTGAGTGGAAGATCAGGAAGGCTCTATAGGTCATGGTGCAATCAATCACCCCTAGCTAGTATACAATTTAGGGTTCTCTAGGAAGGATGATTCAATTGCCTACTGGGATCTCTTCAATATAAGTACTCTCTCCTAACAGATCTCAAGCCAGAGAACATTGTTCTTGTTCTCCCCTAAGCCTTCTCTAGATGGTTGACCTCATACTAGGGGCCTTCTTCTAGAATCTAGATCTTTTTAGGTGCCATGGATACCAACACAGCACTCTGACTGCCCATTGGTTATCACTTTCTCACTATTTAACCTGCCTACTTCTTCGTCTAGTCAAAGATTTCTTCTCTATCTCTTATGCTACTTATTGCATAAAGGTCAATGTTGGAAATGTTACATCTTATTTGAATCTACTAGTAGTGAAAAGCACATAGTGAGAGATTATAAATATGCACAAAAATCATGCCATAATAAAGTATTAAAAGCAGGCTTTTGGGACATTGAAACATTTAAAAAATATGCCACCATTCCTCCACAAAATGGATACT
>CM053598.1:81732166-81758772 GCA_028646575.1 Pseudocheirus occidentalis
CCTTGCACTAAGAAAGTTCTACCTTGTTTCAGTCTGTACCCAGAGACTGATTTCTCTTTAACCATAGAATCTGACAGAGACAAAAAAATGGCATAGATACTAAATACAATCCTTTAATATAACTTAAGCTAGAAAAATGAAGGGACAGATCACCCTTAATGTCTCATTTTCACTGGGATTAGGAAAGAAGAAACAAGGGTGGCTAGGTGGTGCAGTGAATAGAGCACCAGCCCTGGAGTCAGGAGGATCTGAGTTCAAATCTAGCCTCAGACTCTTAACACTTAATAGCTATGAGACCTTGGGCAAGTCACTTAATGCCAATTGCCCTGCCTTCCCCCTCCAAAAAAGAAAGAGGAAACCAATAAATTTATTTGGCAAAAGTAGGGAAGCTATCCATATATGAAGTCTTGCAAGTATGGTTATCTTTTCAGTAAAGTCAATAAAAGTAAATGTTTATTAAATATCTAATTAATACATAGCCCTGTGTGGTAAAGGTGAGTAAGATTAATCCTCTATCTCCCAGGGATTTTAAAGTCTGATAGGGGAAAAAAGACATACATAAAAGGAAGAAATGATACTTTGTGATAAATGTGTAGGAAGAGTTCTGTATCTTGTTGGAGTTCTAAGAAAGGGGTTCTCACTTCCTCCTAGGGATGGGGAAAAGTCAGAAGAAATACCTTATGTTTACCACTTCTGACAGGGAATTGGACCTTTCATTTCATTGCTCTCAGGAATCCCTGGTGAATAAATTCCCACTGCCAATGCAAATTGGCAACCACTCCACAACTTATAGTCCTAGAAAGTCATCTGGGAGCAATACAGGGCTATGTGGACTTTCCCAGAGAACTATAGCCAGCATTTCACAGGTAGGAATCGAACCCAGGCCTTCCTGGTTCCAAAGCTGCCCCTCTATCTGAAACACTAATCTGCCTATTGAATTTAGCATATCATGATTTTCTAACTGCTTTCATACATGTTTTGTGTGCTACTAACAACTTTCTGAGTCTTAATAAGTAGGACAGTAAAGGAAGCTGAGGAAGAGAACATTAATTACTTTGTCTGAGGTCTAATAGTAAGTAGCAGAGTTGGACCATCCATGTGCTTCGATTTCTAGTATAGAGTTCTTTCTGCTAAACCTGTACTCTATGGTCTTCTCATTCTTTTCTAAAGACAAAGATGCTGACAATTCTATTTACGTTACTAAGTTGTTAATTAATTTTTCTCTGGTCCAATAGTCCAGATGGAACAACTATGCTTATCTAGGCCTAAGTGCAAAAGTGTTGTAACAAATAGTACTTGGAGCTGTTTCTTTTGGTATGGAGGAAGACTAATGAACCTTGAGCGCTCAACTTCTAATTCACCGTTAGTTGACAAACGGCACAATAAAGCTCTGGAAATACAAATATAAGTGAAGACAGTCTCTGCCTTCAAGAAGTTTACATTCTGATCAAAGGAAGCTTAAAATCTGGGAGCAGGGAGAGGAGGGAAGTAAGGAAGTCCAAATAGTTAAGAGCAGAGGTCAGAGAGGAAGGAAGGAGTTAAAAGGATGGACCTGTGTACTTTTGCCTCCATTAGGTCCACTAGTATAATCTGCATTCATCTCCAGCTGGAGTCTAATGGCTGTTGGATACAGTTTAGGAAAGGACAAAAGGCTAGAAGATGACATAGCCCAATTAGGTATTATGAGCAAAGCAGGCAGGAGCAGATTCCTTTTCCTTAAGGGACAAAGAATGTAAACTAGCTAAGAGCTATCTGGTTAACTTGGAAATCCAATTCAGAGAGAAATATCTACCTCGCGTAGCAGTGATTGCTTTGGTGAGGAAAGGCTCTCTTATGAGGAATTATAAAACCACACACACACACACACACACACACACACACACACACACTTCCTTTTCACAAAAACACAACTAATATCAATAAGACGAGAGGGAAATTTTCCCCAGAGTAGCTGGATTTCAGACTAAGCTATTCAGAGATCAAGACACCAAATATTAGCCATGTGTGGAATGAGTGAAAACTTCTCAGTCTGGGATTAACCTTCCCTCTCCCTCCCCTCCCCTGGCTGCTGTCAATCACTTTTACCTTCTTTGTCTGTTTTTCCGCCTGGGTGGGACCCTCTCCACCTCTCTTCTCTTGATGTTCCAGTAGGGAAGAATTTGGTGAGGTGAGCCTCTCCACCAATGAGAGAGGAAACAGTCAGGGAAAGGGGGCCTGACCAAATTGAGATTATACATTCTGGTTCTAACCTTTGACACACAAAAGAAAGATAAAAATAGGCCTTGTGTTCTGGTGGCTCAAATGACCATAGTATAGTGCTAATGAAGTCACATTATAGTCTTAGAAAACTGTATAAATCAGTTTTACTGGGTTTTATGGCTTTGAGCTAAATATTACTTATAAACTGAACTTTAGTTCACAGACATTTTCATTTAGTAAGAAGGACATTGGACTAGAAGTAAAGAGACAGAATGTTAGTGCTATCTTAGCTCCTGATTGCAGATATAATGTTGCACACTAGTTCTAGGTGACTAAACACAGCTGGAATTCCGAGAAGGGGGAGTCATATACAGATAGTCAGTAAAGGTTTCATGGAGGAGGTAGGCTTTGAGCTGAGCCTTGAAAGACAAATGATTTTTAGATAAGATTAAGGAAAGGAAAATATTCTAGATCAGTGGTCCTCAACCTTCCTAATGTCAAGACCCTTTAATACTCAGATGTGGGCATATCTACATGTAGGTAGACCCGCCTGGAGATGGATAGAGGAACGGTGTCTTGGTTTCTAAGATCATCGAAAGTATGTGTTTTCCTATGGTCTTAGGCAACACAGTGACCCCTGTGAAAGGGTTGTTTGACCCCCAAAGGAGTCGTGACCCACAGGTTGAGAACCGCTGTTCTAGATAGTTTCTTTCCCCTTCTCTCGGCCCATCCTTGGTACCTGAGAGACACCAATAAAAGCATTAACAGAATGAGCCTAGCATGGATGAGAAAGTGAAAGCTATATGACTTGAATATATTATATCTTCTTTGAAGGGATGAAAGGAAGTCTGGCTGCAAGAAATACATCTAATTTACAATCCTGTGGTTACTATTCAGGATTTACTTACTGATAGTGGCTTTCTGAAAATCTAAGAATGAAAAAAATAGTTTGCCTCACCTATGCAGAAGATAATATTTTTATCCAAATGGAAGGAATTAGAGACAAAAACTGATTTTTAAAAACAGAATATAATAGAAAGTAGTGCCATTAAGATTCGGGGGGAGAAGGGGAAAAGGAAGGAGAATAGATTGATATACTTACTGAAAGTAGTTTTCAATGAACTAGAAAGATCTGACATCTAGAATCTAAGGAATTGATAGCTATCTTCAAAATAACACATATTCAACTCCCTAATGGAGCACCAAAAAATATTATTGATAGACAATTTTTAAAAGAAAGAAATACAAATTATTAAAAACGACTTAAAGTATGCTTAGATTCCTTAAGTGATACAAACCAAGACAAATTGTAGATAGAGTCACTAAAATGACAAATAGAAACCAAAAAATGATAAGACTGAAACTTCCCTGGGTACAGAGAAACAGGTCTTCTAATACAGTGTTGCTCAGATTATAAACTATGGACTTTGTTGGTGAGCAAAATGGCAACAAGGTCATTAGAGCTGGATGGATCGTAAAGGCCATTCAGTTGAACTGTCTCTTTTTATAGATAAGCAAACTAAGAATCACAGAGGCAAGTGATTTTTCCCAAGGACACACAGGTAATATATGTAAAATATATTACAAACCTTTTGATCCAAACTTTCCTTTGTTAGGTAGGACTTTATCTTCAAATATAAAAAGAAGTCAAGGCAATAGGCATTTAAGTGTCTACTATTTCCCAGGCATTGTGCTGAGCACAGTGGTCCCCACTGCAAACAACTATGTACAAATAAGAGATATGTAGGATAAAATGGAGACAATTAGGGGTGGTGAAGTGGAAGACCTATCTGTCCAATAATATTCGTAGTGAATTTATTCATAATGACAACAACAAAAAAACCACACTGAAAACCATTAATTGATTAGGTCATTTGGAGGTCCAAGAAATTGGTGTTAAACAGAGGCCTCTCATGTCTGAAGAGATTGGGAACTACTCATGTAGACAAATCAAGAATTTGCTGAATTCTTATAAAGGTCCTATCCTGATTAGCAACATGACACACAAGAGAAAGATAAAAATAGGGCTTGTGTTCTGGTGGCTCAAATGACCATAACACAGTGCTAATGAAGTCACATTATAGCCTTAGAAAAATGAGTAAATCAGTTTTACTGGGTTCTATGGCTTTGAGCTAAATATTACTTATAAACTGAACTTTAGTTCACAGACATTTTCATTTAGTAAGAAGGACATTGGACTAGAAGTAAAGAGACATAATGTTAGTACTATCTTAGCTCCTGATTGCAGATATAATGTTCCAGATAATAATGATATAATATAAAGGAATTAATCTCTATGTCCAAAAACTGGTGAATAATTGAATTATAATAATATGTGAATTTAATGTTAGCATGAAATATTAATACAAGAAAATTTGGAAAGATGTAAATCAACACAAAAAAACCCCAAACCAACTAGAAAAATCACAGCTGTACACACATAGGCATATATGAAAAAGAGAAGAAAAAAGGCAAAGATAGCAACATTTCAGTCTAATTTAGGATAGAGAAGAAAGAAAAGTTGTCTTTTAATTTGATTGTTTTTAACTTTGTTGAAGTGCTAGGGCTTTTAGTAAGATTTTATTCCTCTTTTTCATTTATTTGCTGATGGTTAAGTGTCTAAAAGATTTTTAAAAGAGTAGGTACTGAGGTTTTAGTTGCCTTATGAGCATTAGATTGTGGGATCCTTCTAAGACACAGGCCACAAGGGGTCTTAGAAATGGTATTTAGAACAAATTTTGAAGTCCTGTAAAATGCTCCAAAGTATAACAGTGATGAAAAAGGAACTGGAGACATATGTCAAACTTCCCATATAGTGGAATAACAAAAAAAAAATCTGTTTGACATTCAGATTTTTACAATATTAAGTCATTTTACTCAAATAAATCAGAGAAGAGTAGCATAATCTTGAGATTATCTTGTTTTAGTACACACACCAAAGGTTACTCCTTCCCTGGTGCTGAGCAAGTGAATTAATAGGCCCTTATCAAAAGTTAAATTGATAAGAACATGTCAGATAGGAGAAGCAAATACTAGGCTTGCTGTCTAGCACCCATGCCAATGTTAATAGCTAATCATGCAATGTATTGTGAAAGTTTTTCTTGTCCCAACATGGTATCAGACCTTATACTATCTAGGCTGACCAATGATCAGGGATCAGATTATGAGAATCAAAGTACAAACCCCAAACTTTATCATAGTCTCTTGTTATTAAGGCAAACTTATCAAGTCTTGCTCCTATCCATTTACCTCAACTAGAGGAGATTGAGACATTTACTAGCCTAGGCTTTTCTCCATTGCAATTCTATTAAAGTACTCATGCCACTTCCATACATGTATCTTTCCTTTTCTGAATTCTGATGCTCCCCTACTACTCCTTGGATACAATATGGAATGTCATGCTTAAGCAACGTCTTGATCACCTCTTGATCACCTCATGGCAGTTATTACCCTTCACTCCAGCAGAGGGTAGTAACTGAATAATGCCATACTCCCTGCCCTAGTTGCTTTTGCCAGGCACTCTACCCACTACTGGGGAGCAGAGTGAGGTCTGTCATCTGTGACACTGTAAAAGAAGTTTCAGTTCAGAACCTGTCCTGGTAAGATTCTAGAAGAATAAAAGCAAGAAGCTTGAAACTTTACTTTGAAAGTTTACAGTTTCCTGATTTACACGTATATCTGCCAAAAAAGCAAGGAGGGGATTGAATTGGACTCAGTCATCATTTAAGTTCTTAATAGATATAAAACCTATCTCTTTTAGCACTTGGCACAAAGATAAGTGTTCTAAGATAACTTTTAAGTTCCCATCCACTTCTATGCATTTCCTTAGCTCTTGGGAAAGTTGATCTTAAAATATCTTTTTAATTTACTTTTTTCAATGAGCAAAAACTATTTTCTTTCTCTCCCACCTCTTCCCCACGAAAAAATTGAGGAAAAACCAAATTCTGCATCAAGCAAAACAAATAGTTAAGCAAAACAAATTCTGCATCAGCCATGAAATAGAATACTAATGAATTAAAATGGCACAACTCCTACTGGGTCATTCTTATAATACAATATATTATAATATTCTTATAGTATCTACTGGGTTCTTCCAAGATGCCTACAAACATGCCCCTTTCTCTTCCCCCCCCAACCTTAAAACCAAACCTTATTTGACACTTAAAGTTATCACCTAAAGTTATCAACCTATCTTTCTCCTCCCTTTTGCAAACAAACTACTAGAAAAAGCTATTTAATTTTGTTACCTCTATTCCCTGTCTTGAAGTTCCATCACTTCAGGCCCTTGCTGTCTTGAGGTTCTGCCTCACTTAACTAAAACTGTTCTCTAAATTAACAAGGATCTCTTAATTGCCAGATTTAAAGGGCTTTTCTCAATCTTCATCTTTCTTGATCTGTTCCTAGGATTTGACACTACCTTCTCCTCTTAGATACTCTCTCCACAACTCACCTGAGTTCTTAATATACTTTGACTTGTCAGTCACCATTCCTGTTGTCTTGCTACCTGAATATACTCTTGAAACTCATACAACCATAGTTTCTAGAAACAATGAGTCAACTGAGGGTCATGCGGCTCTTTTTACTACGTCTGTCACTTCCCAAACTGCAAGACATGTCTCATCTCTGGTCTCTACCCCCTCTTAGAATGAAAGCTCCATGGGGGCAGGGACTTGAAGGTGTCCCCAGAACTTGGCATCAGTGCCTAGCACATAGAAAGTACTTGTTAAATGCTTTTTTACTCATTCATTCATTCTATCACCCTGAATATTCTGTTGCCAAAACCTTTTGACTATGTTGTTTCTCTGCGCTCAGATTCCCAAAATGAGCACCAACCCTAGTTCAGGCCTTTGTCACCTGACCTGCTAAAAATCACCTCCTTAATTGGTCTCCTTACTTCAAGTTTCTCCTTAGTCTAATCTTTTCTTCACACAGCTGCCAAAATATTAGTCCTAGAGCACACGTCTGATAGTGTCACTTTCTTGTTTAATAAGTTCCTGTATTGCCCTATTTCCTCTAAGACTAAATGCAATCTCCTGTTAGGCATTTAAAACCCTTTACAACCTTACCCCAAACTACCCTCCTAGACTTATCATATATATTTCTCTTCTTTTACTCTAGAACCCGGGCAAACCCTCAGATTTGCTCTCCTCTCACATGACATTCTGTCTCCTATCTCCATGTTTGTCCTTCATGCCTAGAATGCACTCACTCACCTTTACCAGCTTCCTTAAAAGTCCAATTAAAGTTTTACTTGCTACATGAAGTCTTTCCTGATTTCTACTCCCCAAGCTGCCTTTTCTACTGCCCCCACTCACTACCCTGAAAATAACTATTGTATGCATGCATAGGGAGATGTTATCTTCCCGGATAGAGAATAAGCTTTTCAAGGGCAGGGATGGTTTTATTTTTGTCTTTATATCCCCATGCACCTAGTAGGTTCTTAATACTAGCACACAGTAGGTGCTTAATACTTCTTGATTTATTTAAACGTTTTATCCAAGTGGTTGAACTTAAGCTAGCCTTTCAAGAGTTGTGAACTTTAATTGCTTAAAATTTTAAATCAAATAAGATTCTTGAAATCTAGTTTAATTTCCCTAGAGTAAAAGTATATCATGCTTCAATTCCCCCCCTTCTAATATATCCATCTTTTAATTTACTTGGTCCCTCCCCCACCATGGGAGATAAGAGAGTAGAAGAGAGAAAAGAAAGGAACCGGGAAAAGGCAGAAATCAAACCACCCCACCATTCCTACCTATAAGCTTCAATTCATTGTTAAGATACAAAGATAATCTGAGGTTTCTTCCATCTCTAGATCCTATGGACAGCACACAGACTACTTCAAGATCAACAGTACTACTTCCTAAACCCCAAAGATGCTAAAGTCCACTCCTGAATTTTAATCCTGCATTTCCACAAATCATTTGGGTGTGAGGGAAGACTGATCCAGGCCTCACTGTTCTTTCTTGCTGCTCCCCATTTTAGAAGGCACCTTTCAAAACTGGTTATACAAAGAGCTCTCTCTGCCTCGGTCCCCAGAAAATAGCATCTTCTTACTGCTTGGATTCTGGGCATCCTTCCCCTACTCTCCACATCCTTATCTTAGGCAACCCAAGTTCTATGTGGTATAATTCTTAATTAACAAAGCCTCACAAAAGTCTCTGAATAGCCAGGAACTGGCTAGGGAGGAAGAGAGAGAGAGAAAAAAAATGGGTTGCCCCACAGACCTTTCCCATACTTCCACAACATCTCGTGTGCAATTATAGACCCTGTGGGGTGTTGCCCTTACCTTGTGTGGAAGCAGCATCCGTCAGGCTGCCTGGCTTTGGGAGTTTCTTCCTGACACTCCTGTCTGTACCCTAAGTCTGCCTCCCACTGTCCTGGGTTCCACTCACGCCTGGCCAATTTCAGGATATCTCTTTCATGGGATCAGAGAGAGGGCTCTCAGACTAAGTGTGGTCGTTCTCCATTTATTCCCAGATCATGTGTACACAGATCAGGCATGAGCAGGCTCTCCTTTACATACCCAGGGCTCTCCACTTCCTGGTTGTCCTCTTATAACTGAAAGTGGAACTGTTCTGACAGGAAAGAAGTCGTCCCCAGCTAAGCCTTTAACTCCTGCCCAAGAGATTTCCAACTGATTTCTGTTTCAGTGTTATAAATCCAAACAAGCCTGCCTTTAAAAAAAAAAAATCTCCTGCCACCATCCCTCACCGCACCAAGCTAAGGTTTTCCAGTCAGAGTCACCTAGCATGACTAATGTTTGAACTGAGGAGAATGGACCTAGGAAAAGTTGACCTTTAACCACAAGACTAGGAACCCAGGGACAAAAGGTGGTGTGCAACTGCCTGGGTCACACCTACCTTTAGAGTCAGCGCTCCTCCTGTTCTGACAGCTGTCTGTATAGAGACAGCTTAAAGATTAACATTTCAGGACTTAATGGGTAAAAACCCACGTAGAAGCTAGTTTCTAAGTGGCCTCTCCTTATCTCCACCCTGCCCCTCATTCAGCCCGTTACAATTAGCCTATCTTATTATGATCTCATTTACATTCTTCTAATTGGGTTTACTTGGGAATGGGAAGGCTTGGGGAAGAATAAGAAGTATTGATGAAGAATGGAAAAATGGATACTGCTTGTGGAAAAAGTGTTAATTTACTCCTTAATTTAAATTTAGCCCCTCTTTAGCCCTACACCTACTTCAGAAGTATTCAAGAATGTAAAACCATTTTTTTTCACAGATCTTATTTTTTCAAAAACAATTAGTTTATTATGGGATACTTTGCCTTTTTTTTTTTTTTTTTCTTACCAGTCATCTAGGATTAACTCTTCAGACCAGGGTTCTTAACAGATCTCTAAGTGGTCTATGGATAGATTTAAGGAGTAGAGGTTGTAAACTTGAATGGGGGGAAAATGTCTTTATTTTCACTTGTCTTTAACTGAAATTTATAATTTTCTTAAATTTTAATTTTAAAAACTCCCATAATTCTAAGAAGGTATCCATAGTCTCCACCAGACTCCCCAGGGGCTCCATGACACACAAAAAAAGATTAAAGACCTATGCTTTAGACAGTGCTAAATGACCTTAAAATCAGATCTAACCAAGAAGGCTTTTGCTAAATCCTCTGCATAATGGCGATTATCTAAACCAGTCTTTTCCTCACAGAAATAATGGACTGGAAAAAACAAATGAGGAAGATCAAGCTAAGGAGTAATTTAACCCAACCTACCCATCATCCTGACCTTTTGGCATCTATCCACTCAATCCCAAATAGCTCTTCCAATAGAGTAGAAGTCAAGAGAGTGGACAATGAGTTAATCAAAATTGACGTACCAATTATTTGGTGGTATATTTTCTTGGCAATTGGTAAAATGTATTGTGGAATGATAGAAAAAACACTGAACTGGGACCTGAGAATCCCAAGTGTTCCCACCTCTGATCCTTTTAAGCTATGTGACCCTAAACAAATATGCTCCTTCTCTTTATCTCCATTTACTCATCTGTAAAAATAAGGTTGGATCAAATCTTTAAAGGTTCCTTTCAGTTCTGAGATTTGGGGAATGCAAGAATCCTAGTGCTGGAATATCCTGCAACTTCATACATTTGGTTCCTACTCAAGGATTAAGTGTTCTAATTTACAGGTCTATGTCTCCTTAATAAAATTTAAAAAAAAATCTTTTAGAAGCACAATATTGTTTTCTCTACTTTTAGTACTTGTCAAATTCAGAAGAGAACCATGTCAGAGGAAATTTCCCACAATATAGGGCTCATTCATGGAGGCTTCCATTTTCTCCAGCCATTCTCTCAATCAGGACTTGAGTTGAATAGTACCTCTGAAGTCACTGAGTTCACATTCTTTTTATAGAGGGAAAACTAAGGTTTTCCAGAATTTTGTTTAAGTGACTTGCCCAAGGTCACAAAGGTAGTAAGTGGCATAGACAAGATTCAAACCCAGGTTCCCTAAGCATAGATCTAGAAATTGTCCAGTGAATGACAGAGGTCTGGGCACTGGATACATAGATTTCAGAATGGACAATTGGAAAGTTCTAACACTTCTGAGAATTATACCCATCCTATGTCTTTTCTTCTTCCTATAACTATCTCTCCTCATCCCCACCCCAAAAGCTAATTCTCAGACACATGTATAAAATGTCAGCACACCTTAGAGTATTAGAATTAGAAAGCATTTTAGAGGAAGCATGGTGTAGTAAATAGAGTAATGGACCAACTCTAGATATGAATTTGTTAGCTATGTGACTATGAACAGTCACAACCTCACAACCCCTCAGCTCCCTCATCTGTAAAATTAAGCTAATACCTCCTGGGTGGTGAAGAACACAGTTCATAAATCTCAGAGTGCTATAAAAATGAGATTCAATGGGAATACAGGCTAGCTGCTTATTTTACAGAGCTCCCCTCCCCAGAGGGAAAATAACTTGTTCCCCCTCCTCAAAAAAAAAAATCCAAAATACTACCCTATTAGTTAGTGTCATAGTCAGGACTCAGTCTTGGCAAACACTAACTCTGAGACTTTATCGCCTCAAGAAAAGAAAATAGAGAAAAAGATATAAACACACATACACATCCATAAGACCAGGAAGGAGATTTTATTGCAACTTACCTTGAAGGAATACTTCTTTCCTGAGTTCAGGAAATATGCCCCCAGAAAGCTTGCTGTACAGTTCTAAATAAAACATTCAAGACTAGCTGTTTTTGACACAACTGTACCTGGGGCCCACTTACATTGCCCTGAGTGGCCAACAAGGCACCTCGGTAATCTTTGTACCTGATTGCAACAGGTCCAAAGGTAGAAATTAACTGTTCAAACAGCAATGGTACACTTCAGTGAGGGAGAAGTGCAAAATTTGGCAAAAGGATGAAAAGGGAGATTGTTATGCAATTACTTTCCAAATTTTTTTTTTTAAAAAAAAGAGTGACTGCTTTGAAAGCTAACATCCAACAGAAGAAAGCTTTTCTAAATTCAAGTTAGGCCTTAGAGCATATTTTTGATTTCTTTTAGTGGAATCCTTAAGGTCTGATAAGCATAAATGCACTGTGGGGAACAGGAAACATCCTTTTTAAATTTGGCAAAAGCAACAGAATGTCAGAGTCTATGAGGTACCAAAGAAAAATGAAAAAAATGAGAGCCTTAAAAGTTGAATTTGAGTTTTGACTCTTCTTATTAACAGCAGGCCCTTAGGTAAGTCAGTCATTCTACCTATGGAACTCTAGCTTCCTTTCTCTTCTTTGTGATGCCTTAGCCAGTTGTTAGTGGAAAAAATGCTTTCGGAATTGTAGAGGGCTAAATAAATGCGAGCTGACTGAATTATCATGAGAGTTCAATCACAGATTACAAGCTGGAGCATCTAGTTGGCTCCCCCACACACACTTTTTTTTTTTTTGCTAACAGATGAGGAATAGACCCAGAGGGGTTAAGTAATTTGCCCTGGGTTTTGCAGCTAGTAATTTCAGAAGCAGGATCTGAATCCACATCTTTTTGACTGTCAAGCATTCTATCCACTACTGCTGCAATTAATCTGACCATACATTAAAAAAAAAAAAAGAATTTAAAAAAATCTTTAAAATTTTAAAAGTTCTTTAAAAAAAGAATATATTTTTCATTCTTGTTAAATTTTTGGGACAATTGTAATATCCTTCCACCCCCTTATACCTTATAGCAAAGCATAATTAAAACTAACCAACCTGTGCCAAACTGTTCCTCTAAGATACAAATTAAAGATAAGCATATGACTTAGATATTAGTGTCACCCTTCTAAAATGAAGCCGTGACCCTCTTGGAACTAGACAGTGACTATCAGTGTGAGAAAGCAACTTAGCGGTTGAATGCTAATTCCCCTTCCCCACCACCATCATTTTATAGATGTGGAAGGTGAGGCCCCAGAGAAGGGATGTAATTTTCCCAACTCTCATTTCCATGATTCTGTACAGGTTATCCCCCACCCACAGGCTTGCAAGTGACACCTTCACTTGCACTTTTTAGAATCTCTTTTGTTGTTCAGTCATTTCTGTCATATCTGACTCTTTGTGACCTTAATTAGGGTTTTCTTGGCAAAGATCCTAGAAAGGTTTGCCATTTCCTTCTTCAGTTCATTTTACAGATGAGGAAACTGGGACAGACAGGGTTAAGTGACTTGTTCAGGGTCACACAACTAGTAAGTGTCTGAAGTCTGATTTGAACTCATTAAAAATTTTTTTTTTATTCCAGACCCAAGAGCTCTGTCCACTGTACCACCTAGCAGCCCTTAGAATTTCTAGTTTCCATCAAAACTCAGTTCAAAGGCAACCTTTTAATAAAGGCTTCTCATTCTGATCCTTCCACCTTCCCATGACCTTACTCCTATGCCTTTCTGTTATTCAACAAGATAAAAACCTTCATCTCTATAGATAAACATCCTCTAGAGAAAAGAGAATTTCATCCATTTAGTAGAGGCCTTTAGATAACCCTGCTGAGTCTAACAGCCATATTCTGCTGTTAGATATAGAGGATTCCATTTCAATGTATAGCCTAACCAGGTACTATGGACTAGCAAGGGACTCAATTGCTCAATTATTATGGGGTCATCTTTACACTACCAACATAGGCTGAACAGTGTTCTGACCATCTCCCCCATTTTTAAAAAACATCTAGTTCTTATAGGCAAGCAAGCAAGCAACAATTATTTACCAAGTGCCAAGCCCTGGGAATATCAGTAAAAGCAGTTCAGTTCCTGCCCTCAAGGAGCTTACATTCTAATGGGGAAAGACAAAGCATAAAAGAAAGCTAAAAATGAGGAAAGGTGAGGGAAGGAGGTGTATGTGCCTGATACTGAGGTGGATACATGACCCAGAAAGTCTAGAGAGTCACCAGTAAAGCCTGCAAAGGAACGAAGATATGGTTGGACAGTACTTAGCACAGTTTCTGGCATGTAGTGGGCATTTAACGTTTACTGATTAATTGGACATCTTCCTTAAAATGAAGGTGCTGGGAGGAACCAGCTATTTAGGGGGAGAGGCCACAAGGGTAGAAGGGATTTTTGTTTTAGAATCCAATCTCACTTCCCAAAGAAATTTTTATCTGTGCCTGGGGAATGTTACAGTAAGACCTATGGGACAGTCTTTGCTATCATTAAGATTTTCAAGTTGGAAGACTATCTAATGCAATTTTTTTTTTATTTTATAGAAGAGGAAATAGGCCCAGAGAGGTTATAATTTATCCAAAGTCACAACAGTAGTGACTTGATGGTAGAGTCAGGACAAGAGTCAGTCACAGTCTTGTCTCTCAGTTCAGTTCTAAGTCTGCTATGTAGCCTAAGAGGTTTTTATTTGCTTCTAGCAGAAGTCTCAAGATTGTGAGGGGCAGAAGAAGTTTGGCATCATATAGACCAAAGGTTCATGAACTTAATATTTTAATAAATGTTTTTCAGTGTAATTGAATTATTTTGTAATCCTATTTATTTTTGTGCATGCAAAAATATTTTGAGTTCATATGCTTCACCAGGGTGGCCTAAAGAGTCCATGTTAGTCAATCAGTTAGTAAACATTTGTTGAGCACCTGTAACCTGCCAGGTACTGTACTAAGTGCTGGGGGTAGAAACAAAGGCAAAAGACAGTCCCTGCTCTCAAGGAGCTTATAGTCTAATTGGGAAGACAAACGAGCCATAGACAGAATAAAATGGAGATAATCAATGCAGGGAAGGCATTAGAATACATGGGAACGATCCCAAAATGGTTAAGAATCCCTGGTGGAGAAGAATGCTTAACTTGCAGTCAAGGAGATCTGGGTTCAAGTTCTGAATTGCCTGAGATCATTAATTCCTTAATTTTTCTGAATCACATTTTTCTTTGTCCAACAAAGAAAATACTTACATTACTACCTTTGTCCTAAATTTTGAAGGAATAGTCACTTTCTGGTAGGTGTCAAACACGTAGTTACTGGGCAGTTTGTACATTTGCCATATATTGCTGTTGAAATTCCTAGAAAGGAGTTTGTGTTTCTTCCTACTCAATCTAAGCATTTAAGATTACATTACTCAGTGTTAGAAACATTCAGGCCACCTCCTGACATGTCCTAGTTGGAGATAATGAAGTCTTATTTGCCCAGAATCTAGGATTAAGCTACCTAGAGTCAAACTAACTTTTTAAAGTTTTTCAGTATAGTCCTAATTTATGAAAGAAAAAAAAAACATTTTTAGAAAGTCACTTAGGCCATGGCGCAGGGAATACTCAGTTGATTTTAACAAATGCCACATTTAGCACACATACACAAAAATTCCTACAAGCCATAGAGTAGAATTCTATATGAATCTGCCCCATGTGACCCCAGTTGAAGGGGTCCAGAGTTCTGTTATAAATTGTTCTCACCTAGAAAGGTACATTCACAGTGTGGGACACAGGGCGAATCACAGGGTCTTCAGGGAAACGGAAAGTGAAAGATTGAAGGCAATAGTCTGCATATAATACAATATATGTACCTGTCCACTGCTTCCTTACTCTGTCTCTGCCTCATAACAACTATAGGAGATCTTCCCCACTCAATCACTTTAAAGATATTATAACTGCAAATTGTAAGACGCTATACAGATGTAAGCAACTAAATATTTCTCACATCAAATGTGCCGAAAGAAGCGAGTGAGACCCCAAGTGCAAATTTTGGAAGTGGATTTTATTTAGCGCACGCTGCTCCGGGCTTGCCCAAATCTAAACAGGATTTGCCAAGCGTAGGTCACTGGTATATAAAGGCTCTTAATGATCGGGAATTGTGTAAACAGGGTTTTACAACAGGGACTGGCTAGTACACATTTTAATTTGCACGTGGGGAAACCTTGACTAGTCTTCTGTGGTGAAGAAACAGGAAGAAGAGCAGAATGGAAAGAGGGGAAGGAATCAGGAGAGCCAGACTGAGGCCAAGTACAACACAACATACTGCAGGAAGCCTAAGCATTATCCCACTTCTGTTCTTGTCTACATGTTTTTAAGAAATGCTTCAATGACTCTATTTTCTGTTCCCTTGTACTTTCCAATTCTGCCCCCACTGAGGGAAAAAAACAAACAAACCCTTGTAACAAAAATACGTAGTGCTCTTTGCTTCAGCAGCATATAAACTAAAATTGGAAATCTAGTAGCCTCTACAGAAAGACAGCTTACAAATGCATGAAGTCTTCAACATTTTCAAATATATAGACAATAGATTATATATATTTTATTATACATGAGTCACATTACATATATAATATCTATAGGTCTATCTACAAAAATAATATATATAGGTCTACTTACCTCTATCTCTATTTACATCTCTATCTATATATCTATTTTTTTTCCTCAATCAACAATCATTTATTAAGAAATTATGTTCTAGGACAGGAGTTCTTAAACTTTTTTTGTCATGGACAAAATTTTTTAAATGCATAAAATACATTAGAAAAGAAAACAATTATATTGGAATAGTTATGAAAACATGCAAAAAAGTTTATAGACCCCAGGTTAAGAACCCTGGTTCTAGGTTATAAAAACAAAAACTCACAGTCCTTCCTCTCAAAGAACTATCAATCTGTTTTGGAGAAAATAACATATATATGCAGGTATATACAAAGTAGTTGATTTTAAGAAGAAACTAGGAGCTGGGGGGTAGAAAGTATCAGGAAAGTTTTCATGTGGAAGGTGGCATGTGAGCTAAATCTTAAAGGAAATGAGGATTTCTTTTTTTTTCTGTTTTTTTTTGAAGGGGAGGGCAGGGCAATTGGGGTTAAGTGACTTGCCCAAGGTCACACAGCTAGTAAATGTTAAGTGTCTGACAACTCAGGTCCTCCTGACTCCAGGGCCTGTGCTCTATTCACTGCACCACCTAGCTGTGCCCTACTACCCCCTGAAAATGAGGATTTCTAATGGAAGGAAGGGAAGGAAACTGCATTCCAGGCAAGGGGGATGCAGAGACATCAAGTAGAAGGCTATGTATGAGGTAGAGCAGACAAGAAGGGGAATAAAGTGTAATGAGGTTGGAAAGGTATGTTGGGACCAGGTTGTGAATGACTTTCAATGACAAACAGAAAAGAGTTTATATTCAAGCCTAAAGGCAACCTGGGTTCTGGCATTTATTGAGCAGAGTAACACTGTCAGTAACTGGGATAGCTATATGGAAGATGCATGTAGCCTTGTGATAGAAGGTTCCCCAGTACAAAAATATATCCTCCCCTCATTAGAGATTTATTTGGAATGAGAGAAGAGGAAAAGCAGGAGGTAGGTAGTAAAGACAAAGGAAGAAAATTTCAATTTCACAATTCTGCCTCGATTCTTTCTAGCAACAAATGTATCACTGAAAATCCTTTCCAGGTTAGGAAAGCCTATGTGTCATCAAGGATGGGCTCTTATGATCCATTCAGTTCTGGCACCCACTCCTTCACCTCTGTAGAAGGCCATAAATACAGAAGAGCTACAAGTCATCTGGCTAACCCTCATGGGAGCATGATATGCCTGCCTCCTGTAGCAGCAAGCACCCTAGCATACCCAGGATGGCTGTTAGCACAGGTTCCTAGATCTGCTTTTCTAAAGGAAAGCAACTCAAAATGGATTAACATTCTTGCTTTAATCAATCAAACATGTATTATTTACCTAGTTCAGGGAAAAAAGTCAGCACCCTGAACTTCAGAGAATACAAACATAAGTTACAAGCAGGCGAAGAAACAGATCAGCAGACAGGCTTACAGCCATCTGACCATTACATCCATACTTATTCAGTTACCAGAGAGGGAATCACCAACATCTAGGTTTTTCAAAGCCAGGGGGCTCAACTGCTTCCCAGAGTCTAGTCTGGCCAAATTATACAACTCTTTTCAAAGTAATCCGCAAAGCAAAACCTCACATCAGCAGTGTATATAGCCTTCTCCTGGATTGGAGACTGTCACAGCCCTCTTGACCCACTGCCCAATCACAAAGTAATAAGGCATTCCTGAAGGACAAGCCTCCCACCACAGGCTCTATGTGACCACATTCAGCCTGTTAGGGGGCAGAGTATACTTTTAAATCAGGGAAGGTTCTCAGAGTCACATAAGTGTACCAAAGGGCCTAGGGGCAGGGAAGATCTTCAGATTCCCATAACAACTCCTTTTAAAATTTTTATTATTTTTATCTTTGGATTCTCCTTGGGACTCTCTTAAATCTGTTCACTAGAATATCAGGGCTTCCTGTATAAGATATATATTTAAATAAACATTTACAATTAATACATGAAAGAAACTTTGGGGTCAACCTCAGTTACCATTGGCATGAAGTTTCTATGAAACCTTAATGTTGCCATGTCACCTGCAGCAGAAGAGTAGTGTTCAAAGTCTGTATTTTTTGAAGTTCCACGAGATGATGTGTTGCAAGGAGGAATACAGGGTCAAAAAAAGTGCAAGCAATGACTGAAAAGGAACCAGACTTTGGTTGCCTCGCACTGCTATTAGGTAACAAAACTGATTAACACAGTGATAAATTTATTTTCAGGGAATGTACTCTAAAGAACAGAGAGGTGTTTTCTCCTTTCTCTTCATTAGGACAGAGCTGGAGCATCCTTTCATTCAATCATCCTTTCTTTATTGAGAAATGCAAATCAAAACCATATGAAGTTTCAACTCACATTCAGCAAATTGGCAAAGATGACAAAAAATAGGAATAGTCAGTACTAGAGAAGTTGTGTGCATTGTTGCAGCTGTGAATCACTATAACCATTCTGGAAAGCAATCTGGAATTATACAAATAAAGTGGTTAAAATGTCAATATCCCAGACCTTTCATCAGTAGGTCCAAAAGTGCTTCTTTTTTTTCTTAATAATATTTTATTTTTTCAAATTACATGTAAAGATATTTTTCAATATTCACTTTTTTAAGATTTTGAGTTCAAATTTTTCTTCTCCCTCCTTCCACTTCCCCCTCCCCAAGACACCAAGCAATATAGGCTAAACATAATACAATCATATTAAATATATTTTGCATTAGTCATGTTGTGAAAGAAGAATCAAAACAAAAGGGAAAAGCCACAAGAAAGAAAAAAGAAGACTAATATGCTTCGATCTGCATTCAGATTCTATAGTTCTTTCTCTGGATGTTAGATAGCATATTCCATCTTGAGTCCCCAAATGTGCTTCTTAATACATGACACTAGCTCCTTTTCTTTATGCCTTTGCATAGGCTGTCTACCATGTCTGGATGCATTTCTGGTTCTCAGAATTCCAATTCTTAGTGTCAGTCAAAGCTCAGCTCGTGTACTATCTTCTACATAAAGCCTTTCCTGCCACCCATACCCATGATAGTGCTTCTCCCTAGAGTTACTATGTTTCCATGCCTTCTAACTTAAAAAAAAAAACTCCTTAAAGATAAGGAAAGGAAGTTTTTATTTTTGTATCTCCAGTGCCTTGTACATAAAAGGTACTTAATAAGTGCTTGTTGCTTGATTTGTGGCTTTTTCTTGTATGCTAGTACCAAGACCTACTAATCCATGTATTAGACCGGCAAGCATCTTTTAAGGGAACAGTAGAGATTCTCATTTTTTTTCATTGACCTTATTGCCAAGAGAGATCAAAGGCAAACTTTCCCTTCTAATCAAATCTGTACTCTGGAGAAGGTACACAGCACATTCTATATGCCCAAACGTGAATTTACCGAGATTTCTGAATATTTCCATTATTGAAGTGCTCAGCTAGCATCAGCATTTAGGGATAGGGGAAAAGCACACTGAAGAAAATTAGAAACAGAATCAAGAAAAAACAGGATACTGTGGGTTAATATCTATTTTCAAGAGTAGTTATAGTCAATATCATAAGCAAGCATCAAGCCAAGTCTTAAGTTGTCAGCCAATGGGAACATCTAGAAAAGACATGAAATGTAGATTTCCATCACTTTATTTCTGACTGCTTATATCTATGCAATAATGCCATATAAGAAAGCACAAGAAGGGTCTAATGACTTTAAAAGCGTTATGGTGAGTCTCCTGCTTACTTGCCAAAAACGAGGATGCTTCAGGCTCTTGTATAATTCTGAGCAGAGGCATACTTGAGATTTAAAGCATTGAACAAATTGGAAAATGCAGTATAACATGGAGGTGGAAGAAGTTTGTGTTTGTGTTTTTTAATAAAATTTTTTAAAATTAAAAAAATTTAAAATAAAGTGCATGGGGAGGGTAAGGAACAGGAGGGATTAAAAGTTATGTCCATCCTTAGTGATTTTCATAATTGGGTTGCTATCCAAGCTAAGTGGAATTAGTGGCCACAAATTGTGTCTGCATTGACCTTTCATCTCTTCCATGTGGAAAGTACTGTTGAAGTTTAGCCCTTCACCTATGCACAAAAGAAATGGGATAAAGCTTCACACGTCCTCGGCTGGAATTGGAATTAGTCCTTTCCTCTGTTAACACAGCTGATAAAGGGCTAATGTGAGATTTTGCTAGGTTAATGAAGCCCCAGATGAACTTTGAAGGGCCAAAGTTCCAATGTCACCATCTTTGAAGATGTAGAGGTCAGTGTTCTCCCAGGAAATATGACGCCAATATGATGTATTGCAAACTAAGCTGGGATAGCTACCTAAGCTGCCCTTCTCCTTCCTTAGGAAAGGGAAGGGGGAAGGGAATAAATATTTACATAGTACCTACTATATACCAGACATTTTGTTAAGTGCTTTTTACAAAATATTATCTCATTTGATCTTCACAATAACCCTTCAAGGTGGGTCTATTACTATCACCATTTTCCAGGGAAGGAAACTGAGGCAAACTTAAGTTAAGTGACTTGTCCAGATTTCCACAGTTAATAAGAGACTGAGGCTGGATTTGAACTCAAATATTTTTGTTTTTTGCCTTTTCGAGGGCGGGAAGGCAGGGCAATTGAGGTTAAGTGACTTGCCCAAGGTAACATGGCTAGTGTGTCCAGTATCTGAGGTCAGATTTGAAATCAGGTCATCCCGACTCCAGGGCTGGTGCTCTATTCACTGAGCCACCTAGCTGCCCCAAAACTCAAATCTTCCTGACTCCAAGATCAGTGTTCTATCTATCCACTGTGCCACCAGCTGGAAGCCTCACATCTGTTAAGACAACCTTCTTTTTCTGAGACCACTTCATTTAACAGAGGAGGAGACTTGTAGCAAGTTCCTGTTGTGGAACAAAGCTCTGTAGATGTGCCTTATCAGTTGTCCATCTGGTCTGGGATAGGCTAACTATACTTGGACTATGACACACATCCTTTTAAAAGATTCTGTGTTCCCCTTGCCTGTGGAGGGACTAGGTTTGCCTGTAATTTGTTACAGCTAGATATAAGGATTCCTTTCCTTAGCACAAAGCCGAAGTTACACCTCTCTGACAGTGACTGCTCCTTATGAATCCCTTTGCAGCTGGGCTCTGACATGTCTACCTCACTGACCACTTAACTGGCCATAATCCAACTTTGTTTTATGCAGGAAGGAAGCCTTGCTGAAGCACAACCAAGTGTTTTGACAAGAAGGATTGGTTGCACAGATCGCAAATAAAGCAGAACGAGCTTCGCTTTCTGGGGCCTTTGAAAACTTACCCCTTTATCAGCAGGTGGCTCCAAAAAGTACTTTATGGAATCTTAGATGGAAGGTTTAAAGGTTATTGGGAACATTTCCAAATTTTAACGTCTTTGGAGTTGCCCACAACTATGAATATCCTATAATAAATGCCATGGTAACCACATGAGGTTTGAGGGTGCATGATAAGGTTAAATGTTGCGTTAAAGAGACAGGCAAATGTGAGAGAGAACTAAGTGAGAAAGTATATTTAGAAGTGCTTTTCCTCCAATGTGTATAATTTCTAGGAAAATCCACTGGAGACTCAATAAACTGTCATCATTCAGGTGCACTTTGAAACCGTGCAATCTTTATCACCTATGATAATGAGGGCGGAAATGTGTCCCTACAGGTTGAGACGACATTCACATGGGGAGAACATATTGATCTTTTTGTAAAAAAAAAAAAAAAGGAGTTTTTGCTTTCAGACTGTAAATGTATCTTTGTCCATGGAGGCCTTTACTTTAAATGGTTAAAACCACTCGATTGTGCATGTCCAAAAACCAGCCCCCTTCTTCTTTAACAGTTAAGCTTCCAGAAAGCAATGTTAGAAGCATGATGTTAATGTCGAATTCAAGTGCCCTTCTTGCTCACCAAGAACCTTTGCTAAGTTGAAATACTTTTCTACCTTTTCTATTCTGACAGTGTTTGGGATTTACAAAGTCTTTCTATCTATTTTCTCATTTTGTCTTCAACTCTTTGAACAGGTGGTATAAAAATTAACACCCCTGCTTTTTCAGATGAGGGGACTGAGACTCAGAGAGATGAAGTGGAGTCCTGTGTGGGTTATCATATTGGGTAAAGTGAGAGCAGGTGTGATAGAGTGAAATCAACTGGAGATTTGAAGTGAGAACATTGGCTTTTAAATCTCAGCTTTGTTTCTTACTATTTCTTATGATCTCTTGCAAGCCTTTTCCTTTCCCTCTGTGCTTAAACTTCCCCATTTGATGACCCAGAAGACCTCTAAGGTGCCTTTGGACTCTCAAAGCCTCTGATCAGCCTAGGATTAAATCTATTTCCCATTACTTCCATTTAAGTGAAAAAAAGTGAGTGTTTCAGATCTCTTCAGTAAAAGAAGTCAATAGAAAGGGCATTCTGTCTCATATTATGGATTGTATCCAGGAGAGGGAAGTTCTAGGCCAGGGGTGGAGAACCTGTAGCCTTGAGGCCGCATGTGACTTTCTAGATCCTTGAGTGTGGCATTCTGACTGAGTTCTAATTTTACAGAACAAATTCTTTTATTGAGGAGATTTGTTCTGTAAAGTTTGTATTCAGTCAAAGGGCTGCACTTGAGGATTCAGAGGGCCACATGTGGCCTCAAGATGCTAGGTTCCCCACCCCTGTTCTAGACAATCACAATATGACCACATGATTCCCATTACTGAACCCAGTCCAAAAGGATAGCAACACACTAAAAGCTAGTATTGCCTCCTAAAGGCCCATGGAGTGAGACACACTGGAATTGATAAGAGTGACAGCGTTGGTGGTGGGGAAGGTGGTTTAGGAAACTGTTAATCTTAAATACCTGTGAGATATCTCCTCTAGGATCTTTTGCTTTGGAGTTTACTGGTATTTAAAACAAAGAAGAAAACAAATAAGAGAAAACTTGTGATTGAAGAAGTGTCTAAGTCAGACTTCTTGCATTTAATCCAGGCAGACTAAGAAACCATAGAAGTAAGAGCAAAAGGAACCAACTCTGGTGTCAGAGGACCTGGCTTCAAATTCTACCTCCAAAGCTTGCTATATGGGACCTTAATCAAGTCACTTGATCTCAGTTTTTTCATTTATAATGTGAGAGTGTTAGACTCACTGGCATCAGAGGTCTTTTCCAATTCTAGTTCTATGAACTGCTAAACTCTGGATAAAATTAGTACTGAAAAGACCAATGCCTTTAGAAATCTCTCATTTGTTATAGAGAATCCAACAAGGGTGGGGAACCTGAGGCTTTGAGGCCACGTGTTGCCCTCTAGGTCTTCAAGTGTGGCCTTTTGACTGAGTCCAAGTTTTAGAGAACAAATCCTTTTATTAAGGGAGTTTGTCCTATGAAGTTTGAATTGTCAAAGGGCCATACTTGAGGACCTAGAAGGCCATATGTGGCCTTGAGGCTACAGGTTACCCATCTCTGCACCAAACTAAGATCACAGAATCAGAGCTAGAAGGGTTCTTTGAGGACATATTGTCAAACATTATCCCAAGGCAGTTATCCCTCCTTTTGACTCTCCCTTCATCAGATCCAGTAACAGAGAACTCATTATTTCAACCAGGCATTGTTACATAATTGATAGAATTGGGGAGACATAATTGATTGGATTGGGGAGACTAGCAACATTGGGTTCAAATTCAACTCTGATACTTATTAGCCATGAGATTGTAGACAAGTTACAATTCCCAAGGTCCAGTTTTTTCACTTGTAAAATGTAGATATCACATGTAGTGCCTACCTTTCAGAGTTGTTAAGGCACAAATATGAGATTGCATATAAGTGCTTTGTGAATTTTAGAATGTCTTGTAAATGTCTGTTATTCACAAGGTAATTCACTCTACTGGTGGGCAGCTCAATTAAAAAAATCAACGTGGAAGAAAGTGGTGAAAAATATGGTGATATATAAAAAAAGACATTCACAAAAATCTATTTTAAAAATGTACTGTGGAAGAACTTCTCAGCAAACATTTATTCTGCACATAGTAGGTGGTGAATCTTTTGCTAGACACCAGGGTAGGCAAAGTTTGGAAAACAATCAGTATGTAATATTAACATTAATAATAGAATTTATATAGTGCTTTAAAGTTTGCAGTGAAATTTTCAATTATTATTTATGATGTATAGGATGCAAGAAGTGAGCCAGTTTGGCTGCAATGTAGAATGCCTAAAAGAAAATAGCCTGTAATCAGTCTTGAAAGATGTTGGATTTAGTGTGTGAAGGGCTTTTAGTGCCAAACATAAGATTTAGTATTTTATTTTAGCAGTAATTGGCAAGTGAGTTACTAAAACTTACTCAGTTTTGTGCTTTAGGAGTATCAGTGTGGCAGCTATGTGAATCAGAGGCAGAAAGATGAATTAGGAAGATGTTAACTATGTTGGTGGTCAGTCATTTCTGTCATGTCCACTCTTTGTGACCCCATTTAGGGTTTTCTCAGCAGAAAGACTGGAATGTTTTGCCATTTCCTTCTCCGGTTCATTTTATAGATGGAGAACTGTGGCAAATGGGGTTAAGTGACTTGCCAGGGGCCCACTAGCTAGTAAGTGTCTGAGACTGGATTTGAACTTGTCTTCCTGACTCCAGGTTTGGTGCTCTGTCTACTGTACCACCTAGCAGCACTCTAGATGAAAAGTAGTGATGGAAGATCTAAACTAGGGTTGTGTTGAGTAGAAAAAGATGAAGCTTTCAAGACCTTGTGGAGATATAAAATGACAGGAGCATTGAAGGTTGTGAACTTGAGTTACTGGAGAGATTACAGTGTGGAGGAACAGAAATAGGAATAGGTTTTAGGGGTCCAGAAGAAAAGGAATACCATTTGAGATATATTGAGTTCAAAATGCTTATAGGATGGCCATCAAGGTACAAGTGTTTAAGAGGAAATTGGTCATAATGAACCGGAATTTGGGAATAGACTGGGACTGGATATATAGGTTTGGGTATCTTCTGCAGAGATAATTGAATATATAGGAGCTGATGAGATCACTCAGTATAACAAAAAGAAGTCCCAGGACAATGTCTTCAGAGGGACACTAGGTGTTACAGGCTAGAACACTGAGAGTGATCCGAGAAAAAAGTCTGAGGAGTTACCAGATAGATAGGAGGAAAATGAAAACCAAGGAGAGCATACCTAGGAGGATAAGGTGTTCATCATTAAATGCTCCATTTTTTACATGTCCTTTGAAAATGTCTTCTGGTTGTCAAATAAATTATTCAAACAGCTATATTGGTCTGGACTTTGACTAAGCTACCCAGTTTTCTGTATGGTGTTATAACCTAGATACTTGACCTCAATCTGTATTTTTGGTCTCATTATATATTACTACCCTTTCTTATACTTTATGGTCCAGGTAACATGTTCTTCCTGCTGTTCCTTACACACACCATTCCATCTCCTGTCTTGTCTTTGTACTGACTATCCTATATAACCAAAATACATTCCTTCCCCACTTCACAGAATCTGAGAGGCAGAAGGGACCACAGTGGCCATCTACCTCAACCATACAGAAAAGAATCCCTACCATAAGATACCTGACAAGTGATCATCCAAGCTCTGCTGGATGACCTTCAGTTAGGAAGAATCCACAACCTCTTGATAAAGCCCATTCCACTTCTGGATAATTCTAATTACTAGTATGTTTTGATGTCAAGACTAAATTGTCTCTTGACCACTTTCATCCATTATTCCTGGTTCTACCTCCTCACGTAGAGTCTAATTCTTCTTATACATGAGAGGTTTAAAATTTGTGACCGCAGCTATCAAATTTCCCCAGACCTACATCAGCTCATTTCTCCAGGTTAAAAATGCCCAGTTCTATTAATTAATCCTCATATTTTCAAATTTTGAAACCCATTGGTTCCTTCAAGACTTGATTTAAGCATTGCTTTCTACATGATCCTTTCTTCCATGTAGCACCCCAAACGTTTTTTATATTTTGTATCTATTCCATATGCATTTGTAAACTTGTTGTTTTCCATTCATAGAATATGAGATCCCTAAGAGCAAGGACCAGCAAATTCATCTTTGAATCCTGAGTGCCAAGCACACAGTTTTGCTTAATATTTCTCCACCCCACCCTTGGCTTATCCAAATATGTGAACTTTTGAATAAGATTTTCCTGAGTTGAAGGTCACCCAAACTTTCTAGTGCCTGAAGAACATTGAATGTATTATAGCTATGACTTTATATATCTATGTGTATTAACATATATACATTTCATCCAATTTCCTCCAATGCCTCCTTGTGGTATGAAGGTCCTAAAAAGCTGAAAAAGTTTTAAGTAGGGGTCGAGATTAGCCTGTGTACTTGTTGTCTGAGGGGCAGTCTAGGGTAGCCCCAACAGAGGACTGATTATTTCATTTTCTGACCTGACTGACCAACATAATTCATGAAAGGCATAACAAATGTGGGGGAAGCACCCAGAATGATAAAGTCATATCTTTTGAACTTCTAAGTACTGTACAGACACACACATACACAGACCTTTTACCCTTTGTACTTTCCTATAAACACATTTTACTACAAGCTTCTGATAAGACGCATGTTGCCTTTTTACTCCCATGGATCAGAGAAGTTAAGAATCTAAGATAGGACTAAAGAGTCATCTAGGGAGCCAAGATGGCGGCATAGAAGCAGCAAAGGACCACAGCTCCCACACAAACAC
>CM053598.1:81767163-81825888 GCA_028646575.1 Pseudocheirus occidentalis
CCGGCCCTGGAGTCAGGAGTACCAGAGTTCAAATCCGGCCTCAGACACTTAACACAAAAACTAGCCGTGTGACCTTGGGCAAGTCACTTAACCCCAACTGCCCTCCAAAAAAAAGAAAAAAAAAAGAAAAAAAATAAAGTAATAGGGGAGGCTAGGTGGCACAGTGAGTAGAGCACTGGCCCTGGAGTCAGGAGGACCTGAGTTCAAATCTGGCCTCAGACACTTAACACTTACTAGCCATGTGACCTTGTGTGCAAGTTACTTAATGCCAATAGCTCTGCCCTCCCCCCTCCAAAAAGCAAAAAAATAATAATAATAAGTAAAAAAAAAATAAACTATTTCTGAAAGAGGTTTAGCATTGTCTTGGGAAAGATCCTTTCTTTTCTTTAGGCTAATCACCCTCCCTCTCCTCCAATAACCCAGAAATGACACAGACTGTTTTGTTGTAAAAGCCATGTTTAGATTTTGTGGCATGATTTGCATGGTTGCGGGTGTGATAGTTAACTTTTTTAAGTAGAAAGAATGATAATGTGGGGTAGATTTGCGTTTCTGGTTAATATTTATATACTTTTGAAGGAATCTATGATTAATGTCCAGGTAAAGTGAAAATTCATTTCATGAGGGATAAAGAGAAGAAATGAGGACTGATACACACACACGCGCGCATGCGCGCGTGCGCACACACGCAGGAGGAGGAATGACTAGATGACAGAAAATGTTAGATGGTGATAGTAGGCAGGTTTATAGTTTGCTGAAGTGGAGAAAGAACAAACATTAATTAAGTATCTACTATGGGCGGGGCACTGTGCTAAGCATTGACAAATATCTCATTTAATCCTCATGGCAATTCTGTGAGGTAAGTGCTGATATTACATGTTTCCTGATTTTCTAGAACAGGATAAATATTTGGGATCAGAGTAGGTATGTGTGTCAGAGGGACCACAGGCTATTTCAACAATAAGAAAGACCCTAGCAGTTAAGTTCTGGGGGTATCAGACATTGCAAACATCCTGGAGAAGCACACCAATCTTTGTCCCCCAATGGGGCTATTTATAGCTTAGAAGATTAAAGGGGAGAGAGAGTAAGAGGGAGAGGGAGAGACAAAGAGAGAGAGATTTGAGGGAGCCTTTGCTAATGTTCATTAAACTGTTCCATTATACAGACAGTATGCTTTCTGTAAATGTACGTTATGTAAATTAGACTTTATGTAAAGAATTTTGAAAGGCATGGGAAGATGTAATAGAAACATGTATGAGGAGAGTGTAGAAGAGAGTATGAAAAGTGTGCCTACAGTTTGTTCCCAATTTTCATGGATTTGACAAAAATGAAATGTTCAAAGAAGTGAGTAACAAGATTGTAAATTTAGCACAAGAATCAGAACGATAAGTGGATGAAAATGATGTGGAGGAGTTGATTGAGTCTCATGGAGAACTGTCTAATGAGGACCTGAGTGAGCTGCTAGTTGCAAAGATTACAGAAGAAAGGGAAGCTTTGAAACCCAAGGTCGAACTAGAAAGGTTCACAATGAAATATTTGGCAGAAGCATTTTGTCATTTGAGTGGCTTTTTTTCTTTCTTGTATTGAAAAGATGAATCTAAATACTTCAAGATTTTAAAAGTTCAAAGGCTAGTTGAAGATGATGTTGCTTGCTCTCATCCTATGTACAAGAAAGAAGAGCGTCAGCTGACCGAGCTATCTCTTTATAGCTTCATAAAAAATGTTGCACAACCACCCACCAATGATTAAAGGCTTGATGCAATGGGTGGGGAAGGGGGAATATATTGGACACCTACGCTAGTTGTACTGTACATTCTGTATCATCAACTTTACCTTCCATCTCCTATTTCTGTTTATTATTGTGGCACAGTATTTACTATGTCTGCATTTTTGTATATTTTATGACTTGAGTAACGGTATTTTGTGTATGCTTTTGTTATATAGGCTAAGTGGGGTGATTTGTGGTATGAAGCAAATTTATATCACATAAAAATTTCTTTGTGTAGAGGTCTCTAGAATGGTTCAATTATTTAAAGCAAAAATTGTCTATATTACTGGCAACAGAAGTGATTTAGTTAGAAAGAGGTCAAAGTAATGAGCCAAAATATGCCTCTTTATGTTGGAGCAGTGTGACTGCAAGAGTCTCATGTTTGGGGGTCTTTCCTTCTGTATCTGTGTTTGTGTGCTTCTGTTGTGTTATATGGATCATTGGGAAAACACTGTGTGCCAGGCCATACTGAAAATTTTCTGAGGTCTTAGACATGGGGACTGGGGAAAGATAGTGGTAGTGGTCAATCTGTGTCACAAACAAAGCCAGTAACTGCTGCATTATTGACTGAAAGTTCTGGGCCCTGCCCTATTCTTTTGAGCATGCCTACATTGGACATTAGTTGAAGAACCCAGGCATATATCAGTAATCCCATCAGAAGAGTATTCTGTCTGTAGGAGGGTATAAAATATTGCTGACTTCTATTATAGCCACTCCAAAGTTTAAGGATTTATCCCTTTAAACATTCTTAACTATTGACTCCCTATTATCTATGCAAATGAAAATAAACTAAGACAGCGGTCTTCCCTAAGATCATTTTTATTCAACTTCAAAAACACTGTTATGACTTCTAATATATTGGGTTTATCTTTCTAATCATATTTTGCTTGGAATAATATTAAAATCAGCTTGCATTCCCTGAAGCATACATTAGTTGATGGGAAAGATGGCCTATTAACCAGCTGGCTTTTGCATACCAGATTAAGTGATTTTCTTCCTAGTACATCTGAAGTTCACATTCAATCTGCCTTGCCTCCCTTCCTACCCCAAATCCTCCCTCCCATTAAAGCTCATCCTTTTATCTTAAGGCTTTGATTGTGTTATTGCAAATTCCCCTCTGAGGGATCCCATTCTAAGTCGTTATTAGTCAAGGAAACTTTTGGTCTGGATAAAGAACTAGGAAGCAAATTTCTGTAAGGGAGTGAGTTAGAGAATCAGAAGGTACAAAGCATGTGAGGAGTGGAGGAGAGAGAATACAAGATGGGTGGGGAGAGGAACAGAACAAGGAATATGAATGTATTCATCTTAAAATTTTGCTTAGGGGCAGCTAGTTGGTACAGTGAATAGAGCACTGGCCCTGGAGTCAGGAGGACCTGAGTTCAAATCTGACATCAGACACTTAACACAAAAAACTAGCTGTGTGACTTTGGGCAAGTCACTTAACCCCAACTGCTCTCCAAAAAAAAAAATTTGCTTAAAGATTGATGCTGCCAGGAAAGGTGCAAAGTGACAAAGTATGGCCAACCCAGGCTTTAAAAGTCAGTGAATAATCTACAAAGCATATACCCTCTGTGCAGATAATTGGCAATAATCCACATTCTCAATGTGCATGGGTGTATGTTTGTAACTGTAACATGAATTGTGAAGTGAGCTGCTGTTTGCACCGACTTATTTTTGAAGGGTCCCTTACTAGCTCACAAATGGGAAGTCAATTTATTCCTTTTTTTTTTTTTTTTTTTTTTTACTTTTTTGGAGGGGGAATCGCAGGGCAACTGAGGTTAATGACTTTCCCAAGGTCACATGGTTAGTGTTAAGTGTCTGAGGTTGGATTTGAATTCAGGTCCTCCTGACTCCAGGGCTATTGCTTTATTCACCATGCCACCTAGCCACCCACTCTATTTATTCTAAAGAGACAATGTCCTTCCAAAGAAAGTACAAGGCTTTTCTCTGAAGTACTTTTAAAATAAAGAATAACAAATTTAAAAAAAATTCTAGGAAGAAAAAAAATTTGGCCTATTTTCTTTTCTTTTTTTGAGACAAAGCCAAATATGAAGTTTTAATTCAACTCAAAACTGTAGCAATAAGTCAACATTTTTCATGGGGGCTGGGGTGGGGGATGTGGGAGGAAAATTGTTCTAATTATACAATTAAACACAAAAGCAGAATAAACTTTACCAAGTATTTACTGACCAGTTAAGATGTATTTGGCCTTGTACTAGGCACCCCTAGGGATGCAAACAATAGACAAGGTGCCTGCCCTGAAAGAATTTATACTCCAGTTGAAGACATAAGGTTAGCTAAAAAATATCAGAGTTGGAAGATACCTTAGAAGGCATACAGTCCAACCTTGTCCATGTGTCAGAATACCAACTATAAAATCTCTGACAAATAGCTATTGGACCCTTTGATTAGAGACCTTTATTGACAAAGGAACTCATGACCTTTTCAAGGCCGTGTACTCGTTTCATTTTGGTACCCCTCTAATTTATTAGGACCCCTCATATATTGAACTGAAATCTCTCCTCCATGGAATTTCTGCCTCATTAAGCCTAGGTTTGCCCACTAGGACCACACTGTAATTTGCTACCTACTCAATGTGACAGCACATATAGAACAGCTAGGTAACAATAGGGAATTTTATGTCATTTATTGCCAACTTTTTACATGGCTGCTTAAATAATCTTTTTGATACACGAGTCTAATCATGTCACTCATCTGATCAAAATCCTTCATTGATCCTCACCATCTATTACACATTAAATGGAATGCAGACTATTTAGCCTTGCATTCAAGGTCCTCAACAATTTGACCCAAACATACCTTTCCAACACTGTTTCATGGTCATACTCTATCCATTCTACACTTCAGCCAAACTGCTCAGTGTTCCCTGATGCCATACATGATTTTATTCATTCTCTCTCCCACCTCTTAGAACATATTGGCTGCTACTCTCATTACCAGTCACTGACATCCTTTACATCAGTAAAATCCTAACTCGGATGCATTTCTTTCATAAAATTTTTCCTCATCTTCGCAGTTCAAAAGGATCTTTCATTCCTTGAGTCTTAGATTCCATTTGACCTCTCTTACTCGCTAGCTTAATAATATAATTATTGATGTATATGTTCTACAGCCTCCACTAAAGTATAAACTTTTTGAGGACAGGAACAGCGCCATTTTCATCATTATGTCCCCAGCACTTGGTGTGGTTCCCTGACAGTGAATAGGCACTTGATTTATCCTTGTTCTAGAAGAAGACCACGACATCAAGGAGATGATGGCATGACTTGCAATTGAACTTGATTTGCATGAGGGAGGGTTGTGCAAAGTCACCAGCCTCATTTTCTCCTCCAGAGCCATCTGAGATCAGTGGCCAGATACGGATCAGGATGACTGGAGATGGCCCAGGATGCATAGGGAGACCTTGGCCCTTTGAAGTTAAGGTCTTTTGAGTGAGGCGACATCCATTCAGTAACTAAGTCTCTTTAAGGCATCAGTCAAGGGATGTCCCTTTAATGAAGGAAACAAAAAAATCAAACTAGGAGGGGAAGATCTTCAGGGTTGCTGGCCAAAAGGGAAACAGTTACTATTTACATTCACTCTGAGTCAGAAGGGCCCCAAAATAACCATTAAGTGATGTTTGGGAAGGACAGGGACCTATTGTCCAATCAATGAGATTTTGAAAGAATTGGGTTTAGGGCTTGGTTTTTGAGAAGAAACCCAGCCCCAAGTTAACTAGGTAGGTTTTGGCTGTCAAAATCTACCTTCCTTTGGGCAGAACTTGATATATAGCTCTTGAATGGGAAAAAAAAAAGAATTGGTCTAGATAAAATGAAGGAGAGAGAGAAGAATGACTGAAGGTATGAACAACTAAGAAAGTTTCATGACAGAGCTAAGTTCTGAATAAAATGTAGAAGAAAGGGTAATATTCAGGGTCCCACTTGTAACCCCTTCAGCACTTCTTAAGCTTTGGGTCTGCACCCCATCGTGACCCACAGTTTAAGAAGCGCTCTAGATAGGTAGGGAGGATATAGACTGGCTCTGTGACCTTGAGCAAATAACTTCCCTAATTGAGGACTTAGTTTGTCAATAAATAAAATAAATAGGTTGGATCAGATGATATCTAATGTCCTTCAATTATTCCAGGAGAAGGGAAGAAGTACTTTTTGGGGGGGGGGCATCATTCAATTTCTAATTCCCCCGTTGTAGGGGCAGGGTTATGCTGTTAAGTTATTAAACTCCTATTTTCAGGTTGAAACCATTGGTGATGCTTACATGGTGGCAAGTGGTCTCCCCCTCCGCAATGGAATCCGACATGTGGAGGAAATTGCTACAATGTCACTGTACTTCCTCAGCGCCATAGTCCATTTCAAGATTGGACACATGCCAGAGGAAAAACTGAAGCTTCGGATTGGCCTACATACAGGTACATATCACAGAACACAAAAGTCTTTATAATGCTGACTTATTTCTGTCATCCCCCACTTCTAGAATTTTATTTCAGAAACATTCCTCACAGCTATTAGTTTGCCTTAAAAAACAAACTTGCACATAGAGAACATAGAATCATAAGATTTTAAAACAAGAAATTATTTTGCACATCACATAGTCAAATTTCTTTGCTTTACTGATGGGAAAACTGAAAGCCTGAAGAACTGAAGTAATTTATTTATGATCAAGCAGCTGGTTAATGGTACCATTTGAAGACATCCAGTGATGGATAACTTATTATCTTGGCAGTCTATTTTACTGTTATACAGCTCTAATTATGAGAAAAATTTTCCTTAAACTGACCTAAAATCTGACTCTATGCAATTTCTACCCACTGGTCCCAGTTCTGCCTTCTGGGATCAACCAAAAAATAATTATCATCCTGAGTGTCATCATCATCATCAGCATTACCGCCACCATCATCATCACCATCCTCCTCCAAAGGATCTGTGATCTCATCTTTGTGATTATGACCTCCAACCATGCAACCCTTAACCCATTCATGCCTGCCTAGCCTGTGTGACTCTTGTATGAGTCCTTCATTAAGTGTGTCACTGGGGTCCCTTCAATGAGCTGAGGGACTTTTTCACTTTCTTTTAACATTGAGCACAAAGACTATCCATGAGTTAATTAATCCCTTCCTCTTACTGTGGGACCAGCCTTTTTCATTCAGGCATTGTCATCCTTTAGTCTACTTCTCTGTCATAAATTCTTATTTGTGATATGGTGTAGCCTGATCATACCCAGCATATACCTCTCCATTGCCCTTTGAGTGATCCTCAGTTTCAGTTCTTTGGACCCTGTATTATTCTATGACTCACAGTCATACACCACCAAGAGAATATTGAAATTACAAAGATGTTTTGCTGTTTTGCTTCTGACTCAGAGTGAATGTAAATAGTAACTGTTTCAAGAAGCTTGGCAATTTTCCAAAGGTAATCTAGTCCACTCTCCTATCTTGGGTCTAACGCATTGTTTATTTCCAATGACTTATTTTCAATCACCACCATCTTTTTAGTCACCCATGTTCACAAGCTTGGAGTCATTCTTTACTTTTTTCTATCCCCCACCCATGCTAGGTCTTGTTGATTCAGCTTCTATAATATCCCTCACATCTGTCTATTCTCTCAGCTCCCATGATCAAAATTGTAGTCCAAGACCTTGCCACCTCTTGCTTAGGTGACTATGATAGTGTCTTAATTAGTTTCCTTGCATCTCATCTCTCCCTTCTACCCTATGGCCTCTAGATCATAGCTAAATTGATATTCTTAAAGCATAGGCCTGGACATGTCACATTCCTACTCAAGAAGTTCCAGTGGTTCTCTATTGCCTGCAGGATAAAATACAAACTCTTTTGGCATTTGAAGTCATTCACAATTTGGTTCTAGTTTCCTGTTCTAGACTGGTTTTCCATAATCCTATCCTAAATTATCAAAGTTCTAAGCAAGCTGATCTACTTGCTATTCCCTGTACATGACCTTGATTTCTCCATGCCACTCTTCTTCCTTACTATCTAGTAATCCCTAGTGCCATTCAATGCTCAGCCCAAATGCTGTCTCTTACACACATTTACTTCTTGGTTCCTAGAATTGTTAGCATTATTCATCTACAAAGTTATCTGATATTTATTGTATATATTTTGCATTTACTTAACTATACACATGTTGTGTACCTGACTAACGATCTTCACTATTCCAACCCACACTATAGGAATTTTATGTATGCATTGTAGTGCCGTTGAAAACAGTGACTTTCGAGCTTATCATCCTCATCCTCATCAACTCTTCGGACCTTCATGTTCATTCTACCTCAGGTAGCCAGAGGGCTAATCATAATTAGATGTCAATATCAGCTGAAATTGTGCTGCTTCTATTATCTTGAAATTCTCCTTTCTGATAAGAATCCCCTGCCCTTTCATGTTTATATCGTCCTCACTTCTTCTAAATCTATTCTTTAGCCTCACTGTTAGCTCCAATTCTTCCATTCCTCTCTATTCTCCCAATCAATCATCTCTGATCTGCTGTCCTCCCTTGCCAGTCTTGACCAGTTCTGTCATCTATGTACTCCTGAATTTCTTGACACCAACTTCAAATGCTGCTAATCCTCAATCACCATATTCCCTGTTCCTTCTTCTGAAGAATTCACATAACTGGGCTAACTGCATCACAGAATTTCAGGGCCAAAACAATGTCAAGGGCCATCTAATTTAACATACATCTGTATAAAAATTCATTATTTGGCGTGCCTGAAAAGTCATGATGACCTGTTATCTAGACAAACCTCCTTTATCTTTTTTTGTGTGTAAAATTGATTTTTTTTCAGCTCATGTGTAGGATTTTATACTGGTCCCCACTGAATTTCATGCCACTCAATTTGGCTCAGCACTCTAACCTATCCAGGTTTTCTTGAATCTACCATCCATTATACTAGCTACCCATTCCAGCTTTCTAACATCTATAAAAACAATACATATCTCATCCCTGCTTTTATTCAAGACATTCCTAAAAATGTTAAGGATCACAGATCCTCATATAATGTAGTGGAAACCATTTTCCATATTAACATTAAACCATTAATGAGTAATCTTTGAATTTGGATAGTTACAAATCTTTCTTTTCCAGAAAAATAGTTTAATCAACAGATGATGCTACTAGGTATTAACTTGTCTTTTTACCAAAAAGAGCAGGCATGAGGAAACACTACATTCACTCTGCCAGTGGATCAGCAAGAAAGGATTGGTACCCTACCCCAAATCACAGGAAACTCTGGGGAAACCACTTTCATATAGCTCCACCTCTTTCTAGGCAGTTTGCTTATTTCATTAGTTTAAGGATTATGGTTAGTGTGGAGTTACTCAATCAGAATGGCTCTACACCCTAAACCCAGTGGGTAGGTAACTCCACCTCTTCCCTGAGTCTTATGTTCGTACCTAAGCCCAGTGATATGACCATTACTTAGTGGTGTAGACCAGTGGTACAAAACTCAAATAGAAATGGAACCCTACAAGCTGCAGAGTGACTTAGGAAGCCACAAGTTGATGTTATCTATATGGTATTGTATTTTTATTTTGTCAAAACTTTTCCAATAATCTGCTTTTGGCCACATTTGGGAGTTTTGCTGGTCAATAGAATGCCTGCGGCTGGGAGCTTGACAATGGTGTAGACATGTACTTAGTGGTTTTGTTTGTTTGCTTGTAGGCATAGAATCAAAAAACTAAAGAACAAAATCACAACTTAATTTAATTAAAGATTAAAGAGTAGTAATTAATGGTTTAATGTTTAATAATGTTGTTTTCTCTGTCCCTCTATTTCCTTCAAGTCTCCTCTCTCTCATAGTATTTAAGCTTTAGGCTGGTGAACAACTACATCCCTTCCCTTTTCGTTTTTTCCAGTAGTGGTCAAACTTAGAGATTTCCATTTGCTCCCTTACTTTTGGAGCAATAAGAGAAGAGTCAGTGGAGCAAAGGCTTTACAGCAACAAGAAAAACTTTGGTAAATGCTTTGCTAGCAATCAGGTAAAAATATTTACAGCTTCCTTTCATCTATCAGCTTAATAACCATATCACAAGAGGAAATACATTTTGACACCTATTCTTGATGAAACCACTTTGGATTTCAATAATAATCTTTTCCTTTTTGAGGTACTCACTAATCATCCTTTTAATAAGTTATTCTAATTTTTAATGAACAATCAAAGTCATTGACATAAAGTTTGAAGGCTACAATTATTCCCTGTTTTGAGAACTAGAGCAACATTTGCCCAACCCTACTTTTGTATTCATCCTTCGTTACCTGCCCTTGCTTCTATATTCTGTATATGACTGTTAAGACATGTAGAGAATTTGAATTAATTTAAATTATGTTGTGACTTTATGCATCTGTGTCACTTTCTTCAAATAATTTTGCTTTTCCCTCAACTTCCTTGTCAGAATTGTCTTTGTGTCCTTTAGAGTTTAATTTTTGGAACTGCCCTTCCCCTTTGATCTGACATACAGAATTTTCATTCATAGGATCTTAACTATCTTTTCCTGGAATATTTTAAAATCTTTTCTCAATTAATGTACTAAGGTGCTTTTCAGATTCTGCTGGGGTTTCACTTATCAATTATGAATTTTGAAGATAGACTGGTTACTTCCTCTCAAGTTCCCAATCATTTCCACTCCAGTAACAGTTCCTTCATGGTGAGCAGAGTAAGATCCAAAATAGAATTCCCCTTGGTTTGTTCCTCTACTTCTTGAAGGATGGAGAATCATTAGGGAGCTATTTGATTATTAAGGCAATTAGTTTCTTGATTTTTAGCAGAGAGAGTTCTATCAAACTTCCAGATATTTGAGGTCTCCCAAATTGCTATTGTATCATGCCTCTACTCTAGGCTTGTGATATATTTCCTAGACTCATCTATTTCTTCTTTCTGTCTAATTGATCTGTAGTATACTCCAATAGCAATATTGTTTCCTCCTCCATTGGCCCTTACCTAAATGCTCTCTACCATGCACTTTTCTCCTCCAGGAGAATGAATGAAAAATATATTATATACCACTTTTCCTCTTTCCTATCCTGTTTTTTTTTAAATA
Source organism: Pseudocheirus occidentalis (assembly GCA_028646575.1). Lineage (NCBI taxonomy): Eukaryota > Metazoa > Chordata > Mammalia > Diprotodontia > Pseudocheiridae > Pseudocheirus > Pseudocheirus occidentalis. The sequence continues at coordinate 81,777,993 of CM053598.1, forward strand.
AGGTCCATCCTTCCAGTCATATGCTAGTCATGGATATCACCCTATAAATGACATATATGTGAGGTCAGATATGTCTCCCTGCATTAGGATTACAAGTTCATTTTGCTTGTTTCCTACATTTTGTACATTTGCATATAGACTTCTGAAGCCATGGGTTTTATTATTATTTTCCTCCTTGTACTCTTCAGATTATTAGATAAAATAAAACATTTCTTTAAGTATCTGACCTCAGACTCTTACCACCTGTGTGACTCTGGGCAAGTCACTTAATCCTGTTTTCCTCAGTTCCTTCATCTGTAAAAATAAGCTGGAGAAGGAAATGGCAAACCACTACAATATCTTTGCTAAGGAAACCCCAAATGGGGTCATGAAGAGTTCGACCTGATTGGAAATGACTGAACAACAACAAAAACTTTCTTTAAAAGGACTCCAATGTAAAAACAACAACAAAAAAAAAGGATCTGAGAAGGTAGAGAGGGCCTGACCTGTGTCAAGAAGGTGGATGGTAAAAGAAATGTTACATAGAGGAGAAAGGGAAAATATACCCCTGAATGCTTTGATCTAAGGGTAGATATGAGGTGACTGTCTCTTGTGATCTACTCTATATATCTAGTCTTATTCTTCCTACATTAAAGCTACTCCCTATGGTACCAGGCTTGGCAAATACACAGAGTTTTCTCTCTTTCTTTTTAGTTTAAAGTCCTTTTGATTAGATGCATATAATTCCAGGCAAAAATGCACTTCTACCTGCCCTTGTTGAGTAAGCATCATCTCTGACCAGAAGTTTGGCATTTCTCTGTTTTAAAATAATGATTCAGAAATCAAAATTGTGTTTTCTGGCACCATCTTCTTAACTTTCTATTCACTTCTCAAATATTCCTTTGTTTTCTGAATCCATTGCCTTTTATTTGAATTAATGATGAAAAGTATAATAAAATGACCTACCATCTCTGCCTCTAAGATCTCTGTTCTCTTACCTTAGCCTTAGTAATATTCAGTAATGCTTTGGGGTTCCTTCTGTCAGTATCATTTGTGCCTATATAAATTACCGTAATTAGGTGACAGACATTTAGTTTCATAAACCTTGGGAGGCTTTCTGCCATTTCAAAGATACAAACTGGAGGAAGATTTCCTTGATGTTTCTCTATTCCTTATCATTATAAGAGAAGAGCTGACTCAGTAACCCTTAGCCAGGAATGGCCAACCAGCCCTTCCTGTGGTTGTCTCATCTTTCTCTGACCTTTACTGGATGCTCTCTCACCTGAAATTATCTGTGGATTCACATGATCATTCTATGGAGAATAGGCAACTGCATCCCTCTTTGTCCCGGGGAGGAAGAGCTTTGTTATCTGTTATCTGTTCAGTGGTCATCCTCCTTCCTTTTCCTGTCTGCATAATGTTCCATCTAACCTGTGGCATCTCAACACAGATCAAGATTTCCTTCTCTCTCTTCTGATCTTTTTTCTTTATTTTCTTTTTTATCTTTTTCTTTGTATCTAAGCTGCTTTTGTGCAATACTCTCTTCTCTTCATTTACCTGCAGAGCTAAAAGGCAATCCTCAAGTTCTTTTTTCCTTCTCTTTTGTGGAGATCATCTTGCACCTTAAGCATCAAAATCATTCACTTTTCTTGGCAGAAATACAAACATCATGCTCTCCATTCAAGTCACTGTACAATTCCTCCTGAAGTGTGTACTTCACACTTACTAGAATGAGATCTTCCATACTTGTCCTTCTTACTAGTAGCTCCCCTGGGGAATTACTGTAATGAACTGCTTTAGAGGATCTTCGACATCCTTGTAGTCACTTTCCTTACCTTTGACGGTCACACCCAATTTCTTCTTCTTTATTTCTTCAATTTTTAATTTACCAACTTATTTATCTTTTTTTACCAACAAACTTTTTTCTTTTTCAAAAAAAATTATTTTTAATTTATGGAATAAAACAAGCATTTTCATAATAGTGTAGTAAAAAAAGATGATTGCACATGAAACTGTAAATCTATTATGTACAACTTGCTATTCCTTTAAAATATATAATAAAATTGTGTAAATTTTTTCTTCTTTTTTCTTTCCTTTTTTACCCCCACCCATCCTAGAGATGGTTAACATTAGACACAAAAAGGGATATATCTATATGTATAATTATTCTATACATACTTCTATTTATCAGTTCTTTCTCTGCATACAGATAGCATCTTTCTTCATGTTCTTCATTGTTAATTTAGGTATATATAATAGTCAAAATGATTTATTCACTCAAAGTTGTTCTTAAAACAATATTACTGTTACTGTATACAATGTTCTCTTGGTTCTACTTGCTTCACTCTTAATTATTTTGTGCAAGTCTTTCCAAAATTTTCTACAATCATTGAGCTCATCATTTCTTATAGCATAGTAGTATTCCATCACAACCACATACCACAACTTGTGCAGCCACTCCCCAATTGGTGGGCATCTCTATAATGTCCAGTTCTTTGCTACCACAAAGGAGGCTGCTTTAAATATTTTAGAACATATAGGTTCTTTTCCTTTTTTCCTATTCATCTTTGAAAACAGGTTTTTTTTTTTTAAGAGTTCATGCCTGGGAGGATCAAAGCTACTCATCTCCAAACTCCCTGGAACATCCCTTTATGTTTACCCCAGACATTTTTCTGCTCTGCTGCATCACAAGTACCCTCCCCTACCCCTTCCATTACTGGCTTTGGGAAGGGTGCATTAATCGTCTGCTGTACTGTTCCACTCAAATTTTGTGGCAAAACTCCCTTCTCTGGCCACTATTTCTTTATATGTTTTGTATCTCCTACTAGAATGTATACTCTTGAGGGCAGGCACTGTCCCCTTTTTGTATTTGCGTACCTAGTGCTTAGCATAGTGCTTGTCACATAGCAAGCTTAATGAATACTTTTCATTTATCTTACAGCTTATTAGTTGCCAAGTTGGACTCCAAAGCACCTCCAGATTCTATCCCATTCTTTCCTTTATCCAGGTCATACCCTCATCACTTCTCACTATTGCAGCTGTAAAAGCTTCTTATTTTGTTTCACTGTTTTCAACCTCTATCACTCGAGTCCATCTTCCATAGGGCTACCGAATTAATGTTCCTAAGGTAGATTTCAGACCATCTTTCTGCCACAATGTCTTGAATGTGGTAGGGACTAACAATGTGTTAGAAATATACTGAATTCTTTCTCCCATACTATGTTGCCTTACTTCAGCGCTCAGAGCCTCAAAGTCCTTATCTGTAAAAATAGAAATATATACCTTGAGGGTTTTGTGTGGATCAAATGAGAACATGTATAAAGGAATACAATATTAGATTTGGAAGAGACCTTGGAGATCATCTATTCCAATCCTGTTGTTTTCAACATGAGGAAACTCATTGCCTAGAGGGTATTCAGCGTCTTCTAGGGTGGTGGTTCTCAACCTTCCTAATGCCGGGACCTTTTAATACTCCCTTTAATACTCATATGTGGGCATATCTGCATATGGGTGGAACTGCCTGGAGACGGATAGAAGAGTGGTATCTAGGTTCCTAAGACCATTGGAAATAATGTGTTTTCCAAAGGTCTTAGGAGACCCCTATGACCCCTGTCAAAGGGTTGTTCGACCCCAAAGGGGTCATGACCCGCAGGTTGAGAACTGCTGTTCTAGTTCATATAGATGGTAATTGGCAAAGCTAGAATCTGAAACCAGGTCCTTTAACTTCATATCTAGAAATAAAAAAAAATTCTTTGGAATTTTAAAGTATAATGCAAGTATAATTTTATTGTTATTGTTGCTCTTATTATTGTCCTATACACAAGCACTCAGCTGACAACCATTTAACATGTACTAGGGACAACATTTAGAAATTCTGATGCCCAAAAATCTCTATTGCTTATTTTCCTGCTTTGTGAAAGGAAACTGCCATATTTCTTGGACAAATCATTATGTTTGTGTGCCCTTGGATATTGGAAACTCCATCTGGCTTGTAGTTTTCTGGCTCTGATTCACCAAGGCCTTGCTTATTCTCTTCTTTAGGTCCTGTAGTAGCTGGTGTTGTGGGGATCACAATGCCCAGGTACTGCCTCTTTGGAGATACTGTGAACATGGCATCCAGGATGGAAAGCAACAGCCTGCGTGGGTATCCTTTACATCTGGCTTCTAAGTGCGATACCCTTTCAGGTCTTTGAACTTTAAACAGAGACTATTTTTAGAAGGCCCATTTGCATTTTTGTCACCTGTCTTTTTTCCACCAGGGAGATAAAGAAGATCACACCATCCTTGTCAAATACCACTGAGCAAATGGTTTTCCAGATATCCTAGTGTGCAAAGTGCTTTTAGCAGACAGAGTCTCTTCCCTCAGAGAGCTTTTATTCTAAAGAGACAACAAAGTCAACACTGACACATAATAAAAGGAAGAATGAAAAGATTTGGAAAATGAGGGGTTGAATGAGATCTCTGAGGTTCCTTTTAGATGGAGCATTCTGGGATTCCAGGCTTCTGTGATAGAAAACTCGAAGGAAGAACAAATTGTTTTATTTTACTGGGATTTTGTTCATCTAAATTTCTTTGAATTAGTGGTTAATTTGTCAACTGGAAAAAGAAAAATTACTTAGAAATTTGACCTGTATAGAATTGAGGTTGTGATTGTTTGAAATATATATATATATATATATATATATGTATGTATGTATGTATGTATGTATATGTGTATATGTATGTGTATGTATGTTGTGAAGATATTATCTTTTGACATTTTTAAAAAGGGTATGTTTCCTTTTTTAAATTGGGTTTTTCTCTAAAGCTAATTAGGAATCCAGACCCTTAGAGCCAAAAGGGAACTCACGGAACATCTAGTCCAAGCCTATCATTTTATAGTTGAGAAAACAGGTTGAAAGAGAAGGGTTACACAGCCAGTGGTAGAGCTAAGACCAGAACACCTATCTCCTTTCTATTTCAGTGTTTATCCCACACGAAAACAAATCTTCCTCCCCACTCCCCATTATCTCGTTGTCTGTAGGTTTAGCCCAACCAAATTCAAACCCCAAACTCTGACCTACCTCCTTCTCTTGTAAGTAAAGGTTTGCAGAGTAGGTTCTCAGTGTGTATGCAACATATTGATGACTCAAAAATAAGCTCATTTGTACTTCTAGTTACCAGAGATAATAATGAATAATACATGCAGACTTTGGCACAGTAGCTGGTCAGCCTTTCATCCTATTGAAATCTGAAGCAGCTCATTAATTTCCATTCTGAAAAGAGATACCTATTTGCAATGCCAATGTGGTCCTTCTGTTTCTGTATTGACCAGATGAGGATCTGGGGGCTTATAGCTGGTGGTCAAAGGACTCTGGGCCAAAATTCTGTCTCCATCAGGGATATTGCATCGTGATTTGCTTTATAAAAGACCATTTCAATCTGAGACCCCAAATAATGTGGTTTATGGACCTCATCCATGGGAAAGTCATTGCTACAGCAATAACTAGGCTCCTCTTTTGTTATAGCTCTTCGGATTCACGTTTCTCAGACCACTGCCAGTGTCCTGAGGTCAATAGGGGGATATGACTTGCAGGAACGAGGTACCATTAAAGTAAAGGTAATGATGGAAGTGCCAACCTATTTCATCTTTGTAACATGGCTTGGTATTATCAAGCCTGACTTTTTGCTCTAACACATGGAGATCCATGCTTTTCACCTCCGTTACCCTCTTTCTTCAGCAATAAGGAGGATATATTTTCCTAGGTTGAATTAACAATAAAATCAATCTTAGGAATTTCCATATAAAAGCTTTTCTGACTTGGTGGTGAAATAGGGAATCAATTATGGTAGAACTTGAGAAGGGCTATGGAGAGGACCCCCTTTCCTCCCACACACCAGCCCAAGGCAAGGAAATTTCATATTTGTGAGACCATTACTTTAGGTTAAGCACTGTGTTCTTCCTTGAAGGGGAGAAGAGAGTTCTGGTTTGAAATGCAAATAGTGCCAAGAAAGGTGGACCAGGAAACCACTAACACCATAAAATGAATGAGATTACCTAAATACTCTCTTCCAGTAATGGAGCACCTGGGAGGGTAGCAAAGGAATATAGTATGATGGAGAGCTCTGCCTCATAGTTATAAAGGTCTGGTCTTTTCTCAAGTTCTCTTTCTACCAATTAATTTCCAAAAATGGCTGTAGAGGTTTTTATTTTTACCTTCAAATTTCTAGCAATCAGCAGCAGTGAGGTTTTCTTTTTGAAATAACATCTGTACTATCTATGGTGCTTTAAAGTTTGCAAAGCACTGATATTCTTTATCTAATTGGAGCCTCAAAACATCATGGTGAAGGAGGTAAGTACTGCTGGCTTCATTATACCCAGTTAACAAATGAGGAGACGAAGGCTCAAAGAGTGAAGAAATGTGCCTGTAGTCACATAGCCAGTAACAGAGTTAGGATTTGAATCTGGGGCTTTTCTACTCTGTCCACTCACAACCCTTCCCCTCATTTAAAGAAACATTTAAATTTAAATTTAAAGAATTTAAAAATATGCTCTTATTCCCTGTCAAATTACTAGATTTCTGTTTAAACATGTAATCTTGCTATCTGAAGAATTGGATTTGAGATTTAGTTTTGACATTTGCCAGCAGTTTGACCCTAGACACAGTTTTTCCATCTACAAAATGAGCGTACATCTAATTACCACCCATATACTTATAATGAGGAAACTATTGTGTAAATTTTAAAGTACTCTAAGTGTGACTTTTTATAATTATAGTTATCATTATTATTTTCTATGGTTCTTATAAAAACCTTGAAGAGCCTGATTTTTCAATAACAGTAAGAATAATAATTCTTGTTCAGTCATCATGTCTGACTCTGCAGGACTCAACTTGGAGTTTTCTTGGCAAAGCTACTGAAGTGTTTTGCCATTCTCCAATTCATTTTACAAATAAAGAAATGGACACAAACATGATTAGGTAACTTGTCCAGGGTTACATAGCTAGTCAGTGTTTGAGGTTGAATTTGAACTCAGGTCCTCCTGATTCCTGGCCCAGTACTCTATCTACTACATCACCAAGCTGACCGAATAATAATAATTGTTGGACTTATCATAGCCCTTTAAGGTTTGCAAATGCTGTACATATGTTACCTCATCTGATCTCCACAACAGCCCTATCGTTATCTTCATTTTACAGAGAAGGAGGTAGATTATAGTGACTTGCCCAGTGTCACACAGCTAGTAAGTGTCCAAGGCAGGATTATAAGTCTGGTCTTCCTGACTCCAAATCCTGCACTCATCTCCACTAGATCACCTGGCTGGATTCCCTGAAGAGAGATGCTGCCTGTCCCCCTCCCCACACCATGAGGCACTAGAACTCAGATATCTCATAGACTGTAGTCTCCAAAGCTGTCTGACTTAATGAATGTATGGACAGTCTGTGTAACTAAGCTTCTAACTATTGACTTCCACAGGGCAAAGGAGAACAAATTACCTATTGGCTGAAAGGAAAAGCTGGGCTTGCCATATCCCTGCCAGAACTCACTGAAGAGAATGAGTTTCAGAAACCCTTAGGGGTAAGTCTCCCTCCCTTAGTATGGCTTTCTTTGCTGACATCAGCATGAAGAAACAGTCTTAGCATTCATTGAGTAAGGGTTTCCACCTTTTTTTTCTTTTTCTTTTGTCCTGGACCCCTTTGAAAGTCTGATGAAGTCTATGGTGGCTTTCTCAGAATGATATTTTTAAGTAAATGCATGTTTAACTTCAGTTAGACACCAGTAAAAATAAATCTTTAATTTCCCACCCTCCAAGTTCATGGCTTTCTCTTAAATCTATCTATGGTCAGTGGGTTAAGGAGCGTTGATTTAAGTAAGCGTAGTGATTAAACGTAGTGAATTTCTTTTTTTTAGGCACATGTCATCCATATAGCATCCTTTTCCTGACTCTGAAATCCCAGTTACACAGAGCACATGCACAGAGCTCATTTGGATTGGGGCATATAGTACAGAGAATTATAAGTATTTTTCTTTGGGGACAAGAGGAGGGTTATTGCTCCAAGCCCCATATGTTTTCAATCCCCCTCTGCCAATCAGCTCCCTCAGCGACCAGATGTTTCCAGTTCATTAACTCAGTAATCACATTGATTGGTAATCTCACACTGGAGGAGAAGAAAGGGAGAGGACCGAACAAGTTTCATCCATAAAACCTCCTGCCTGCTTTTCACTGGTAGACAGAAGAGAATGTGGGTAATAATTAGGGCATTGTTTTCCTGGTTGCTGCTCTCTTAAGTCCACAGATTTATGATGTTGATCAGCCCTCAAAGGCTTAGAGCTTCAATTCCCAATTCAGAAAACTCTCCAACATGTTCACAGACACAAAACACACTAGTGGATATGTTTTCATCTGAAACATAAGGGGGATAAACCAGTACAAATTGAGAATACCAATAGCAAAGACAGGCAAACCTTATTTCAATGTATTTCATAGATGTTGCAGGGTTAGTGGTTTTTAAAAATTTTTTTAACATATTGAAAGTTTTTTGGCAACTCAGCATAGAATCTATGGGTTCCATTTTTCTAGTAGCATGTACTCATACCATATCTATGTCACATTTTGGTAATTCTCACAATATTTCAAACTTTTTCATTATCATCATATCTGATATGTAGATATGGAATCAGTGATCTTTGATGTTACTATTGTCATTGATTTGGGGCAGCATGAACCACATTCATGAAAAACAACAAACTTAATAAATGTTGTATGTGTTCTGATTGCTCCACCAACTTGCTATTCCATTTCTTTCTCTCTCCTCTGGCCTTCCCTATTTCATGAGACACTACAATATTGAAATTGGGTCAATTAATAACCCTACAATAGCTTCTAAGTGTTCAAGTGAAAGAAAGCACGAATGAATGTGGCAGACTTCATTACTGTCTTATTTTAAGAAATTGCCATAACTACCCCAACCTTCAACAACCACCACCTTAATCAGTCGGCAGTCATCAATATGGAGAAAAGACTCTTCACCCTAAAAAAAGATTAGTTCTTGCTGAAGGCTTAGGCTATGGGTAGCATATTTTTTAGCAATAAAGTTTTTTTTAATAAAGATATGCAATTTGTTTTAAACATAATACAATTGTACACATAACAGACTACAGCAAAGTGTAAACATAACTCTTACATGTACTGGGAAACCAAAAAATTTGTATGACTTGCTTTATTGCAATATTCACTTTATTGCAATGGTCTGGAACTGAATCTCCAATCTATCTGAGCTATGCTTGCATTTGAGCATATGTAATAAGAACTTCCTCCTTTCTTGGTTATTGATTTAAATCAATCAACCAACAAGTGTTTATTAAACAGTTACTATGTGCCAGGCTCTGGGGGTAAAAGTACAAAGAAAGCAATAATCTCAACTCTCTAGGAATTTACATTAAAATGTAAATATAAAGTGAATAAATAAAAATAATACAAAGTTATAAAGCAAATGATAATTTGAGAAGGTGAGCACTAGCAGCTGAGGGGATCAGGTAAGGCTTCAGGGTGAAGATGATGCTTGAGCTGTATCTTAAAGGATGAGAGGAATTCTATGAGACAGAGATGAAGAAGGGATGCATTCCACGTGTGAGAGAGAGCTAGCATAAAGACCCAGACATGGAAGATAGAATATTTTGCATGAAGAACAGAGAAAAAGCCCATTTGGTTGGATTGGTGAATGTATGGAGGCTAATGAACAAGGAGGTTGGAAAAAATAGGTTGGGGGGGCAGATTCTAGAAGCAATAGAAAGCAACTGGAGTTTATTTACTGAGTAGGAAACTGACATGGTCAACATTTTACTCTCCAAAATTAATTCTAGAGTCTCATTCTTTTTGCCTAGCTTTTTCTACTCACAAGACAAAGAAAATAGCAATTTTCTAAAATCCTACCTCACTAGAATCACGAGGAGCAATCACCTTTTGACACTGTGAATATTTTTCTCTTTATTACAAGAAATAATATTCTATGCCATGTTCCATCTAGCTGTATGTGTAACAGATTTATTAAGCTTTGGTGTTTTTATTTTCTACTCATTGCCTACAGCACCCCTGTTCCCACCTCACCCTAAACATTTTACATTTCACTGCTCCTGAATGTGACTGGAATACTGGGATTGGTAGAATCAGCTTTTGCTTCTAAGCCTTGTGAGACTCGGGTCTTGGTACCAAGCACAACTGGAAAGCTCATCTCTTCTGGGCAGTCATACTTGGAGAGAGATGTTTGAGCTGACATTCAGGGAAATGTATTAAACAAGTGATGACGAGTCTCTACTTTTACAAGTCTTATGATGATGATGTCTTTACTTTTATTACCTTGATCTTTACTTTTACAAAAAAGATTCCCTGGGATCCTTTTTTTGGATAGTTTTTTGTCCCATGGGATTTGATGTTGAATTTAGGATTTTCAAAGGAATAGTGAAACTAAAAGAACTAGAAACAAATTCCAGCTTTAAAAAAAATCTACCTTCCATGAACTCTCTGCCTTTCTTTTTGTCTTGAGGCCAGAGGACTGGGTTATATAATACAACCCTCCAATCCTATATAGTAAGCATGTAATAAATACTTACTCATAATCTTTCTCTCTCTCTCTCCCTCTCCCCCCCCTCATCCTATCACCAATAGCATGTTTGACATCTCTACCTAGAAGTAGGGATACCACAGGTATCCCAAACTCAACACTTCAAAGATGAAAGTCATTATCTTTTCTTAAAACTTCACCCGTCTTTGCTGTGGATGGCACCACCAAGTTTCAATGAGGAAAAATGCTGAACTTTGAATCTCAGGAACTAAATCCTTTCCCTGCTACTTTTGCTACCTGTATGTCCTTGGGCAAATCACTCATCCTCTCTAGGTCTTATTTTCTTCATTTGCAAAATAAGAGGGTTGAATCTCTAAGGTCCTAAGGCTCAACTTCTTCTCCTTTACCTTTACATCTTGGAATCCCTATTTCTTTTAAGACAGCTCAGATGCTACATCTTACTTGTTGTCTTTTCTGCTGCCTCCAGTTAGTAGCTCTTTCTCCTTTGTATATAGTTTGCATTTACTTGTTTTATGTTAGATTCCCTCCTTAAGGTCAAGAACTGTTTTGTGTATGCCTTTGTATTTCCAATCCTTGAATATAATAGTGTTTAATAAATATTTCTTGAATGAATTGAGTAAATGAACCTCAGGTTACTATGACAATCTTGGTTTTACTCTGCCCTATAGAAGGGGATCCATGATACTTTGTTAATAATCTTCCCCTTCTCCTTGTTACAGGAGCTTCTCCTTACCAGAGATGCTTAAGAGAAGAAAACAGAGGCCACCTAAACAAGACTTAGAAGGAGGCATCTTTAAGAAGTTGTCTTTTCTTCTGGGTCAGCCGTGGAGAGGGCAGTTCATCCAAGAGACATGCCCCTCTCACTCAGCATCAGAACAACAGATTTTCAGAATTGGCAGGATCCTTGGTGAGCTTTATTGCTTTCAGGAGCTAAAATGCCATGATGACTTTTAGCTATGTCTATCCAATCTTGGTTATTTTTTCACTTAGGAAACCCTGGTATGGTGAGTAGAACATTGGACTAGGAAACAGTAGATCCAGATTCAGATCCCAGCCTTGCCACATCCATGTGTCATTGAACAAACTGTTCCCTTTCTCTGGGTCTCACTTTCCTTGACTGTAGAATCAGAGTTCAGCTATAGGATTTGAATGCTAAGGGCTCTTCCAGCTCTAACATTCTATGATTCTTCTATTTCAAAACCCAGAAGGACAAGAATATATATGAAAAAATCAACCAAACAATTCAAATTATACACACACATACACATATACTCATGTATATTTGTTTACAACACAATATACATGTGTGTATGTATGTATGTATGTATATATGTATGTATATACATTTGTGTGAAGTAGAAAGAACTCTGCTTTGGGATATAGAGGATGTGAGTCTGAATCATGATTCTACTGCTTGCTACCAGCATAACCTTAGGCAAATAACTTCTCTTCTTTGGGACTTATCCTCCTCATCTGTAAAGTGGTGGAACTGGTCTGGATGTCCTCTTAAATTCCTTTGATTTCCAAATATATGAGGCTATGATCTTGTGCCTTATCTATACAAATCAATTAACCTAAATTTCTAAATATTGTCTTGTAGCTTATAACTAACCTTTGAGCAAGATTCCTTAGGCTCCCAAGTTCATTGTGATATCTCCGATTGCTCAGCAGTCATTTCTAGACTGAAGTAGCTAGTGGATCAAAGATTTTTTAGCAATGGTAAGATCAGAGATTCTGCATCTGTAGGTATTAAAGTTCCCTCCAGATGGAGCCCCTGCTCAGGCAGAGCTCACTGAAGGTTTTAGGGACCTTGTTTGCCTTCTTTTCTGGGTCTCTACAAAAAGGATTTTCTCATTTGCTTATATGGTACTGGGGAGGCTGGTAAAACTACTGAGACAAAATAATCAATTAATAGTCATTCAATAAACATTTATTAAGAGTCTACTATGTGATAAGTGCTGGGCATACAAATATAGAGAAGAAAGACAGTTACTTCTCTGAAGAAATTCACAATCTAATGTGTGAAAACAACAAAAGAAGACCAAAGGGTTAGGGGAGGTAAGATACCTAGCTCCTGGATGTGATGGGGAAGATCATAAAAATAGCCTGGCTGTAAATAAAGAGATGAATAAACTGGGTCCTCTCTCTTAAATGATGCTTCTGGGAAGAGCTCTCCATCTTTCAAGTAGAGAGGTCCCATGGGTAAAGGGTACCGATGTGGTGTGAGATCTAGGGATGAATTAAAAACTTATGTTTAAGTGCAAGGGGCAGGAAAGGGAGAAGAGATGAGACCATAACTATGCAGTCCTAGCCTGGAAATCACAAGAGAAGATTGACTTGTTTTATACATTTTGGGGGTAATAATTTCTATGGGATAGTACTGATGTAGGTCATCTAGCACCACCTTTTCATAAAATAGGTATTGTTAGGGTATGAGACAATAGGTCTCTCACTGCATCAGGGACCATCTCCAGTCATCCTGATCGATATCTGGCCACTGGACCCAGACGGTCCTGGAGGAGAAAATGAGGCTGGTGATCTTGCATAGCCCTCCCTCAAATCAAAGTCAAATTTAGAGTCATATCATCATCTCACTGATGTCATAGTCCACTTTGAGAACAAAGGACAAACCACAACCGTAACCATACACAACTATGTGCCAGGTACTGGTACAAAGTTCTTTCTGGGAATACAAAGGCACAAATAAATCATACCTTCCTGGAAGGAACTATGGCTGTATGTATACATATAACTGTATACAAAATGGAGACAATTTTGGTGACAGTAGAAATAGCAGCTGGAGAATATTTTAAGAGGAGCCTGACACACCCCATCCTCTATTAATCTATTGTTTTATTTGAAGGTGTCACTGACTAAGTTTTCCAGGTTTCCCTTACCCTGAGCATTTTGACTATCCATAAAATCCACATCTGATGTCCTGCTCCTTTTTTCTTCTATAAGTTGTAAACAAGGAAGAAAACATGTTTCTTTCTGCCCCTATCTATATTTTCCATCTTTTATGCATAAAACACCAGTGGTTCTCAACCTTCCTAATGCCGCAACCTTTCAATACAGTTCCTCATGTTGTGGTAACCCCCAACCATAAATTATTTTTGTTGCTACTTCTTAACTGTAATTTTGCTACTGTTATGAATCTATCTGATATGCAGGAAGTATTTTCATTGTTACAAACTGAACATAGTCCACAGGTTGAGAACCGCTGCTCTAGATCACCAGAGAGCCTTTCTGGGAATATTTTCTTTAATATTCATGGATATTGATGATTATAAAGAAGCGGAGACAAGCAGAATTCCAGTCACGGTATGATGTCCAGTTGACCAAAGTCACTGTTTCCCCAGATATGATTCTTTACCTCACTACACCTGAAAATATAACAGGAAACAACCCAGAAAATTATAGGTCACAATGGTGACTGTGAATGAAATTGTATATTTCCAAGAAAAAGAAATTAGGGTAGGCTCATGGGTATGCTGGAAAAATTGGTTATCTAGAATGATGCTTCTAGGTCATAAACAGCAGATACAAATTATTTGTTTTAGGAAACTTTTTATTACATAGCACCAGGTAGATAGATACACAGGACTATAAAAATTGCTAATAAAATAAACCAGACTGAACATAGACATTGATTTGCTCTGCTGGTCAAAAATTTATATTCGCAGGAATGTGAACATAAATGTACTAGCCAAGAGGTTTCTGATTAGAATAAAATGCTTTTCTCTTGTGTTCCCCGCTACTAAAATTTGGGGCTGCTAGAGCTGAAAGTTCCTGAATGGATTGGGTTTTGTCATTTGAACCAAAAGCTGAATTGTTTATCTAGCTAGTTATTATAATAAATTCCTACTGTTGAATCAGCAGCTGTTCATTTGTTTTTCATTGTTTTTTGGAGGAGTGTGTGTGTGTGTGTGTGTAACTTGTGTAGTTTGGAGTGTTCCAGATTTCACAAAATAGTGGGGGCATGTTGAAAGTACTTTGTATACACAAGTGTACAGAAGTATTCCTATTCCTATTTCATTGAGATCAGCGAGTAAGTATTGAGCACCTACCATGTTAGGTGCTAGATTACTTTAGTATAATAAAAAGAGCCATTCACTGATGGTGCTTGAAGTCTCTTCAGGTGGTCAAGCCCATGAATTTATTTTGTGACCAAGCTGAGAAAAGGCTGGAGATCCCTGGTTTTCCCATAGTACCCACTAGCTTTGCACCTTGTTGTCACACATTTATTGCAGGGGTCAGAAGCCCAAGCCTGGCCTTTCTGCATAGATAGCATCATGCTTATGTGAAGAGCTGAGCTTCCTTAGGCATCTAAGGATTGGCTCAATATGAATGGCCCTCAACTCCCCTTTAAAAGGTCAGCTTTGTTTGGTCAGTGCACTGTTATCTTTAGCATAGTTTTCAAAGGACTCCACTGCAGTCCTTGACTTAAAAAAAAAAAAGCCTCTCGATTAAAGGAAGAGGAACTGGATGAATTGGAAAGTCCTTCTCAATCCCAAGAAGCAGCAACAGATAGAAATTGGGGAACAGCAACTAAACAAACATAACCCCTCCAAATCTAGGAAATTTAAACAAATCACTGAAACAAAAGCTTGCCCAAGTTTTATTCACTCTCCTGATAAAAGAATCTGTTGTTGCTTTTGGTGGCAGAAATGAACATGAGTTTGTCATCAGCAAAGGGTGACTTTGGATCAAGGGGCCACAGATGCCGTGTGCTCTCCTATCACAGCGCAGAAGCCAAGCATGAAGACCAGGTGATAGAGAATCTCTGCAAATCAACCACAGAAAGAAACTTAGAACCCCTGAAGCAGAGCTAGATGGAGTCTTAGAAGTCATCTGGTTCAACTTTCCCCCTTTCACAGGGGAAACTGGGGCCTAGGGAGGGGAAGAGCTTGCTCAGCTGGTGCAATGAAGTGAAGTGATGGCAGGCAGCTAATGGAGGACATCTGAGGCAGGCTTGAGGAGGTTTCTATAACATCCAATAAGGTGAGATTTTTGTCTTGCTTTTAAAAAGTTGAATCTCATTAGAATTATAGACTCAGAGTTGGAAGGAATTGTAAGGGTCACTCACAGGTCATCTCATCTCTGCTTGAACACCTCCAGTGACAGAATCCATTCTATTTGGGGGCAGCTCTTGTTAGAAAATTGTATTCCTGTCTAACTTCCATGCATTGATCCTAGTTCTGCTCTCTACAGCCACATAATCTCTTCCCTTTGTTCCCCACTCTCTACCAGGCATGGGGAACCTGCAGCCTTGAGGCCACATGTGGCCTTCTAGGTCCTCAAATGCTAGCCCTTGACTGAATCTGCACTTCACAGAGCAAATCCCCTTAGTAAAAGGATTTGTTCTGTAAAACTTGGACTCAGTCAAAAGGCCACACCTGAGGACCTAGAAGGCCACATGTGATCTCGAGGCCAAAGTTTCCCCACCCTGGTGTCCTAAGTGTTCTCTACTCTTGGCTAAACACCCTGAGTTCAGTTCTTCCTAAGACATTGGGAAAGCATAAGAATTAAAAAAAAAAACTGTAATAGCTATACAGCAAACTAGCTATATTAGTCTTAACTTCCAAATCCTAAAATAGGAGATGATTCTTTATTTCAATAAAGGATCCACTGACTCCTAGGATTCTTTTAAGTAACCAGCTCCTCCAGTCTTTTAAAAATTGGATGACTTTTTACAAAAACTCAGTTTGCACACAACTTTTCAGGTACTGCAGCTCACAGAAATCAGACTAAAGTTGTATGTTTAGGATAGCCAAGAGGCTTCATGTTTAGGACAAAAAGGAATTAGAATTAAAAGTCCCTTATTTGGCGTCAATGCCTGACCTTTAGTGAAATGTAAACAGTTGTTAACTGTGAGTGCTCCAGAGAACAAGGTTTTTGGCAGTTGAAACTTCCTCCTAGAGATTGCATAAGGTCACTTCAGCCTTTAGCTCCTCCTCTCCTTCTCCCCCCCTTCTCCTTCTTTCCTTCCCCTGTCTTCCCACTCCCCCTTTTTCTCCTTCTACTCTCTCTCATTTTTTTTTTTTGCTTTTTTTTTTGGAGGGGGGAAGGCAGGGCAATTGGAGTTAAATGACTTGCCCAAGGTCACACAGCTAGTGTTAAGTGTCTGAAGCTGGATTTGAACTCAGGTCCTCCTGACTCCGGGGCCAGTGTTCTATTCACTGTGCTACCTACCTGCCCACTTCTACTTTCTTTCCCCCTCCTGCCTCTTCCTCTCCTCCTCTTCCTCTCCCTGTCCTTCTTAGTCTTAGAAGGCTTTGTTGGGACCAAAGTGAAATCTCATTTTTAGTTCAGGTCTAAGTGACTTAGGCTTCTTGTCCCTTACAAGCAAACACAACCCCATTGCTTCAAGTTCTGTCACTTTCTTACCTGAGAAAGTATAACGAGTGGAGAAGCCTCCGCCTACATTAAGTGGAGAAAACACAATTGTAATCTTAAAAAACAAAACTTCCCATAGGGAAGGTACTACAACATAATGCCTTGAGCAAAAGTGAAAGCAGTAGGCTATGTTTTGTTTTCATTTTTAAAAATGCACTTCAGGCTATCAGGACTTTCTTATCCTCCAGGGAATTTGTGTTTGGAGAACAGACATATCCTATAACCTAGACAGAACTTCAAGCCACTCATTCATTTATCCATTCATCCATCCATTCATTTAACATTGATTAAGCTCATACTGTATACAAAGCTCCTTGCTAAGGCTTCATATATACCAAGATAAAAAGTGTCAGCCTGAGAGAGTTGGTAAAAAACTTTTTCACTTAATCCAGTACCAAGCTTTGGTGTGTAATGAAGGGTCTCAAGAGAAGCTGCTGACCATTCTCAGGTATCCATAAATGGGGTTATGGCTCAGCATAGCCAATTCACTTGTATTGATTTGCTACCAGGGCTAGGATTAGGGAGAAGAAACAACCTGTTTGACAAGCTAGTATGTATGTTTGAACTGCTTGTAGGTTCAGGCACAGCATGACTAATGATGACCCCAGATTGTTTGTAAATCAGAAGTACTTACTACGGATAGAAAGTTCCACAACTAACACTCCTCCAGTCTCTTCATGGAAGCGCTTCCTTTTGTCACAGTTCTGAATAGGAAATGGGGTGGGGGAGATGGGAAGGAAAAGGGGGAAAAGAAATAAGAAGAAGAGAGAAGAGAAGAGAAGAGGAGAGGAGAGGAGAGGAGAGGAGAGGAGAGGTCTTAGAAAGTGATATGAACCTATGGAAATATTTATTAGTCATTTATTTTACAATTAAATTATTAAAATTAAAACTGTTTATTTACTAGGCACTTTTGTAACTTAGAAAAAATATTTTTCTCATTTGATGAATTATATGCCAGGCAGTAGATTATGCTTCCTTGCTAGTAGAAAATTCAATTTAGTACAATTCAGTAAGCATTTACCAGGTACTACTCTGTCAGATACTGTGCTAGGAATATAAAGACAAAAGTGAAAACAGGACCTGCCCTCAAGGTGCTTACAATTCCATATTTTGATATCTGCTTTTCTTGGATTAAAAATGCAGTTCCACAAATTCAGTATTTAAGCTATGCCATGGAGAGAGGGAGACAACTAAGCTTGCAGGGTAGAATGGAAGAAATGAGCAGTTGTTAACAAAGCATGCATTCTTTTGATTTGGACTTTGAGCATTTTAAAAAATGCAATTCCCTTATAAAGTAATCTACAAATAAGAATGACTCCAGCTCAGCACACAGGAAGAGAAGCAATGTTAGGAAGTTCACAAAGTTAAAACTATTTTCATAATAATATTAAGACATTTTAAACTTAAAATATACTAAATATCAATTGATATGATCCACATAAAAGCTCTTTGAGGGGTCTGCAATAATCTTTAAGAGGGTTGAGCTGATCTAATCCAACACCCACCTTTTACAGATGTGGAAACTGAGGCACATAAAGGTGAATTGAACTGTCCAAGGTCACACAGATAGTAAGGGATTCAAATCCAGAGCCTTGACTTCAAACCCTGTTCATGATGAAATATTCAGTATTTCTGATACTTGAGGAAAGTTATTTTCACATTACTAAGAGTTAAATATTGGGAAAAGTGTATAGGACATTCTTGACACTTCTTGCAACAGAGGTAATAAGGTAAAACTGTATACTGATGTCATTTTATCTCTGAGGAAAATGCCCAGGCCACTGCTTTGTCTGCATATGTTAGACCAGTGGCTCTCCAACTTTTTTTTTTTATCTCAGAACCCCTTAACACTTAAAAATTACTGGGGACCCCAAATAGCTTTTAGGTGGATTTTGTCTATTGATATTTTTAGTAGTAGAAATTAAAAGTGATAAAATTTTAAAATATGTATTTGTTTTAAAATGATAAAATTACTACATGTTAACATTACATATTTTTATAAAAATAACTATGTTTTCCAAATCCCAAAAGAGTGAGAAAAATGGCATTGTTTTTCAAATTTTTGCAGAGCTATTGTCTAATTTAATAGAAGATGGCTGTATTCTCATATCTGCTTCTGCATTAAATCTGCTATGAAAAGTGTTTTTTTGGTTTAATTATATGAAGAAAATCTGGCCTCACAAAGATACAAAGTTGAAAAATGGAGGAGTATTTTAATCTTTTTATTATTATAAAAATAGTTTTGACTTCAAGGACCCCCTGAAAGGGTCTCAGGGATCCCCAGGGATCCATGGGCCAAACATCTACTACATTAGATTTTCAATCAGTGCTTATGGAATGAATGACTTTTAAAAGCCACCACTTACTAAATCAGATTGAGATGTCTAGAAGAGTATTTTGCCCATATAGTTTAATTTTTAACCCTTCCACCCATTAAAACACAAGTTTAGATATTATATTCTTTTGCTCGTGATATTGCCTATAAATATTTTTGTACGGATTCAAGCCAAGAGTGAGTATGGAGAGCCACAGGAGTAGAAAAGGAGAAACAAAGTCATCATTTGGGGAAATGAAGTAGAAAAGAAAGAGGAAAGCAATATTTTCATTAAATTTTAAAAATCACCTAATTATCATCCTAGTTAATATGCTCTCTTTCAAAGTTGTCTGTTCTCTGGGTTTGTGCCAAGAACCTGTCTCATAAGGAAGACTGTCTTAGGAAGACATCCTTGGGAGCTTTAGTGAGGGACTAATTCTCTTTGGGTGGGGTCTAAGAAGAAGGTGCCTTATAGAATTTTAGGGGTTTTTTAGATTTCACATTTAATTCAATTATCTTAACCTTCCTAAATTATTCACTTTAGGATCAACTCCAAATCAATTCTTGCATGAGGCATACTCCAGCAGATGCATACTGAAGCAATATCTTACTTGGTGGTGCCCCAATACATTTCTTTTTTGGTACAGGTCTGGGATTTCATTGGTGTAGGGAGCAACCCAGTGAGAAAATGCTTTCTATCAACACTCAATAACTCCAGTCCATAGTCCCAGAGGTTCCTGGGTGGGGGTGCTCAAAGGCTAAGTGACAGGTCCAGGATCACTCTGAAACTAGGTATTCTTGACACCAAGCCTGGAATCTTATCCATTATGTCATACAGCTTCTCAATCCAACAATATGAAATTTTAAATTGGCTGCTTAAAAAATGAGCCAGACCTTTTTTTCCCTCTTAAATTATTGTTTCAAAAGCATTGCACTAGAAGTCAGAAGAACTGGGCTTCTGGTCCTGACTTTGTTATTAATCATGTCTGTTATTTTAGAAAGTCTCTTTACTTCTCTGCACCTTTGCTTCTTCATATGAAGATATATGTACTTCATATATATATATATATATATACTTCAGAAGATATATATACTTCATATGAAGTAAAATGAATGGAATTAGAGGACCCAATAATCTGTAAAGTCCCTCCAATATCAAATATTCTTGTTTTCCTCTGTATTCCTATATTTTCTCTCTAACATGAACAAAAAGGATAGAAGTTTGAGGAAGAGATGCCTTGCTGAATTTGTGCCCGTGTTAGCTTTCCAGGCTGAGAGGACTTGTAAAAAAGCTCCCATAGAAGACAGAAGTAGCTTTGTGTTTGAACTATCAGCCCTTGGGGACAGGAAGCTAGGTTTATGCCCATTCTGACCTTGATCTTGATGGCCCTCAAAGAACATGCTTGCAGAATATGACCTTGGTTAATTTTTCCCTTCCCAAATAAACCAGCCAAGATAAAGACCTGGAGCTTCACATTCTATTTCTTGATGGAATAAGTTCAAACAAGGTCACAGAAGAAATAACTTTTTTTTTTCTTTTTGGAGGGGGAAAGGCAGGGCAGTTGGGGTTAAGTGACTTGCCCAAGGTCACAAGGCTAGTAAATGTGTCAAGTGTCTGAGTCTGGATTTGAACTCAGGTCCTCCTGACGCCAGGGCCATTCACTGAGCCGCTTAGCCTCCCTGAGGAATAACTTTCAATCACCTAAGTTCTATTTGAATGCTTTTTGTGACCAGGAATTTGCTTACTTGGAGACAGTTCATTCTGTTGATGGACAGCTTTGGTTATTAACAGGGTGTCAAAAAAATTATCAACTGAAAGCTACAGGAACTTCTTTAAGGAAGAAGGAGGGAAGTTGAGACATCAAAGTCTGTTGACTCCTTAGCAGGAGGTTCCAAACACAAAATCATAGTGCTTAAATTTAATGGATCAAAACTGCCCTAAGATTTGTGAGATCTTTTGTGAGTTCAAAGCAGTATATCCAGCAAGCCATAGTGATGTCTCTGTAAAGTGTACTGTACCATCCCATCCCATCCCATCCCATCCCATATCAGACTATGAAATAGCTAGTCAACAAATATTTATTAAGGGCTTACTATGTGCTAAATACCTGGGGATACAGTGAAGAGCAAAACAATCCCTGCCCTAAGGAGCTCACATTCTAATGGGAGAGATAGCATGTAAATAACTAGGAACATATACAAAAATATATAAATAGATATGTATGTATATAAATATAAAAATAAATATATAAATAGATATGTATATATATATACATATAAAACCAGGGAAGGTTTTCTTCAGAAGGTGGGACTTGAACCAAGTCCTGAACAAAGCCAGGGAGACCAGGAAGTAGAGGTGAGTGACTGGAACATTCTAGGCATAGGGTCAGTCAGTACAAAGGCATAGAGAACAGAGTGTTTTGTTCAAGGAACAGTAAGTAGTTCAGGATAACTAGATCACAGAATGTGTGGAGGAGAGTAAAGGGAGCACAGGTTAGGAAGGACATTGGTAGGTTGGAGAGAATCCAGAGGTCTGCAACCATAATGGTAAAGGACCTCAAACCCATGCCATATGAGGACTGGTTCAAGGAAATAGGTGTATTTAGCCTGGAGAAGGGAACACTAATGGGTATGATAGCTGTCTTCAACCATTCTAAGAGCTGTCATGAAAGAAATATTTACAAATTGGTTAATATGCATTTATTAAGTTCCTATTATGTGCCAAGCACTATTACAAAGAAAGGTAAAAAGCAGTCCCTGCTCTAAAGGAACTCAGTCTAATGGAGATGGCAGGTGAAAACAACTATTTACAAACTATATACATATATACATGCATATATGTATATGTATATGATAAATTGGAGGTAATCAATAGTTCTGCTTAGCTACAGAGAGTAGAACTAATAGTAAAGGTTAGGAAGTTGCAAAAAGGCACTTTTAGACTTGGCATATGGAAAACTTTAGGAAAAATCACAGCTTTTCTAAAGAATAAAGGACTGTCTCAGGAGGTAGTTGTTCCCCCTCATTGGAGGTCTTCAGACAGAGGGTAGATGATGATTTTTTTAGGTATGCAGTAGAGGAAATTCCTATTCAAGTACAAATTGGACTAAGTAGTCTTTGAGGTCCTTTCCAACCCTCGGATCATCAAGATTACCAGCACCAGCACCAGCACCAGCACCACCACCACCACTACTACCACCACCACTACCACTATTACCATCACAAATGAGGAAAGTAAGGCTCAGGTTAACTGGTTAGTTAATCTGACGTTTTTAGTTCAGGTCTCCTGAACTCTGACCTAGTGCTCTTTCTTTCTGGAATAATTTTCATCGACCTATAACAACATTCCATTTTAAATCCTCCCTGGTTAAAAATAGAGACCTTCAAGTATTGGACTCCCCCCAAGCTGGCATCTGACCCTGTAATGCTAGCAAGTAGAATTGCTCTATGAAGACCAATAGAAAACTGACTTACCACTGGGCAGGAGAACTTTTCACTGTCGCAGATGAATGTCTCACAGTGTAGCCAAACCTTGGAGAGTTTGGGCACATTCTGGAAGCGGAAAGCATTGAACTGAAAAGTTGCTCTGTGATCCTTACCATTTTCATGCACCAGAACGGTTTCATCAGTGGGGCATCTGAAAACACACAATGAGAAGCACAAACCAAAGAAACACTATCTCACCCGTCCCTGAGTTGGTCTCCTAAAGTGATGCAGATTATGGTTAAGTAGGATGGGGGCCACTCCTTTGAGTCCATAGAGTTATGGTCCATGCAGATCACTAGGGTAGTGCTGAATTAAGGGCAAGTTCATACAACAGTGGTCCTTTTAAAATACGTTCCATACATCCCCCTGTCCAATTAACTAGTCATACCAACATGCCAGGGTTTTGATAGAGGTCTGTTTTCCAATGACACTTCAAATCTAGAATTTGCTTTTTTTCCCCATTTGCAACTGTAATTCTTGTCTTTAGGTAGCAGGACTAGTTGGTTGAGCTCTATCCCTCAGCATCCTCCTCGTAAAAAAATTATATTTTTTTGTTTTTATAAAATCTTTATTTTTCAACATGTTTCTTTCCTTAGAGAGCATAACAAACAAAAAAAAAGAAGGAAAAAAATCAGATCCACAAAACTAACTCACATGTCAGTTAGATAAGACAGCATGTTCAGTGTTTCATAGATTCAGGTAAAATCAATCTCTCTTCTACTTTCAGTCTCCCCTTTTCTTCTCCTCCGTCTCTCTCTCACTTTCTATTAGTTTTTCTCTCTTACTTTCTCTTCTCTTATACATAAACACATACATACATATATACATATACATTCATACATACACACATACATATATATCTATATATCTGTATCTAAATATATACACACATGCACATACTTGCTTACATGCGTGCATATGTGGTGGGGGAGATGATTATAACCTTTCACTTCCTTGGTGTAAGAAATTCTTGAGAAGGAAACTTTCTCTACCGAGGCAGTTTAGTAATTGTTCTGAAACAGTCTTAGAGAGTGGCCTGGGGCATTAAGGATTTAAATGTCCTGCCTAATGAATTAGAGGAAGAAGTTGAATCCCATGCTTTCCATCAACAAAATTTGTTCTCTATCTAATAAGTTGCACTGCCTCCCAAAAAATCACAGAGAGAATTTAGTCACAAGAATGGTTCTGTGTGTGTGTGTGTGTGTGTGTGTGTGTGTGTGTGTGTGTGTAGACAAGCAAGAAGAGGAAATCTATTGCATCTTTTGTCCTCTGAAGTGGCCCATGGACAAATGGATTAGACATTTTGCTTTTGAAAGCACTATGAGGACAAAAAGGGGCTAATGCAGCTCCTAGAGTGCCTCTCTCCCACTCACTATATCTGGCTCAAACAGGTTCACAAATGTAGCAAAGCTACTGTGATATTCTACAGGTACTTAGAATTCTGTCACTGACTTCCTAAGTGACCTTAGGAGAGCTGTTTTCCTCCTCTGAGCCTTATTTGCTTCATTTCTAAAATAAGGTGCTCAAATTAGATAATTTCCAAGGACTCTTCCAGTCCTGACATTCTATGTCGGGTTATAAGCATGAGACAGTGGATATAGCGTTAAGAAGCCATGGGTTTGAATCTGAAATCATCTATGCAACCTTGGACAACCTTTGGGTTTCAGATGCTTCATCTTTAATAGATTTCAGGGGTTGAAGTACATGACCTCTGAGGTCTCCTTTATCTCTAAATCTGTGATCTGATGATCCTAATGAGAATGATCCAAGAAGCTTTAGGTCATCAGGTCCAGGTCCAACTGGGAGAAATAAGAATAGAAACTTGAAAATTCCAGTGCTGAGAGCCAACCTTTGGCAAGAGGCTGAGGGGAGGGAGTGCGTCTCAACTCTAATTCAAGATTCCTCTACTGGTTCCTCTATTTGTGTTAGCCCCAGACCAGTAATGGAGTCATGGGCACTTTCTGAGTTGTGAAATTCAACTCCCTGTTGGTCAGTAAACCTGAGATCCTTAGTTGAAACTAAGCAGATTCTTAAAATAGCTCACTAAGATGAGTTCCCTCATGTCATGTAATGACTTTAGCTGGTGGAAAAAAACAGACCTGGGGTCAGGGAAGAAGCATGAGCAGTAGTGCAATGCTGGATGGGTAGGCATGATTATAATGTTTAAATCATTCAGTCCTAGTTCCTCTTGGCACTTTGAATTCCTGGCACTGGGTCCCTTGGAGATGAATAGGTCCAGGTAATGTTGCAATGCATCTCCCTCCAACCCCCAATGACTTATAATAGTATTTCAGTGCAATGTTCCTAGGCATGTTCCTGCCCTAGGGCCCTATGTGATTGTCACCTGAATATTGCAAAATAAATCATATTTTGTGAATTTGTGTTTAAAGAGAAATCTCTGATGTTTTGATTATTCTACTCTCTCTAGGAGTCTAGAAAAAACAATCTTTCTTCTTGATCAGAGTGGAAGGAATAATGTTTAGGAAATTCTGGGGCCTTGCTTTCAAACTTTAGTCCCTGGCTACTTTGTGATGAATCTCCAGCACCAGTATTTCCAGAGCATTCTTAAAGCACTGCTAAATGTCCTAGCATGGTAGAGATTTATCTCAAAGATGGAACCTTCCAGAAGTAAACAATGTTGCACATCTATAACATGGGAACAATAAGGATGATTTGAGAGAGGATAAATGAATGTACATTAAGCAATAAAGCATTAAGCATTATGATTCATTGTATAAACCTTTGAGAAATTATAATCATAAGAGAGAGAACTAAAGGTTTTGAAGTGATTCCCGGTCCATACTAGCCAAGAATTCATTTGGGGGTCCTGCAAGTCATTTGGTTGGCATAATTTTTTTTCCTAAAGTATAAAGAATCCATCATCAATATGGATCAAAGAGCTATCAAAATGCTCTTGAAATCTTGCTACCCCCAGAAGGAAGAAAATCTTCCTGGATTGCTCAGATGTGATCCAATGCCTCCCATTCTGTCTGGAAATTAAATTTCCGTGGCCGATCTTCCCTACTAGTTATCCAAAATATCTTGCCTCCCCCAGAACATCCTTCACCCTGATATATAATTGATTTATTTTTAATTGAATTGAATTAAAAGGTATTAATATACTTAATTGATTCCAACTTCATACAGGCTAATATTTTTATTTTGTTCTAGCCCACAAGTCATGAAAAGGTCACTGATTGCGGAGTCTGAGACCTGAGTTCATATCCCACATCTGATTATTACTACCCTGTATGACCTTGGATAAATCACTTGGACAAACCTCCCCAGGGCTCAGTTTCCTCATCTATAAAATGAAGGGGTTGGAATCAGTGTCCTCTGAGTTTTCTTGCAGCTCTCAGAGCTATAATCCTCCATTTCTAAATGGATAACTGATTTAGGTGAAATGTGACTACTTCAAACTGGGAGTACTAGTTTAGCTGTTTCCTTGAATGCCATAGCTAAGGTAGCTGGAAGGAGTTTTTCTTCCCAACACCTCCAAAAGCATGAAAGTCAACAGCCTGGAAAAAGGATCCGGATTCCATCCCATTGCCTTGACTCATGAGAAAGGGTACATACCCTTTACCGATTAGCTGCCACTGCATGGGATACATGAAGTCTGCTGAAGGTGTGGCCCAGCAGCTATTCAGGACAACCTTAAACCTGAATGGAAAACAAAGGACTATTGAACCAGAAGTTATTTTTTTTATTTTTCAATCCAAATTTCAGTGGAACTGATTCCTTACCTAATACTTAACCCTTTGGCTTCCACGCCTGCAAACAAGTCCGACCCAATTTCAGAGGTTTCCAACACAAAAGGGGCTTCTTTTTTAGTGGAGAACTTGGCATTCTTTGGAAAGAAATAGATATATTGAGTATTACGATCTCTTGGACTTCCCAGCTTGAGAAAGTGTTCAGGGGTCAGTTTGGGGGGGGGGGGACAAGGCAAAGGTGATAGAGGACACAGGGGAATCACCCTTCCAGTTGCAGAGATGTCAGTGGGTGATAAAGACCACGCTGCTTTCAATAGATGAGCTGGGTTATAGGGAGAGGCAAGCTACCCACAACTATTTATATGGAAAATGTGATTTGGTTTGAAGGATCTAAACCAGGGAAGGATTTTAGAGTCATTTAGTCAATCCTTTTATTTTGCAGATGAGGGTTTGATCTGTAGCATAACTGAATTATTAGTAGAAAATAAGGACACTACCTATGTGATCCCTAGCAAATCACTTAACCTATTACAATCTGCTTTCTCTTTTAGCTGTGCCCTTTCAAATCCTGTTCTCTTGTTAACAAACTGTCTTTCATATTAGATCTCTTCCTCTCATGAGCCTTTCATTTAACCACTTCAATCATGAAAACCTTTCGGTCCTTTGAAGATATCACATCCCTGGTCATCATCTCCAAGATTTATGTTCTCGTGCCCCAACCCAACTAGGCTGGGACAAGGAGTTGGTAAGTTTCTTGCTTCTCATTGCTATTTCTAGACCTGGGGGGGGGGGAACCTGCCTTTTGGCCTAGAGGCCACAGGTTCCCCACCCCTGTTCTAGACCCTTTCTTTGCTACCATCATTTTAGCAAACAATTCTTCTTTGCGATTCATTTCATCTATTTATCACTCTAGTGTCATTTATCTGCAAGCACTCACTTCTGAAGATTAGTGATGATAGATGGCCCCCTTCCTCTCTATTCTATTGTCAGTCCTAATATACTTAGGGGCTTCAATTACCACATCAGTATCCTCTCAAACACCCTTGCATCAAGCCATTTCAGCACCTCAGTCATACATGGGAATACTCATCCCTTTGATCTCATCATTGACCATTAAGTGTTCTGTATAATCAATAACTTTGGAATTGCTCTATATATATGATCACAGTTTTCTATTCTCTAATCCCAGTGCCTTACCTCTGCTAAAGCTAGTGTCTGTCTTGATCATAATTATGGGGTCCTTCCCTTCTTTCTCAGGCCATTACTTATGCTGGCCTCACTTTGTTCCCTTTAAAATTTTGACTGTATAAGTAATCAGTTCAACTTTATACTCTTCTCTGTATTTTCATCCTTTACCCCTTGTCCTTTGAAGCCCATCCCATTCTGTATCCCAACCCTAGCTTACTCCCACCATGCACCTCCTTCCAGTAACACACTAGGTCCACTACAAACATCTAATCTCAATTGAGCCCTCCCTTCTATGGGCCAATGCTTTTACTCTTCTGTGTGTATCACACTTCCCACAAAATGTCCAAACTTGCTCTTACTCTTCTAGCTGTCAATACCATGCCCTCCCGTGACCCTAAGAGATGACTTCACATCATCCTTTACAGAAGAAACTGATGACAGGCCTCTCTTCTCACTCTTCTTTCTTTTAAACCTCAGATGTTCTTAACATCACATCATCTACTTTTCCTTTCTTGCTTCATCAGTCTCCAATGAAGAGACGATCCTTTTCCTTGGCAAGGGCAGCCTCTACTTGTGCCTCTGAGCCCATCCTCTAAAGTCTCTTCCTTGAGCATGATCCTTTGTCATTCTCACAATCTCTCTAATTTTGGTTCCTATTGCTAGCTTCTTCTCCTGCTGCCTATGTGTGTGTTGAGATTCATTGTTGTTGTCTTTTGGTCACTTTAGTCATATCTGACTTTTCATGATTCCGTTTAGGTTTTCAGTTTTTTGGTTTTTTTGCAAAGGTAATAAGTGGTTCACCACCTCCTTCTCTAGCCCATATAACAGATGAGGAACTGAGGCAAACGGGGTTAAGTGACTTGCCCAGGTTCACATAGCTAGTAAGTGTCTGAGGTCAGATTTGAACTCAAGAAGCTAAGTCTTCCTGGCTCCCAACACTCTATCCACTGTTCCACATAGTTGCCCAGGTATAGAATTACCTCATGCTTAAAACAGAACTAAAACCCCAAATTTCACTTGTTCTTACTATCTTCTCAAGTTAAAACCTATATCTCTCTTCCTTTTCAAAGACAAACTGAGGGACAAAAAACACAGTCTAGCTCTTTGCCTCCACTTTCTCATTTCTTACTCATGTCTTAACCTTTTGCAATCCAACCGATGATCCTATAACTTGACTGAAACTACTCTCTATGGAGATTACCAATGATCTTTTTATTGCTAAAGCCAATGGCCTATTCTTAATCTTCATCCTTTCGACCTTTCTACTGAGCTTGATACTGTGAACTTCTTTCCTCCCTCTTCTAAAGGATATTCTTTCTGCTCTGGGTTTTTCACAATATTGCTCTCTCCTAATTCTACCTATCTGACTGGTTCTTCTTAGTTTTCTTTGTGTGGGAACACTTCCAGGATTTTTTTTCTAGATTTTTTTCTCTTCTTTTTGTAATCTCTCTTTTGGTAATCTCATCAACTCCCCAGAACTAACTGTTACCTCTATAAAGATAACTCCCCAATCTGCATATCTAACCTGTTATTCAGCTTTCTCTTGAATGTTAATTATACATCACCAGCTTTCTATTGAACATCTCCACCTGAATGTCCTATAGATACCTCAAAGTTAGCATATTAACATCCCTTCCAAATCATCATCTTCAACTATTTTTTTTGACATTCCCTATTTTAAAAAAGCCCAACAACATCCTTCCAGAATCATAGATTTGCATCCCAGGATTCATTCTTTATTCTTCATTTTCCTCAACCCTTCCTCATTTCCAGTAAGTTGCCAATACTCATCAAATTTACCTCTATACCATCTTTCACATATGTCCCTTCTCTTTCTCACATAGCTCAATAGTTTCTAGCCTAGACTACTGCAATGAAGAGATGGTTCTTTTCTCCTTGTATCCAGACTCTCCCCTCTATGATATAATGGCCAAACATCTTCCTAAAGCAGAGATAAAAATTTCATCAACAAACATTTATTAATTACCTACTATGTGAGAGGGACTGGCAAGGCAAAGACAGTTGGTGAAAGAATCTCTGTCTTCTAGGATCTTACTTAAAGATCCCACCGTGTCACTTCCTTGTTCAAAACTTTCTCTAGCTCTCTATTGCTTTGAGGACAAAAATGGAAATTTTTTTAATTTGACATTCAAAGTCCTGTATAATGAATACAAACTATCTTTCATTCTGACTTCCTGACATCCAAATTGTCTTTCTAGGTCCACTTCACATTATTCTCCCTCATCCCCTCTACCTTACAGTCAAACTTGCTTCCTGGATGGTCTCTGTACATAGCTTTCCATCCCCCACCTTGCACAGTGTCCCCCATGCCTGGAGTGCTATCCATCTCCACCTCCATCTCTTAGAGCCCCCAGGTCAGTTCCATGCTCCATTCCTACTACTAAAGGCCTCTGCTAATTCCCCATTATTATGTTAATCTTTTCTCATTCAAAATAAACTTTGTGTTTATTTTTAAAATATATTTTGCATTTATTTATTTATCTGTGTAAGCTTTGTTTTCACCCAGCAGAACATAAGTTTTTTTAATTCAGGGACTTTTCATTTTCATCTTTTTATCTCCGGTACCTAGTAGGAGCTTAATAAATGTTTGGTGAATTAAGCCACTCTGACCCTTGTTTCCTTATTTGTAGAAGGATATGGGCCAAGATAATTTCTAAGATTCTTTCCCACCTATCCTTTGACTCTGTAACTGTTTCATTGAGCTCTTGCAAAGAGTAGTGATGAACCTAGGAGTCGTGGAAATGGAAACTATCTTTAATATTAACCAGTTCAGAAAGTCAGAGGTCTAATGGATCCATCTCTATTTTTGAGACAGATTTCAGGCTGTGGTTGAAAGTTTACATAGTGAATTAGCTTATTCAATATAGTCCAGCATTCTAATCTCCAGGTACGTCCAACTAGCACTAATTATCAACTGGTAGTGAAGTGGAAAAGAAGATAGCTTGATCTAGAAATATCGGTATTAAAGCCCAGTTTCATGTCAATTGCAGGACTCGGATCCCATATCCTTCTTTCCCTTCACTGCCAGACTTCTTGAATAGATAGCTACAGCCTCATCCTCACACCTTTACTCAAGCACTTTGCATCACCATTCTATTGAAGCTGTGCTGTCTTAAGCCACCAATGACCTAATTACCAAATGGAATCACTTTTCTCAGCCTTCCCTCTCCTTGATCTCTTTGAGGAAGCTGAAATCACTTATTGCCCCTCCTTCTCACCTTCTTTACCTTTGGCTTCTATTACGCTACCCTAAGTTCTCTCCCCCATGTCTCAAATTGCTTTTCCAATAACTCTCACAACTTCTTCCTTCCTCATTCTCTTACCAGGCATTCCCTAAGGCTCTGTTCTCATCCTTGAGCCCTTTAACTTCTTGTCTATGTTTTCTTCCTTGTCTATTTAACCCATTTACACAGTGTCAATTATTCCTTCTATGTGAAGGAATATGAACACTATGTGAAAGTTTCATAGTTCAACTTTGCCTCTGGATTCCATAGCACTATCTTTAACCACTGGCTAGATGGCCATATGGTACAGTGTACAGGGCATAGAACTTGTAGTCAGGGAGACCTGGGCTCACATCCTACCCAGCAACTCACTGTCTGTGTGACCTGGACAAGTGACCTTTGGGCCTGAGTTTCTCTAAAATGAGGAGATTGTGCTTTGCCTTTAAGGTATCTTTTAACTCTATGATACTATACTCTTCCTTCTTCCACTCTCTGTCCCCTCTGCTCCATTATATCCTACACACTAGACATCTATTGTTTGTTTAACTTATCAAAAGCACAGCTCTAGTCAGGTCACTACCATGTTAAAAATTGTGATACTGCCTTGCTAAATAAAGGCCAATCTTCATAGGCTAGCATTCAAGGTCCTTCATTTATCTGGCTCTGATGTACCTTTCTAGTCATATTACTCCCCCTTATGTGTTGCTTATACTCTTAATTGAACATGTCCCTCCTTTACTTTCCTCTGATCTATCCTTATATCATGTCCTAATTCTCAAATGGGACAGCTAGGTGGCACAGTGGATAGAGTGCCAAGCCTACAATCAGGAAGACCTCTCTTTGTGAGTTCAAATCCAACCTCAGATACTTATTAATTATGTAATCCTGGGCTAGTCACTTATCCCTGTTTGCCTCAATTTCCTCATTTGTAAAATGAGCTAGAGAAGGAATGGCAAACCACTCCAGTACCTTTGCCAAGAAAACCCCAAATGGGGTCATGAAAAGTTAGACACAACTGAAAACAACCGCAGAGCAACAAAATCCTCAAATGCCTTCTTCCCCTATATTCACTTGTTGAAACTTACCCAGTCATCAAGACTCAGTTCAAAGGCCACCTTCTTGATGAAATGTTCATCAGCACCCCTAGGATAAAGTGATCTCTTTCTTTGAACTCTAGCAGTACCTTCTTCTTAGCATTTTTAAGACTTATCCGCCTAGCTATATTGCCTTCCCTGTTGTGATCTCTCTTAGGTTGGGAACCTGTATATTTCTCTGTCGGTGGCTGGCACAGAGCCTTCCATCCGCTAGGTGCTTCATGGATGTTTGTTGAATGAATGGAGTATTTGGTGGAATACAGTTGAACTTGAGTCCAGAGTGATTATCAATTAGCTTAATATTTGGCCCTATGACTTTAACCATGGTCTCCCTGCTTTTCTAAGTGCCCTGCCCATCAATTGGGGAACAACTGAACAAGTTGTGGCATATGAATGTAATGGAAAAGAATTACGTGAACTGATGCTGAGTGAAGTAAGCAGAACCAGGAGAACATTGAACACAATAACAACAACATTGTGTGATGATCAACTATGACAGCCTTAACTCTTCTCAGCAATACAGTGACTCAAGACAGTTCCAAAAGACTCATAATGTATCCATCTCCAGAGAAAGGACTATGGAATCTGAATACAGGTAGAAACATACTATTTTCACTTAGTGTGTGTGTATGTTTTCTTTATCATGGTTTTCCCTTTTGTTCTGATTCTTCTTTCACCATATGACTAATGTGGAAAATATGCTTAATATGGTTGTACCTGTACAACCTATATCAGATTGCTTGCTGCCTTGGGGACAGGGAGGGGAGAGAGAGAAAAATGTGGAACTCAAAATCTTGTAAAAGTGAATATTGAAAACTATCTTTACATGAAAATGGAAAAAATAAAATAATATTAATCAAAAAGAAAAACAACAATCCCCAAACAAAATAAAAACAAACAAAAGGCATCCCCACTGGAATGGAGCAGAATAGAAGCTCTTTTAGGCCAGGATCTTTTTTTTGCTTGTTTAATTTTGCAATCCCAGATTCCCAGTATGGTCCCTTGAACATAGGAATGGGGACTGGTTTTATAATTTCGTTGACATATGGAAATCCCAGATGAGGACGCAACCAGTGTGTGTTGACACCTTCTCAGCAATTTACAGTCAGAGTTACCCAGAGCATTGAGAGACTGACACATAGCCAGGATATAACAGAGGAAGGACCTGAACTCAGGTCCTCCAGCCACTCAGGTGAGTTTTCTATCTGCTACGTCTGGGGCTGCTCTGCCTCACAAATTATGGGCATTTCATAAATGCTTATTGGGTTGTAGTATATCCGGCACTCCTACCCATTTCTTGTGTGGCTAACGATTATGAGGTAGATAAGTGTCCTGTGATGAATTTTCTTTTTGGCATCAGATTCTGGAAAACTGTCTGCTTAAAATTCCAAATTTGGAGGGGAGGGGAGGGAAATAGTCTGTTGGGAACCTGTCCTTGGTGCCTCAGGGAATCCACAGCCCTTTCCTGCCGAGTTGATTCCTTATGTAATCTAGGTCATGGCCCCTGACCTGCTAATTGGGTGGAAATACATGCAAGGATTGGTTGCTGCTTGGGCAACACACAAGAATGCTCTCCAAGGAAGTGGAGGAAATCAGCCCTGCCCCCAAAAGGTTAAGGACTGCATGAGTCAGGCCCTGGAAAGAAACTACAAACCTCATGGCTCTGGTGAATGCTAAACAGTCCCCCACACAGAGCCTCACTGAGTGGAACGTAGCAAGAATTAGAATCCACTTAGCTCACTTAGAGTCCAGACTTCCGATATAACCCTGGCACCCCACCCCTTTGGGGAAGACCTTTTTGAAACCACTTAGAACTGAGCACATTGAGTGCCCCCCAAGTCCCGACAGGAGAGCACTGAAAACATGCACCCTGTGTCCTGCACTCCTGTTAAATGGGATACAGTAGACAGACCTGACTGAAAAGGAAGGAAAAAATCTCTGGGAAGAAGACGTCCCAATAACATTGTCATTGTTGCCTTATTAAACTCCTGCCAAATAAGCAGATGATTCTGCGTTTTGTTTTATTTGATTAAAATAATCCTTAAAAAAAACTCCAGGGAAAGTGGAAAGCTAATACAGCCTGCCGCTTAGTCACTAGTTGGTGGCCACTCCACACAATATATCCATTGCATGCCTGGATTCCCTCCAGATCCCGCATGGATAGAGCATTTGTCCTCTACCATCACCTTGTCTCTGTATCATTTTGAAGCCTTGGAAGCCCACATCATATTGACCAATTTTGTCTACTTGCCAAGAAAGTCTTAACAAGGTCCTTTCTCTCAGGATTAGATGTGCTGTTAACTAAGGACACGTTTTCTGCAGAAGACTGTGTTCATAGAAGAAAGAACACTGAACTGGGAGGCAAGAGCCCTGAGTTCTTTTCCTGACTCTGCTTCTAGGCAAGTCTCCTCTCCTCTCCTAGACTCAGTTTCCTCACCAGCAAAATCCTGGTTTACACTTCATGATCTCAGAGGTCCCTTTGACCACCAAGATTCTATGGTTATCTTCCTGGACACGATTTTCCCCAGTGAAGTATGTGTGTGGTTGTATACGCAAACACAAATGCATGTGTGTCTGCATGCATGTATATGTA
The DNA here is from genome assembly GCA_028646575.1 of Pseudocheirus occidentalis. Classification (NCBI taxonomy): domain Eukaryota; kingdom Metazoa; phylum Chordata; class Mammalia; order Diprotodontia; family Pseudocheiridae; genus Pseudocheirus; species Pseudocheirus occidentalis. The sequence continues at coordinate 81,812,560 of CM053598.1, forward strand.
TACATGTGGTATGCCTGCTCACAAAATGGGTTATAAAGAGATGTTGATAGAAGGGGAAAGAGAGCTGTTGCTCATGGTTCTGAACATGGCTTTAGAATGGGACTACTTTTTGTCTCTAATTAGGAAGGCACCAGTAATATCTACAATTAACTGATTTTTTATAGTCCAAGTAAAAGATATATGAGCATGGACAACCATACACATATGTATAAACACACACACACGCACTCACTCCTTCCTCACACTCTCTTTACCTTCACCCTAATCAATGGAATGTTTCTTAGCTCCTTGCTCTGAGCCCACTAAGACGTGAGTAATAGATTCCATAAATAAGATCTGGTTGTCAAATATCAGGTACTAAAATGTTGAATACTGGAAGGAACTTTGGAATTAAGAGTCAAGAGATCCAAATTCTAAACCCAACTCTGCCATTAACCAACTGTGTGACTTTAGGCAAGTCATAGAACCACAGAATTAGAGCTAGAAGTCATCTTATCTAAACCTCTCATTTTACAGATGAATAAATTGAAGTACAGAGAATTCCTAATTTTTTTTGGAATAACTTTTCCAAGGTATTCCAATCAGTAAGCGACAGAGTTGAGATCTGAACCCTTGTCCTAATTCCAAATTCAATACTTCTTCATTTGTAAAATAAAGGGATCAGATTGGATGATCACCAAAGTCCCTTTTGGCTCCAACATTTGATGAATCTAGAACATGAGAGTTGAACTGTTTAACTTACACTGAAGTTTTGAGTTTGAATGAATGCTGGAGTCTTAACCTTAACTATTGGGTGGGACATGTGGGGGTGGGAAGAAGAGGGAGAGCACAGATACATACAGGTCAGTCCAGGGATCTCTCACATTGACCATAAAAGTAGTAAGTAAAGAAAACTCACGGTATAGAAGTTCAGAGACAACTGGCTTTCAAAGGAACCTATGCTCCCGTTCTTGACATGTACTGTGGCCACTCTGGAAAGGGGAGAGAGTTTTGCATAAGGACTGAAACATGCAAGATTGGAAGGGGCTCCAGAGTACATGCATGCTGTGTGTCCTCTTTGCCCAGAAGACTTACCTCTGATCAAAGGCAGCCTGGTTGACCAAGTAGGTTGAATGATACGTACAAGAGAAGGAATAATTCACCGGTTGGCTCTTCACAATCACCGTGCTGTCGTTGGACACAATGTGACTGAAGAAATGGTAGATAGGGGGCTTGTACTGGAATCAGAAAGAGTAAGAAACAAGGTCATGTTTCCTTGGTGCCCCAGGGGATGCTGTAAGAACGAGTTGGGGGGAATGAATGGAGAGTTTTGTACACAGATTTTTAAATGGACAGAATATTTGCAAGTGAAAAACCAAAGGGGAAAAGAATTCAGATCAGTCCCTGGAGTTTGCTATTACTTTCTTGATTTGTAGAAGGAAGGTTTTGATTTTTATCAGCAAAGTTTGGGATAATATGAGCCACAATTCCATGAGTAGTCCCTGATAGACTCTTTCCCAGAAATTAAGAACTGAAAATATTCCGAAGTCATGTTTCACATATACCCATTTGGTTCAGGTTCTTTCTCCAGTACTAACTGACTTTGCCCTTTTCTAAGCTTTCTTGGTTGGCCTTCAGAGCCCAGAGCCAGTGCTGTCCCATGGGGTTGCTGCGATTAAAGAACATTGTAAAATATAAAGAGCTATGACAACGTGAGCCAGAAATAGTGGTAAATAACATTTCTATCACCTTATTCTTGACTGTGTTGCCTGAAAGGCAATGTACCCTATGGGTTTAGTATTGGACTTCGAGTCAGGGAAAGTCTTCTCCATTTCTACCTCTGGCACTTCCTGGCTAGCTATGTGTTCCTGGGCAAGTCAGTAACTATCTTTGAGCCTAGGCAGCTTTCTAAGATCCTAACTCAGAGAAACTTGTGATTTGCCTTGATGAAGGAAGTTGCTGTACTCATAAAAGCACAGTTCCTAGATAATTCCAGACTGTAGCACAGAACATTCTGACCTGATAAATCCTTCTAAATAAAGCAGGAGTTCTTAACCTGGAGTTAAACTTGAACTTTAAAAACATTTTGATGATTTTGTTTCACTATAGTTGGTTTCCTTTGTACTTTATTTTTTGCATTTAAAGACATTATTCTGAGAGAAAAATCCATAGGCTTCCCTAGACTGGCAAAGGGGTCCAGGACCCAAAAAAGTTCTCTGTAAAGAGAAGGTCTCTAGTAATATTTTCTCTCAAACCTAACAGAGGATAAATATGCTGATATTCAGGGTGCAAAGAAGAAGTCAGCAAATAGTTGGTGAATACTTAATAAGTACCTACTATGTGCCAACCATTGTGTAAAGTGCCAGGTTGGAATACTGGAAAGAACGTTGCATTGGAGTTGGGAGACCCAAGGTGGTGTGCAAGTTTCACCTGTGTGATCTTCGATAAATGACTTCATGTCTGAGTCCCAGTTTTCTCATCTATTCAATTAAGGGATTAAACTAAATAATCTCAGAGGTCCCTTTTAACTCCATGATTGTATGCCCATTGTCCAATATTTTGTGTGGATTCATTTTTCAAATTATGTCACGTTTCAATAACTATAAAGGTTTATCGTGCTTGGCAAAAATCCTGTGTTCTTTTCCACTGACCCAGGGTGTGGACTGGACTTACCTCAGACTGGGTTCCACAATAGGATTTGTTTTTAGGTGACAGGTCAGGGATTATGAACTGGTAGTAACCTGCCTCGTGCACTCCGTTGTAACAAACCCCTCCAAGGGCCAGCTGATGCACTTCCCATCCATAGGGACATTCTGGTATTTTTGTGATGATAGTTTTAGGATAACAAAATACAAGAATAATATCTAGAAAGAAACACATGCATGATTTGGGATGAGAAACGGTTAATACTCCAAATGTGTTTTGATTTCACTGGAAATGCAAACAATTTGAAAAGAAGAAAAAGAGAAAAGAACGCTAAATGCTCTTCAACAAATAAGAATTAAATAATAAGAATAAATGATGCTTAGGAATAAACTCCAAAGAAGACTATGAAGAAAATGTGACAAGATCAATTTTTTAAAAGTAATTGAAAGTTCACTAAGTTGGGAATCAAGAAACCTGGGTTCTAGTCTTGGCTTTGCCAAGTCACTCTTTGGCCCTGGGCAAATCATCCTGTTTGGGCCTTCTTTTCCCAATCTGTAAAATGCTGGATGAGATGATTTTTAAGTTCCTTTTCACATCCAAAAGCTGTATAACTTTAAAATTCATGACAAAAGTCTTATTTTATGTGTATTTTCCTGTTTTTAGAAAAATGTCAATATTGGCCTTGTTTATATCTGGGAGGCTTAGAAGCAGGTCAATTAATTGGGACTATATTAAGGTGGGTACAAAAGTGCCAGAGGAGCAGTTTGGGCCTCCTTTCCTCTAAGGGGAAACTTCTAGTGGAAAGAGTTGGGTTTAGAGTTTCAAGACTTTGTTTCTGATAGTTTTGGTGTGACTATGGGCCAGTCACTTAATCTTACTGTATCCCAGTTTTCTTATCTATAGAATGAGCATAATAGGGGTGGCTAAGTGGCACGGTGAATAGAGCACCAGGCCCTGGAGTGAGGAGGACCTGAGTTCAAATCTGTAATCAGACATTTAACACTTACTAGCCATGTGATCTTGGGCAAGTCACTTAACCCCAACTACCCTGCCCTCTCCCCTCCAAAAAAAAAAAGAGTGAGGATGATAATATTTTTACTACCTTTTTCAGAAATTAGTATGAGAAAAGCACTTCATAAAATTTCAAAAGCTATAGTATTATGAATGTGTATTTTTATGACAATTTTTATCCAAATATTCTGTACCTGCTTTATTTGGGATACATGGGCCTGCCAATGTCTCAGTAAAGATGGCCAGCAGGACAAATACCCTTATCACCATCTCTTCTCTGGGATATGGACACTGCTGGGCAGTCGAACCAAGAAAGCAGGACTGTCACAATCTTGTAAGGGTCAAGGGCATTATCATTCTGGGCTTGGAATGAAGATTTTTCAGCTAAGTGGAAGCACACAGCAAACCCCAACCTGCAGAGGAAAAAAAAATAACATCCTAAGAGAGATTCAAGGGCAGCACCCCATGTTCCCATCATTTCTGACAGACATACAACATGCCAAAGGTAGGAATCATACCAAAAACCAGCAACAGGAGCTGCCTTTCAGATGCGGTCAGTCATATGTCCCGCTTCATTAGAGCCACCCTGGATACACGGTGTGTGTTGCTTTCTCCACTCCTGTTTCCCCCCTAGCTTGCTGACTCAATGCTTTTTCCACTTTATATAGGCTAGTGTTGTAAAAAGAAACCCTCATCCTGAAAAGTCACAATGAACAAGAGGAAGCCAGGGTGGAGGGAAATCCAAGGGGACTGCAGGCAACAATAAGGCAGGGAGCTTCATTACTGCCAATCAAAACTGGATTCTTTCTCTTTCATGTTATTTTTCATGGAGCTTTCTTAAATAATAAGCATTTTCCCTCCTACTCTAGGATGTGAAAAGCAAGCTTTAATTTTTAGGAGAAAATATATCTTTATACCTTTGCCAAGAAAACTTCAAATGGGGTTGCAGAGAGTTGGACATCATGAAAAAAGACCGAACAACAACAATGATATTTCTATACACATTGTTACTCATTTCAAGTCTAGCAAAGGACTGGTGTGATTTTGTCCCCTCCTACTCCCCACCCAATTATTGGTAGGAATCACTTAAAATATTCTCTAAAATTTGAACATAAAGAAAACTGAATATTGTTAGATTTCTTTATCAAAAATTTGGGATGGTGGTTTTCCATGTTTAAATCTTGTTTTGTTGTGTCTGACTCTTTGTGACCCAATTTGGGATTTCCTTGGCCAGGAGAACAGTTTGCCATTTCTTTCTCTGGCTCATTTTACAGATGAGGAAACCGAGACAGACAGGGTTAAATGACTTGCCCAAGGTCCTATAACTAGTACACATTCGACATTCGAGGTCAGATTTGACCTCATGAAGATGAGTCTTTCTGATTCCAAAGCCAATGCTCTAACCATTGTGCAACCAAAGAGGGAACATTATTCCAGAAGACTTCTTTAAACAACTTAGATAAAAAGAAATTCAATCAGTATTATAAGTTTGGATAATAGACTATCTGTGCTTGTTACTTATTATAGTGTTATACAGGGTACCATAGCAAGATTTGGAAAGGACTTTAAGAGATAATTTCATTAATCCCTCTATCATCATTCAATGCTACATTAAAAACAAATATCCAGATGAAATCTCTCTCTAGTCAAGTCATCAGTTCACAAAGTTAGTTTTCAGCACAGTGCTATGGGAAAATGAACATTGGATTTGGAATCAGAGGTTGTTATTATTCAGTCAGATCTGCTGTGTTTGACTCTTCATGAACGAATTTGGGGTTTTCTTCGCAAAGATACTGGAGGAGTTGGCCATTTCCTTCCACCCCTTATTTGTCAGATAAGGAAATTAAGTGACTTGCCCAGGGTCACACAGTTAGTAAGTGGTGGAGGCAGCATTTGAACTCAAGAAGGTGAGTCTTTCTGATTTCAGGCCTGGCATTCTATTAGCTGTACCATCTAGCTGCTTCTGGAGTCAGGACACCTAGGTTCAAATTCTGACTGCTACTTACTACCTATGTGACTTTGGACAAGTCACTTAATCTCTAAGGGAAAGAGTTTATCAAAGAAAGGCTCAAATTTGAAAAACTCTAAGGTCCTTCTTAGCTCTCAGTTTATGATTTTGTGACCCACAGATGTGGCAATGAGAAAAAAACTGCTTTGTTCTCAACAATTCTACTTGAGAAGCAGTATAAGGTAGCAGAAGTACCATCCACTGGGAGTCTGAAGATCTGGGGTCAGATGCCCAATCTTTCAGAGTCGTGGCTTATTCAAAAAGGGATTTGGACTGCATAACCTCTAAGATCCATTTTATACCAATATTTAGGCACAGTAGACAGAGCTCTGGGGCTGGAGTCAGGAAGACCTGAGTTTAAATCTGACCTTAGACACTTACTAGCTGTCTAACTAGCTGGGCCTGGGCAAGTCACTTAATCTTCTTTGCTTCAATTTCCTCACCTGTAAAATGAGTTGGAGAAGGAAATGACAAATTAGTATCTTTGCCATGAAAACACCAAATTGATGTAACAGACATGACTGAAACTACTGAATAACAACAACAATAAAAAGAAATTACTAACCTTATGAGGCAGCCCTCTGTTTCCTTTACTGATTTTTGAGGTATAATGAGTCAGAGTGATATAATATATACACATGTTAGGAAATACTTGATAAATCTGCTTGCTAGATACAAACTAATGTGGGTTGAGAAGAGAAAGGTAGAATACTGGATTTGGAATCAGAAGATGTAGATATCCATCCTGACTCTATTACTTCCTAACCATGTGAAAGCTCTCTAAGCCTCACTTTTCTCATACACATTAGGATACTAATACCTTCACTATCTCCCTCATAGTGAATGTCACGTCTTTAGGAAAAGGCAGCATGACACGGTGTAGAAAGAACATTGAACCTAGAATCAGGAGACTAGGTTTCCTGTCCTTGAATCCTGGCTTTGACGTTGTTTTTTGTGATGATAGACAAATCCTTTGGTTTTTCTGAGACTCAGTTTCCTCATCAACGTTACCTACCTCAGGTGGATGTTCATTGTAAAGAAAGTACTTTGTAAGCCATAAACCCTACCATGAAAGTGAGTTGTTGTGTAGTACAGTTTTCTATCCACCATACATTTAAGTGAACGGACAGCTTGGAAGGAGTCTTGATTGAGCTACATCATCCCAACAGTATCTGTAGGTGGAGTGGCCCATAAGACAACAAACAGAATACATTTGTTGACATTTCTGTAATGATTTTTTTTTTTACCATCAGTAACAGAAGAATCATTCTATGTGTTAGACTCCAAAGTGCTATGTTGCAAAAATGAAAAGGCACCAAGAAAGATGAAATTGGGAAAATTGACTCAACCAGACCAAGTACACCCTAGAGGAAATCTGTGCTGGAGTCAGGAAAATCCTGAGAGCACTGAGGGGTTGTTTTACAAGATTTCTCAGAGTGATGCTAACAAAAGAATAAAAAAAGACAATCAAAAAATATCAATAATTACTTAATCCTCCTCTTACTTTCTCATTTTAATGAAATCTTTATGCAAACTACACATATGTCATGGGGATCTTTGAAGATATGAGAATGAAACAGAGAAGTTTTTGCCAACAATTCTCTAACAGCAAATCACATCTTTACAATCACATATTGCCTGAAAGGTACAGACAGAACAAGAGTCCTCTGTTTATTGTTTGTTAATTACAAAAAAAGCATTTGATATAGTAGAACAAAACCAGCATGAAAAGCTCTCAAGAGACTAGGAGTCACTCAGGCAGATGTTAAGATTATGCAAGGATCCTTGATAAAGGCAACTACAGAGATAATTTTGTTCAGTAGTTCTTTGATTATTAAGATCAAGCAAGTAGGACTGGGAGAAGTGTTGCTCATCAAAGGTGTTCTCTGTACTATAATGGATGAGATCCTGAGTAAGGTCTAGACGAGAGAGATTCCCTGTAGATGGTGAAAGTCCTCTAGATACTTCTAAATGCAGACAATATTATGCAAATCATCAAGTCCTGGAACATTATAGGGCCTCTCAATGATATCTATGATTTCTTGAAAGAGATTGACCTCATAAATTCATCCAATGGTACAATGAAAAGAATGATGAAATTGGATTCTTTGGACCCAAGTTTGAATCTTGGCTCTGCCACTTAACTACTTCTGTGGCCTTGGAAGGGTCACACAAAGTCTTGGAGCCTCAGTATCTTCATCTGTAAAATGAGGGGTTGGACTAGATTTCTCTTCAAGCTTTAGAATCATGACCCTATGAATAAATAGATGAAAAATATCAATTGTCCAGATTATGACATGCAATGAAGTGATCAGTTAATTGAGTTAAGTGAAAAGTACATATATCTGGGATAGATATTATTGATAGATGATGAGTGGGTGCAGAATTGATAGAGAAAGTAAGGCAGATGGATTATACAGTGCTTTGAAGATTCTAAGCTGTGCCCTGACCTTACTCTCCCTTTCCTCCAAAATGCCAACAGCATATTTTTCTTAACAGAAATGTTCTCCTGGCAAGGTTATATAATTATGAATCTTGCACACTATGATCTGAAGAATCAAGAATTTGGTGCCTCCAAGGCTAATGGAGAAACCTCAAAGGGAGGGAAAGATAAGCAGACTGTAATGTATTTCCAGGCAGGTCAGTGTGAAGGCCAATAATATTTTGAGAGATTCTTACTCCTATTTGGGAAAGTCAAGACCTTCAAAAATTATTGGGGTATGGTTCTTCTGACGCGGATGCTGAAATATCAAAGCAAGGTGGGTAGAGGGTTTTCTGTTATAAACTAACTTTAGAAAGCTTTCAAATCCTTGTAATGGGGCTTTCCCCCCTAGATTGTAAACAACAGGTGATTTGGGTTTGCAAAGAAGGTTGATAGCTTTAATATTCTCTAGCCAGAGGGAAAAAGGCCTCCTCATTTTTTTTTCAGGGATGAGATCCTGCTAAGCCATCAGGTATGTGATACCTGCTTTCAAATGAGAGGGGAATAAAGCAATTCCACTTTGTTGTGGCAGCCTTGTTCATAGACGCCAGCATTTGCATTAGAAAAAACAGAACAGAACAAAATGTACTTGGGCCCAACAGTATCTGATACTTGCTCGGATAAAAAGGTTAGGGCTTGGTGGAAGCTCTTATTTCTTCTGCTAATTAGCAGCCCCTCCCTCACCTCTACCCCAGTTAGTCCCCTTCCTTCCCCTCCCACACACAAAAAGAGAGCCCATTAAAAAGCAAAGGATACCACTGAGACTCACTGCCGTTTCTTCAAATACACACGCATACACACAGAGGACTGATCAGAAAATCTTAACAATCCAAGTATCATTAAAGAGCTCACCAAAAAGCAAAAGAGGCTTTTACTTTCAGGCTCACAGCCTGAAAGGACAGCTAGCTTGTCTCTCTTCCATCCCTGTGAGGTGAGAAGCTCTTGCTCCTTACCTTTAACTCTACCTACCTAAGGGACAGTATAGTCTAATGGATAGAGTAAAAAATGCAAAGATCTAGGTTCAAGTCCTGTCTTAGAAAGTGCTGGCTGGGACAGTGACACTAAGAAAAAACACAATCTCAGTATTCCTAGATAATACTTTATCATTATATGTTGCAGAGCTGATAACAGTCTACACCAGTGGTTCTCAACCTTCCTAATGCCATGATCCTTTAATACTCATATGTGGGCATATCTACATATGGGTGGACCTGCCTGGAGACAGATAGAGAAGCTGTGTCTCAGTTCCTAAAACCACTGGAAATATGTGTTTTCCGATGGTCTTAGGTGACATCTGTGAAAGGGTCATTTGACCCCCAAAGGAGTTGTGACCCACAGGTTGAGAACTGCTGGTCTACATTGGGTATGTGTGGGGGTACATATATCAATTAAATTAAGGGTCCATTTCCTCTCATTTCCACCTCCCTTCTCCCCAAAAAGTAAATATTGATATCTAGATGGTGGAGGTATGATAGTTGATTCATTCTCAAATGGATTGTCCACTTGCAAATTGGCACACAATACCAGTCCTATCATAATTTTGATTGAGGACTTGACAAAACATTTAGGCAATATGTTTATTTTTTCCAGCAGATACTTAGTAAAAACTAATCAAAAGCTGCCCGCCCTCCAGGGACAGCATAAAGGAAAGATTAAAACATATCTCGCTAATGTAATTGAACAAACACATCGTAGATGCATTCTCTTTTCGTTTGCCTTGTTACAAAATCTTTCTTGTTTTCAATAATAATCTACAACAAACCAAAACAATCTCTCTGGGTTTTTTGGAGCAAGGCTTTTGACAAGCAGTATCTGCTCTAGGTACATCTTTCCTCACTAAGTGGTATTACCTATCTTTTCTGGAATTTTCCATGACTCAAATTTTCTGCAATTGAAACCTATAACCATGCACTCTTGCTAAACAGCAACTCCCAGCCTATAAATCCCATCTTGAGCAAAATCTGTTTTTTATTATAAAGTCCATGGTTGTTGCTTCTCTTACTGTTCTGATCTTAAGGTGTCATGGTAATGGTCTAGTACAGAGAATGGGAAGCTTTGACCTCAAGGCCACATGGTGGCCTTCTAGGTCCTCAAGTTCAGCCTTTTGAACCCAAACTTCACAGAACAAATCCCCTTAATAAAAGGATTTGTTCTGGAAAACTTGGACTCAGTCAAAAGACCCCACCCAAAGACCTAGAAAGCATGTGACCTTGAGACCACAAATTCCCTACCTCTGGTCTAGTGTACATAAATCCATCACCCTAATAGTGGAAGTACCAGCTCTTGTATGCTGCTTGAGTTATAAAAGTATTGATTTCTGCCTCTGTATGTATAGAGGTGGGGTGAAGGAGATGGGCCCCCCTCCACCAAATAAGGGGTAACTCTGGAGTTCAAGGGTAATGGGCAGTCTCTCCATAGGCTCAGCTTTCATATGTAGTCATAGCCTGTATATCATTGCCTCCAGAGTCCATTGATTAATCTGATGGTGTCTTTCCCTTGTTACCCCTGCTTTCTTATCCTGTGCTCTTACCAACTGTTCCCTTATGTCTCAAGCCTTCCCTTGCATGAATTTGAACTTACCAAAGACCTTTTGATTCTAGCATTACTGACCAAATGGACTTTTTCGGTTTTAAGGGCCCTAAACTATCTTAGTAGACTGGGACACCTTCCTTGACCACTGATTTCTTTGAGCAGTTAATAGGTGTGAATCGATGTGTTAGATTTCAGTGATGTGATTTTGCATTAAATATTGGACGGTAGAAGTTTAGTGTGAATTTTACCCAGAATTGCAAAGTTGTTAATCAAACATTAGAAAATCATTCTTTCCCCTCAAATCCTAAAGAAACTTAAATAACTTCAAAATTTTCACAACAATTCTTTTTTAACAAAATTTTTAAATGATAATAGCAATAACTTTGCTTGTAATAGTAAACAAACGTTCTAATCAGTTAACACCTAGATACATGTGTTGGGGAAAAAGGTAGAACTCCACTCTATAATATACCCTAGGCCTCCTAGTCCTTGAGGTTGGTCCTAAACCAATTAGTTACCCATTACCTTTTCCATCACCCCTCCCCCCTTTACAGTTCTGTTCTTAGGAGAAGGTAGGATAGGTGGCTTTGCTAAAGAAGAAAGCCACAAGGTTACTTGCAAATAGCTTATTGTTTGCCCACAACCTAGCACCTAGAGAAGGGCATTGGTCTGCATTTCCCAGAGAGATTACATAACTTGGCAAAGCTAGGATTTCAGCAAAACTGACACCTTACTAGGTTCCTTCCATGCCTGCCTTGCATGGGACACACAATATGGGTATTCTTATATTGATGGTTCTTTCACGATGCAAGTAACATAAGAGTTGCATAGGTTAGGCTGGTTTTGCAACATCTGCTTGACTTCAATAAGTTACTTAACCAGGTTCCTGCCATGTGGCTGAGGCTCACTTTTCTGCCCTACCCAAGAAACAATAAAATGTTACTCAAGATTTAATTAGTCAGGGGAATAAAGGCTAGAACTTTTGACATAGTTTTGGGGCTGTCTATGGATTAAAAACCTAGCACACAGAGAGCCAGGGCCCCTCAGGTTTAATGGACTCCTTGGGGCTATGTGAGTCAGCACACACCTTTTAGATCAACCCCATTCCCTCTGCAGACAAAGGGGTCTGTGTCCTCTTGAATCAATTCTGCAAAACATTCTCTCCTTGCTGTTAAGTAAACTCCTGGTCTTAAATGTTATTATGGCCTCTAAGTATCTCATTTCATATCTAATCCTGGCCACCACAGTGGCCTGAGTCAGGCCTGGCCCATAATATCATATCACTTTTTAAATTTTATTATGTTTATTTTTTGCTTTTTGGAGGGCAATTGGAGTTAAGTGACTTGCCCAAGGTCACATGGCTAGTTTTTGTGTTAAGTATCTGAGGCTGGATTTGAACTCAGGTCCTTCCGAATCCAGGGCCAATGCTCTATTCACTGCACCACCCAACCGTCCCAATATCATATCACTCAAAGGAGATTTCAAGAGAATGCCAGAGTAACTACAATGCTTGCAGATGTTTTTACCTTAGCAGAGCACAGAGCTAGGTCTCATCCTCAGAGACTTTAGCACTCTCACTGTGTCCTCACTCTATGTGATAGGCATTTAGCACTACTATTAAAATATCTTAGAATCTTTATTCCTCCCAACATCTGAGCTCATCATTCTGTGTCTACTGATGTTGCCTCCACAGGTCTGCATTACTTAATAAAATGGCATAATGATAGGAGAAACTTCTAGTTTAATGAATACACAAAGTTTTTTTAGGCCCTAAGTAGTAAAATTGGCCTTATTAAGCATTTCGGAAAATTAGAACCCTGGGAAGTTGCCAAAATCATCATGTAATTATTACTCTTTTGGCCGTTGGTAGGATGTAAGTATTAACATCTGGTGTTAATATCTCATATTTACTACTAGTTCTTAAAGATTTCTAAAGTATCTTCTCCCCCATAAACCTGATGAGGTAGGTAGAGTGTTATCATCCCCATCTTACAGATAAGGAACCTGGCACTCAGAGAGGTTATAATCCTGAGGTCACCAAGTTAGGAAATAATGAGCCAAAATTTTTACTCAGGTCTTCTAGCTCCAAGGTCAGTGCTCTTTATTCAGGTAGAGAAGGAGAAATGGCAAAAAGAACAGAACAAATGGGAAGCAAGACGAGAAAAGAGGGGCACCATCTTGGAATTATGGGCATTTAGAGATAGAAGGAACCTTAGAGATCATCTAGTTCAGCACCTTAATTTCATAAATAAGGAAACTGAGGCCCATAGAGAAGTGACTTATTCAAAGTCTGATGGATAGAAAACAACAGAAGTGGAATTTAAATCTGGAAAGTAAATCAAATCCATTATGCATTTGACTATAGCAGGAGCCCATTAAAAAATTCAAAGTATATTCTATCCTTTTCTCACCTGAATCTACCTATCACTCTAAGCATGGGTGAAATCCCTCCTGGTCCATGAGACTTTTTTTTTTAAGATTGCAAAGTACTTTATTATTTTTTATTTTAATTGATTTGTTTATTTACTTTTAGTTTACAAGATTCAGTTCCACAATTCCTTGAGTTTCAAATTTTCTCCCCTCTTTTCTTCCCCACTCCCCTATGGCAGCATGCAATCAAGTATAGGATCTGCAAATACTTTCACATTGGACATTAGTCTGGTTGTATAGA
>CM053598.1:81825988-81874800 GCA_028646575.1 Pseudocheirus occidentalis
GAAAAAAGAAAGAAAACCAAACATGGAAAAGAACAATAGCATATGTTGCTTCAGTCTCCATTTAAACTCTGGTCTTTCTAGATCTTTCTCTGAATATAGACTTCTCTTTCCATCCTGAGACTTGTAGAGTTGTCTTACACTGTGCATTGCTGAAAAGAATCCAGTTTATCGAAGCTGGTCGTCACACATATGATGTGTCTGTGATTGTGTACAAATTTTTCCTCATTCTGCTCTTCTCACTTAGCATCAGTTTGTATAATCCTCTCCAGGGGAATATGAAGACTGTCTTCTCCCCATTTCTTATAGCACAATAGTATTCCATTACATTCATATACCACAACTTGTTTAGCCATTCCCCAGTTGATGGGCATCCCCTTAATTTCCAGTGTTTTGACCCCACAAAGAGATAAATAATAAATATTTTTGTACATATGGGTCCTTTTCCCACTTCTATGATCTTTTTGGGATACAATCCCAGAAGTGGTATTATTACTGTGTCAAAGGATATGCACATTTTTATAGCCCTTTTGGCATAGTTACAGATTGCTCCCCAGAATGGTTGTATCAGTTCACAGATCTACCAATAATGCATTAGTGTTCCAATTTTTCCACATCCTCTCCTGCATTTGTCATTTTCCTGTTTTGTCATCTTAGCCAATCTGGCTGGAGAGATGTGGTACTTCAAAGTTGTTTTGATTTGCATTTCTTGAATCAATAGTGATTTAGAGCATTTTTATATGCTTATAGATATCTTTAATTTCTACCTCTGAAAATTGCCTGTTCATATCCTTTGACCATTTATCAATTGGGAAATGACTTGTATTCATATAGATTTTACTTAATTCCCTGTATATTTTAGAAATGAGGCGTTTATCAGGGATGCTGGTTGTAAAAATTCTTTCCCAATTTCCCATTTCCCTCTTAATCTTGGTTACATTGACTTTGTTTGTACAGAAACTTTTAAATTTAATGTAATCAAGATTATCCATTTTGCGTTTTATAATGCTCCCCAACTCTTCTTTGGTCATAAAGTCTTCCCTATTCAATAAATCTGACAGGTAAACTATTCCTTGCTTCCCCAGATTACTTACAGTATCAGCCTTTATACCTAGATTAGGCACCCACTTAGACTTGACTTTGGTGTACAGCATTAGATAATGGACTATGACCAGTTTCTGCCAATTTTCCCAACAGTTTTTGTCAAATAGTGAGTTATTCCAAAAACTGGGGTCTTTGGGCTTATCAACAGTACATTACTATATTCTTTGACTACTGAGTCATTTGTACCCAATCTATTCTATTGATCCACTACACTATTCCTTAGACAGTACCAAGTAGTTTTGATGACTGCTTATTTATAATACAGATTAAAATCTGGTATGGCTAGGCCACCTTCCCTAGCATTTCTTTTCATTAATTGCCTTGATATTCTGGACCTTTTGTTCTTCCAAATGAGTTTTGTCACTATTTTTTTTCAATTCTATAAAGTAATTTTTTCATAGATTGATTGGTATGACACCAAATATGTAATTTAATTTAGGTAAAATTGTCATTTTTATTATATTAGCTCAACCATGAGACTTTTTCTGAGCCCGTTGGTTTCTGTTGTACTAGATTTGGTGATAGAGGACCTGCTCTTGAACTTTGAGGTTCAACTTGAAAACAAAGGACCTGAGTTCAAATATGACCTTTCACATTTTCTTTCTGCGTGACCTTTGACAGATTGCTTAACTTTCCTGGTCTTCAGTTTCTGTAAAATTGGAGGGTTGGAGTGGATGGTCTTTAAGAGCCCTCGCAGGACTCTAACTATATGACTTGCCACTTGTACGACCTTGGACAATTCATTCAGATTTTGAGCATTGGATTTTCCCATCTACAAAGTGCTATCAACTGATGAAATCTTTGAGCATTTTGTTCTCTCATGCTATTACTTGTATTACAGTCACAGTATTTGTATTTTTGGTTTTACTATGCACCTCCCTCCCCCAACTTTCTACACTGTAAGTTCAAATGAGGGCAAAACTTATTTCATTTATCTTTGTAATCAACCCCCTGACTATTTCTACTGCCATTCTCTCTTCTAACACACAGTCTTGGATCAGAAAATGCTCACTGAATGGATGAAATTAATTATTCTGCCTGGATCACTAACTCTTGAAGATGACATTTAATTAAATGGAAACCACTCCAGCAAAGTTGTTGAAAATCTGAAGTCCAGAAGCCTAGTTTTAATGTCTGAATCAAACACTACTCTGTTTCTGGAGTTTGGATGTCCAAAGGTCCCCAGGACTTTGTGAGTAAACAACTCTAGCCTCTGCTCTTGAACTTTGAGGCTCAACTTGAAAACAAAGGACCTGAGTTCAAATATGACCTTTCACACTTTCTTTCTGTGTGACCTTTGACAGATTACTTAACTTTCCTGATCTTCAGTTTCTGTAAAATTAGAGGGTTGGAATGGATGGTCTTTAAGAGCGCTCACATAGAACAGTTATCCTAGGAGACTGTTCTACTCTCTTGCCAACATGCTGGGGGTGACTTTTGTTTGA
Organism: Pseudocheirus occidentalis; assembly: GCA_028646575.1. NCBI lineage: Eukaryota > Metazoa > Chordata > Mammalia > Diprotodontia > Pseudocheiridae > Pseudocheirus > Pseudocheirus occidentalis. The sequence goes on from CM053598.1 coordinate 81,828,535, forward strand.
AGCTGTCCACTTCTGATGCCAACATGGATTTTGCTTCTGCAATACCACTGTGGGTGGACTGATCTAAAATACTCATGAGAAGCAATGTTGTTTTGGCAACTGCTTCTGTCTCTTGATATGCATAGATGTGTTAGGTCAAATACTACTCCCTCAGGGGTGTGATTATTCTATTGTATTAGCTGTTATATATTCCTTGGCACTGTCTTGTTTGATTTGGATTTCATTTAGTTTATTCATCTCATTTCATTTCCTCAATGCCTGTTATATGTCCAAACTATGTGAGGAATTGTGGAGAAGGGAAAGGTGAATAAGATGGAGTCCTTACCCTCAAAGTACTCATAGTCTAGTAGGGGACACAAGACACATGAAATAAGAGCATGGGAAAGTTATAATCAAATTTATAACCAAAAGGTGGATGATGAGAGTGTGCTAATATGATGGAGAGATTTCTTCCAACTGGGGAACCAGAGAAGGCTTAATGAAGAAAGTCATATTTAAGCTAAGACTTGAAGGACAGAATTTCAACAGATAGAGATGTGGAGATTAGGACATTCTAGGTATCACGTAAAATAGAAGTCTTTGCATTCACTTTTTTAACTTCCCAGAATGCCAGATCACAGGATTAAGCTAATTTACCCCTCAAAATAATTTCTTCTAAACAATCACATATTTCATATTGTGGACTATCCAAGCAGATTCCAAGAAATCCATGGAATCACCCTCCTTGGAAACCTTTAGTATTATCCTAAGTAAGCATGAATCATGTAGTTTGGGCTGAGGCAAAGGAAGGAAATAAACAAATTTTTGTTAAGAGAGGCAGCATATTACAATGGAGATAATGTTGGATGTAGCATCAAAGAATCTATATTTGAACCCTGTCTTTGTTACTTGCTATCAGTGTGACCTCAGGCAAATCATTTAACTTCTCCAGCCCTCAATTTCCCCATCTGTAAAATGGCAGGGTTGGACTAAGAGAGTGTGATGGTTCCTTCCAGCTTTAAATCTCTGATCCTCTAATCCTTTAAGAACTTAATCATAATCGGAAGTGTCCCTTTACAAATGGTGGTCTGGTCTCTTCTTGAGTATTTGATTTAATGAACCTGGACATCCATTCACTATGTGGATCTTGTCTTTAATTGGTCTAATTGTCTCTAATAGCTAATTGTTTGTGGGAGAAGAAAGGGAAATAATTATTAAATGACCACATTTAAGGACCATTCCTGTTTCTTGGCCATTAAATCACTGTGCTACTTCAAGCTAATGATTTCATCTTACTATTATTGGCTGTAAGGGTCATCTGTACTCATAGAAGAGTGATAGTACATGTTATGGTTCAAAAGTATTTATCTCTTAATCGCTATGTGAGGGAGATAATACAACTGTTATTACTACTCCCACCTTACAGATGAAGAAACAGATGAAATTCAGAAAGGTAAGCTATCTTGTCCAAGGTCACAATGCTAAGTAAGAAAGAGCGCCAGAACTCAAGCCCAAATCTCTTGAACATCAGATAAGTTCTTTGTATCACACCCCACAGCTTCTCTGCTATAAAGCTGAAATTGATCATCTCCATTCTCCTGTTCCTCCCATACCCAATTCTGGGCTCTTGCCTCTATAGGAAATGAATTGTAAGTTTTGTCACATCCACTTCAGCCAGCTTTGTTAAGGGGGCTGAATAGTGTCTGTTTCCAAATCAGCTGCCCCATCCCTGGGACCCTTTCCAGTAAGACAGAGCAGTGGTTATTCTGTTGGCAATTAACTGTGTGAAAACACAGCAGACAAACTAACCAAGAACTCTTTCTCTCTTTCCCCTCCTTTTTCTGTTAAAATGGATCCCTTGCTGCTAAAAATCAGGATGTTTTGCAGAGATAATAAGAGCAAGTATCCTGGATAAAGGGCTCACACACCCCTACTACAGCTCCGTCTCTCCTGAGTCCAGAAAGAAAAGTTGCCTAAGACCGAGGGGAGGAGGTAGGCTAAGTAACAATAGTTCTCATCCATCCATCCATCCATCCATCCATCCATCCATCCATCCATCCATCTATCCATCCATCTATCCATCCATCCATTCATTCATCCATTCATTCATTCATCCATTCATCCATCCATCCATCCATTCATTCATTCATTCATTCATCCATCCATCCATCCATTCATTCATTCATACATTCATTCATTCATTCATGAAGCATGGGTTAACCACCTACTATGTGCCTGCCAATACATCAAGTGATAGGAAAATAGTCACTGCCTTTAAAGATTTCAGGTATTGGAGTAATATAACATGTATGCAAGTAAGCAAAACAAACAAGCAAAAAACCAAAATCTATATGTTGCTTTGTGGTGATAAAGTATTTGATATTCATTGCCTCATTCAAGGTTCATATTGATTTTATGAAGAAGGTAGTATAAATATTATTACTATAATATGCATTACATATGTACATATAATATGCATATTTAAAACACTAAAATTTTTCAGAAGAGAAAATTGAGGGAGAGGATTGAAAATATTTATCTACGTTCATTCAGCTCCTAAGTAGTAGAGTCAGTATCATGTCTCATGTCTTTGGATGCCCATGAATAGTCCATAGCTCATAGTCATGGTACCATTTTGCGTTCCAAAGATTTTCTTTGGCTTCCTTTAAGTTCCAACTAAAATCTCACCTTCCACAAGAATCTTTCCCTAATCACTATTAAATACAGCACTTTCCCTCTTTCATTGATTTCCTATTTATCCTGTATTGATCTTACTTTGTATATATTTATCTGCACGTTTGTCTCCCCAGTTCAATTGTAAGCTCCTTAAGGGCAAGAACTGTCTTTTTTTTGGTAAATTTTTTAAAATTTGTTTTAAACTTTGATTCAAAACAAGAAAATAAAATAAAATTTCCATGTACACAGCAGAACATGATAGGATTCAGAATAAAATAATACATTTCCATTTCAAGAAAATCTATATAATAAATATTACATTGTTTTCAAAGCTTTCCAGCTTTGCTTCCTTCTACGTTTTCTTTTGTTTTCTGTTGTGTATAGGGAACTATCTTTTGCAGCACAGCTTTTGATGAAAGGAATTGCAAGTTTAGAAAAGACAACGTCCATGTCCTCATATAATTTTAAATCTAGGAGAGGGATAAGAAACAAACACAAATAACTATAATATACAATATTACAAATAACTGTAATATAGAATCCTACGTGATTAGAGAGATGTAAAAGTACATGTTATATGTATTCCATGGGAAATTATTGTTACCATCTGAGAGAGATCTCAGAAAGCTTTAGGAAGAATGTAGCATTTCTTTTAATGTTTAAAGGGTTGGCAAGAATTTAATAAGTAGTTAAGTAGGACGTTAGGGGCAGTTAGGGTAGGGGGAGCGCAACATATGCAACATAAGACCGATCTGAGTAAAGTGATGGAAATGGGAAAGGGTGGGGCACGTATAGCATTCACAAATTGTCCATTTTGTTTACAAGGATATGATAATTAAAACTTTGGGGATTAATGAAATTATCAAGTGAGATTCTTATTGTTTGTTTTTCATTCTTTAAGCAGACCATGACATCAGGAAGGAGATGTCATAACTTGCAAGTGAATTGGATTTAAGTGAGGCAGGGCTGTGTAAAATCAACAACCTCACTCTCTCCTCCAGAGCCATCTGGGTCCAATGACAAGACATAGATCAGGACAAATGGAGATAGTGTAAAATGAAAGGAATAAGAAGGACAGAGCAAAGTGTTAGGGACATCCATGATTGGTAGATATGACATGGATAAAGAACCAACAAAGTAGACTAAAACTGAGTAGCTGGAAGGAGAACCAGGAGAAAGCAGTCTCATAAAAATACAGAGAGTACACTATATCCAAGAGGAGAATGTGAGCAACAGTATGAAATGATTTGGGGAAGTCAATAAGAATGAGAACTGAGAAAAAGTTATTAAATTTGACAATTAATATTTTATTGCTAACTTTGGAGAAAGCCATCCTAATTGAATGATCAGAGTACAAACTAGATTACAGAGGGTCTAGAATAGATGGAGAAGAGAAGTAAAACTATTGAGTGTTAATGCCTTACTAAAGGAAATTAGTCATGAAAGGTAGAAGAGTTGTCACTTGATAGTTAGCAGGGGTAATGAGGATCAAGTGAGGTTTTAAAATTTGTATTTTTTAATATTGGATTTTTTTAATCAATGAAAATCCGCTTTCTTCCCCTTCTATTCTCCACTCCTCACTGAGAAAGAAAAACAAAGCTGCTACTGCAAACACGTATAGTCAAGCAAAATAAATCCCCACATTGGCCATGTCAAAAAAACAGTTCTTTACTCTGAGTCTCTGTCAGGAGGTTTCATCATGAGACCTCTGGAATCAAGGTTGGTCAATACATTGATCAGATTTTCAAAGTCCCTCAAGGTTTTTTATCTTTTCAACATTGTTATTGTATAAATTATTTTCTTGGTTCTACTCATTTTACTCTGCACCACTTTATATAAAATTCCCCAGATCTTTCTGAGACCATCTCCTTTATAATTTCTTATAGCACAAGAGTATTCCATCATCTTCATATACCGTAACTTGTTTAGCCATTTCCTAATTGTCAGGTACCTCCTTAGTTTCTCATTCTTTCCTACTACATAAACATCTGCTTTAAATATATTAATATTGATAAGAACGTTTCCCTTTCTTGCATCTCTTTGGGTTGTACTTCCCAAAAGTTTTTGTCAAATACTGAGTTCTTACTCCAATAGCTGAGATCTCTGGTTTATCAAACACTAGGCTATTGCCTAGGCATATGCATTGATATATTGTGTACCTAATATGTTCCAATATTTTCTGTTCTTTTCTGATCTTTTTTTCACATCCTTTCATAATTGGCTGAACTATATGACCTCTTAATAACCTCTACTGAGGAAGTATGAAATCCTCTACCATTACCTCTACAGGAAACACAAATACATATAATAATCATTCAGATTCCACTTAAAGTTCTCCAGTTATGGGGACTTCCCTAACTTATGAAGCAAACTATTTAAACTTTGGATAATTGTAATTAATTGGAGGTATGTATGACCTAAATTTGATCCTCTCCAAACTTCATCCCTATTCCACATGAATAAGGCAAGCAGTTACCCATGTTGTTTAGGATATTCTCTCTCTCTCTCTCTCTCTCTCTCTCTCTCTCTCTTTCTCTCTCTCTCTCTCTCTTTCTCTCTCTCTCTCTCTGTGTCTCTTTCTCTCTCTCTCTCTCTCTCTCTCTCTCTCTCTCTCACTCTCACTCACTCTCTGTCTCTCATTCTCTGTCTCTCTCTCTCTGTCTCTTCCCCCCTCTCCTTTTTAGAACTATAATTTTCATCTTTACAAAGCCACCAAATCACCATCATCACAATTATTCTCTGCATTTTGAAACTTTCAAGAGCCTGAGGGGTTGACTGATAAGGACAGGAAAGGAAACCATCACCATCTGGGCCTGTTATCTTTCTCCCTAAGAGGAATAATCACAGCTATAGATGGACTCCCCAAATATGGCAGATGCTTCCATTTAACTTAGGGGGCTGAGCCTTTATTTTCCTAAACTCCAAAGCCTCAGCTTCTTCCTTCTTAATACTTTTTAGTCCATACATACACATATACATACACACACGTATACAGGTGTGTGTATGTGTGTACTGGACTACTTTGGGAACTTGGTACTATGATTAATTTACCTTATTAAAAGTTCATATATGTGTAGAGTTTTATATATATATTATATATGTGTGCATATGTATTGCATGTGTGCATATATATAGCCACTGTCTTGTATGTGTACCTATTTTCCTTTCTTTCCTACTTTCCATTTATCTATTATGTCTATCTATCTATCTATCTATCTATCTATCTATCTATCTATCTATCTATCTATCTATCTATCTATCTATCTATCTACTTTGGGGATAGATGCTGTTGGGAGGAAGGGCAACCAAGAGAGATTGTGGAAATATAGGCTCTGGATAAGCCTGAAGACAGAGCAAACAGAACCAAATCTTCTTCTGACCTTGTAGTATCAGACAGTGGAGGGCAAAATCTTATGGGAGAATTTATTATATAGCTGAATAAGACTGGGAAAAAAGATGTAGGAGTAGGCAGTGATCTGGATGACTTCCAGTAAGGGTGCTCATTCCAATTCTCGGCGCAATGCTTCTTCTCCCTCCACTCCAACCCACCACCTTGCTTTCCATGGCTCCTGGAAAGAGAAAGCAGAATTATTGTTTTTCTTTGTAGGTGGCAAAGATATAGATCTATGTCATTAACCCTCTGTTCCCTCCCTTAATCCTTAAGCTGTTTCTGCTAGGAGTTTAGATGCAGGGTTGAAGGTTATAGTAGAGACTGGAAAAGACCTGGAAGGGAGAGAATTAGAACTCTTACATCTACCGGAGTGAGATTTCTGGCTAAGGGTTCGCATTCCAAGGAGAAAGAGAAGTTATGGATTTATTTAAACAGCTTCCCAGAGCCGAGACAATGTTCACCAAGGTTTCTCTGGGCGAAAAAATAAATTAGTGACCCCAAGGTATAATGGTCACTGTATGAACTAGATGTGGCCATTATCACTTTACCACCCAGTCAGTCTGAAAGAGAATTGTTCCTCATAAAGGGTGGAGGAGTAAGGGCATGGATGTGTAGGAAGACACATGAATTATTATTAGAAGGGTCAGAAAGAACAAAGTAGTCGAGAATGTTGAACTTATAAGACTTGGGGTTTGGCTTCTAGCTTTTCAATTCAGTCCTTTTTATTACAATTTCATGCCCTCCACCTTGGGGGTTACCCCCTGTTAGTTACTGAACCTTTCCAAGTACCACATGTGATTTGTAGTTTTTAAGCTTTTGGCATGAAGTCAATTTTCTGATACAATCAACAAAAGTGGCCTAGGAAACTCAATCTTCTGCTAAGGACTAGAAAGATGGTGAAGACTGATAGCTAATCCATTTGCCATTCTATGAAGCATCCACAATAACACAACACAATATGGCATCCATTAGGAAGCTGATCAAGGGGCAGTATTGTCTGAGGAAAAGAGAACTAGACTGAAATTCAGGAGTCACATGTTCTTGTCCTGGTTCCTCCACTAACTCCTTGCATGACCTTAACTCCATTGGGATTTCAGTTTCCTTACAAGGCCACTGGTGATAGAAACTATAGCTATCACTGTTCTCCAGCAGCAGAATGAAGAAAAGATAGGAATAATTACCACAGGGTTCAATAAAGCAGATCCAGCTCTCGAGGAGTCACAGGAAACTCACAGAAAAGTAAGGGAGCCTAGGTCAAAATAGGCTGCAGAGGAGTTTGGCAACATTATGGTAATGATGTATTAATGCAGTTGCAAAATTATATCAGTTACATCAAAGATGTACTAGATATGATAACACATTGGCTGTAAGCTGTGTCCCTGAAGTTTCCAGCTGAGACCTATATCCCTTCCATCAATAAAGGCCTTGAAATCAAAGTTGTGAAAGTGCTTCCCAAAGTGCTCAAGACCATATAAGTGTAGGCACGGGACTAGACCTGTGATTTCACCGGTATTGATCTTCCCCTTCCCCCTCACCCATCAAAATCTTCCATCAAGAAAACAACTATTGCAGGTAGGCAAGTTCTCTAGACTTTATGCTTTAAGAGATTTGCCAAATCACTGGAAGATTAAGTGACTGTTTGAGGGTCACACAGCCCACATTTATTAGAGGCAGATCTTTAGGTTTTTAGGAATCCAAGGCCAGTTCTTTACTAGGAAGTGAGTAAGCATTTATTAAGAACCTACTGTATGCTAAGTGTTTTACAAATACTCTCTTTATTTAATCCTCATAACAGCTCTGGAAGGTAGGTGTTAATTATTATCTCCATTTTACAGTTGAGGAAACTGAGGTCACACAGGGTCACACAGCTAGTAAAATGTCTGATGCCAGATTTGAACTTGGGTCTTCCTAATTCCTGGCCCAGATCTTTATCCACTGTACCACCTAGCTACTTCTACACTTTAGAGCATATAACACTAAAATGTTTATGTGTGTGTGTGTCTGTATTTATGTATATGTATATATTAGTTATACATACAAACATACATAAATATATATGTATATATACATCCCACAGATACACATATAAATCATCAATGCATGTATCTGTATATTTATCTGTAGGTCTATAGTTATTTATATATTTCTGTAACCATCCTTCTAGTCATCCAGAATGCAATCTTGGAGGACTCTGTGACCCTCTCCTCTTCCTTGGTCCCCATCTCAGTTTTCAAGTCTTGTCAATTCCCAGACTTTCCCTGCACCTGTTCCTGTCTCTCCCTATGTGTAGCGCTGCTCCCCTAATTCACTCATCATCTCTCACTTGGACTATTGCAATAACTTCATCACGAGTAAGAGTTACTTAAAAATATTCATGCTTACTGGGGTGTCTGGGGTATTCAGCACCTCTGGTGTGAGGGCTTATTGAGCCCTTTTAAGGGCTGTTCACCCACGATCAGGGTCCACCTTCACAATTGTTAGAACAATTTGTTCTAACACCCATGAAAGCAGCTATAGCAGGAACTGTGGAGCACTTAGAGCTTGGTCAGACATTATAGACGCCAAGGTCATCCACTATATCCTGGGCCACTAGACTTCAGTGTCTCTGGAAGAGAAAGGCTCATGACTTTGGGCAGCTCTGCCTTACTTAAATCCAATTCACAAACAAGTTAAGACATCACCCTGTGGTCCTCTTCAAAAAAAATGAAGGACCACAACCACCAAGGGCAAGATGAAGGGTTTGCTATTTGCCAGGCGCTATGCTAAGTGCCGGAAGGGGGGGTAGTTTTTGGGGGAAAGGGGGAAAAGCCAAAGCAAAAAAGTCCTTGCCTTCAAGTGATTTATATTCTAATAGGGTAGATAAGATGTAAATAATGAGGTACCTGTAGGAAGACACACACACACACAGAGTAGTGGGAGATAATCTGAAAGAAGAAAGCCTTAGCAACTGGACAGGAGGAGAATTTTTAGAATCTCTTTCCTGATCCTTCTGAGTTAGTCCCTTTTTAAAAAAAATGATTTGATTTATACTTTATATTTGCTTTTTTATATAAATGCAAGATCCTTAAGACAGGGACTGTTTCAAGTTTTGGCATTACAATTGCCTAGTATAATGCCTTATATATAGCATATGCTTAATGCATATTTATCAAATGGAATTGAATAATTCCTATGTGATGATTTATCTTTCAGAGTGGGGAGTGAGACCAGTAAGACTGGCTGTGCACCACACAATGATAGGATCACAGGATTATTTCTCAGCTAGACTCCTCAGGCTGAGGTTATTGATATAGTCTATATGCAGTGGTTCTCAACCTTCCTAATGTCACAACCCTCTAATACAGTTCCTCATGTTGTGGTGACCCCCCAACCATAAAATTATTTTCGTTGCTACTTCATAAGTGTAATTTTGCTGCTGTTATGAATCATAATGTAAATATCTGATACGCAGGATGTATTTTCATTGTTACAAATTGAACATAACCCACAGGTTGAGAACCTCTGGTCTATAAGCTGCAGCAAGAGGAAAGGTCAATATTTACATTTTTACTAAATGGTCCCATTTAAAAAATGTAGTACCCCAAGCTACCTAGTGCTAGAGTTCTCATCAAAGTCACAGTAAGGGATTCTGGAATCTCTGAATTTAAAATTCACATTACTTAAACCTTGTGTCATAGGAAAAAAAAATACAGTATCAACAATAGCAGCAGCAACAACAACAACAATGACCTTGACTTGGAGTCAGGAATTATAGAACCACAGAGTTGATAGAGCACCTCTAAAATAAAGTAGTTCCACTCATTCAAGTCAACCATTTCCTAGCTGTGAGACCATGTGTGTGTGTCTATGTATATGTATATATGCAAGATATGTACATACAAGATATATAATGTACAAACACACATAAATATATACATATATACACCCCTAGCCTCAGGATCCTCATCTGTAAAATGGAGCTAATATACACACTAGCTATCTTATAGAATTGTTGTGGATAAACCTGAAAGCTCTATTTTTTAAAGTTGTAAGCTTTTGCATCATTTAAGCGTGTTCACTATATACTGAGTGGAATAATTTGCTGGTGAAAACTCTTCTTGGGAAATCCTCAGTCCTGGTTTCCTAGTTTACAAAAAGGAAAGGGGGTGGAAAGAGTCACACTGTGTCCAGTCATGATGTCTCTTCCTCACTCTGAGAAGTAGTCTTTTATTAGACATCCTAATCTTTCATCAAAGGTGCAAACAATGGCTTCCTATCAAATGACCATTTTGAAAAATGTAAATATTGACCTTTCCCCTCTATGCAATAGCTTGTCCTGATTGGAATCAGAATCTTCTCCCCTCAATTATAGTGTTCCATTACTTAATTCCTGCAATATCTTACCTTAATATGTAGTCACCATTATCCTATTATTACCCACTCTTTAAAAGTTTGTGACTTCAAGGGACTGATTACATCTTCTAGGGAGACAGTCTCATTATCAATGGCCTTTGTGGGCCAATATTAAGTAACTCCAAGGTTGCTCTTTCTGGTCAATTTACACAACAAAGCGCAAGGACATTACTTTATGAGAAATAAAGCAAGCTCATTAAATGAGTGTTGCTGATTTGACCACTTTCTGAAGGCCTGATCTTTCTAGGATAGTGGTATTCAAAGGAGGGTCATACCTCCCAGAGATCCTAAGTAGTTTCATCATAGATTTTGATTCCTATTACCCTAAGGGTCCTAGAAAACCTGCATTTCTGAGGAAATAGAGTTTGGAATCAAGGAGTGTTTTCATATGTTGGCTCCCTTCTGGGTATGTCTCATCCCCTGACATATTGAGTTCAGTCTCCAGATCTGAAGCCAAGCACAAGTTCAGGCCGACACTGGGGAATCTGATTAGTAGTTTGTAGGTTAGAAAACTGGAGAGAAGCTACTATTATTCTACTAGTGAGGGTGGTTGCCACAGATCCAATGCCTGTGAACTAGGTTTAAAGATTTCCTTATACCAGAATTTACTGTTACACATGACCCAAGAAGCCTGTTCTATTCTAGAAATTATCTTAATTTATAACATTAATTCATTGTTATCATTGTACACTGGTTAGGTCTATCTTGATCCTCTGGTCATTCCTTACTGGCAAAGCCCCGCAGTTCTGAGCAGCAGAGAAGGGGCAGAAAGAGTGAAGAGAGAGTGTTACATCAATAAATGTTTGTGGGGTATAATAGGAGAGTCCCTATGATGTCCTGATATATACCCAAGGAGACTTCAAAATGGGGAGAGGAATAAAGATAAAAGAAAGACTCAGAAAGTAAAAAAGAGTTAATACAAAGAATAATGGGAGAAGAAATGAAAAATCATATATGTTTATATACACATACAAATATTGTAAGATAGATCTATATAAGCACATAAATTACATGTACAAATGTATATGCCTATACATGTATTTGTGTATATATACATACAATTATATGTATTCTATCTATCTATATATTCGTAGCAATCTTTGGAAAGGGGTTTACTGACCACAAAACTTCTCAGGATTTGTAGTTACCCCATTTGGTAAGAGAAGAAACTGACTTGAGATAAGTCCTTGGATAGGAAGGGGTGATTTTCTCCCACAGCCACAGCAAGTCTACTAAGGAGAAAGGAAGGGAATAGTGGAAGTGTCCCATGATAGCAGGACCCATGGCACCAGGAGAAATGTGTACCATTTGTAGTTCCTTTCTTTAGACTATGAAGGATGACTTCCAAATGGATGAGCTAAGAAGTATGTATATTTTTTTTATTGTAGGTACTTTCTCCTATAGTAGGAACAGTGACAGAAAGTAAGCTAGTCAGGAGGAAAGGGCCCTTTTCCCTTTTTTCTTCTTCCCCTTTTAAAACAACACAGCTTTTATTTTTGTTTATGTTCCTAAAATTTATTCTGATAAGGACTAAATTTTCTGGTTTTAATATTATTTTTCATAAAAACCAATGTATAAACCTGGTTGTTGGGTGTCCATTTATTTGTGGCATGAGGGTACAATGAGACCCAATAGGAGAGAGAGGGATCTTTCATAGTGCAAAGTCAGGATTCTCTAACCGGGGAACAGGGATGCATAAGATTTATTTCATAACCAGCTTTCTAAGCGCGGAATTGCTAGGAATTTAAACCATATTTTATACATCTGCCCCACAGATATGAGCCAATGTTACAAATTATGTTACATTGTATCTGAGAGTACATCTATGGATTTCTTAATGTTAAATTAAATCTTCAAAATATACTAAGATTTTTGGGGACACCCTGTATATTTGGTAAGAGATAGAATCACCAATGGCAGTGATGCCTACAGCAGGACCGGCTTTTGGTGAAATTTGAAGTTTGCAGAATTGAGGTCAATAAAGTTTGCTTTTGATGCTTCTTGTGTTTCCTTTAAATGCCTGCTCTCCTAGACCACATGGAAAGTGTCCCTCAAACTACACTGTATTCTTCATGGCTTTTGAAGAATTCAATTTGACAAGGATTGAAAGGTGAAAGGTATTGTGCTTAGGCACTGTAGACACAAAGATAAAAATGGAATGATTCTTGGCTTCAAAGAGCTTGGTTCTACTAAGATGATGCAGTGTATACACAAGTAAGTGAATACTAAGTAATTTTAAGAGGGAGAGAGTGATAAATAAGCACTAAATAAATAAATAAGAGAGTGATAATAAGTGATAAATAATGATAAAATACCTTTATACCCTTATACCTTTTTGGTATATACCCCTTTACCTTTCTGGTCTTTTTTACACCTTACTCCCTTCCACATATTCTATCTGGTGCCTGAGCAAAATACTCCATCTCCTCAATCTGTGCATTTTCATTGGCTGACCCTTAATGCCTGTAATGTTTTCCTTCTTCCTTTCCACTTTTTGGCTTCCTTTGTATCTCAGCCAACATCCCAACTTCTTCAAGAAGCCTTTCTTGATTCACTTTAATGCTAGTGTCTGTTCTCTGAGGTTTTCTTTAATTTATCCCATATATATTGTTGATAGGCAGCTAGGTGGCTCTGTGGATAGAATTCTGGGCCTGGAGTCAGGAAGAGTCCTCTTCAGGAGTTCAAATCTGACCCTAACTGTGTGACTCTGATCAAGTGACAACCCTTTTTGCTTCATTTTCCTCGTCTGTCAAATGAACTGTAGGAGGAAATGGCAAATCACTTCAGTATCTTTGCCAAGAAAATTCCAAATGGGGTCACAAAGAGTTGGACACAACTGAGAAAAGAATGGACAACAACAAAAATAGTTATTTATGTTATCTTGACAGTACACTATGAGGTTCTTGAGAACAAGAACTATTTTTCATCTTTCATAGTGTCACAACTTAGGACAATACGTCGCACATGGTAGGTATATCAAAGCAGGGTATGGAATACTCTACTTTGGGCATACGGGGAAGAGTTAGCTGCATAGTCTGACTAGAATGGAGAGTGCATAAAGAGGTGTAATATGAAATAAGACCAGGAAGATATATGGAAAGCTTAATTATGGAGAAGTTTAAATGCTGGGGAAAAGAATTTTAGTTTTTATCCTGAAGCAATAGAGAGCTATTGAAAGTTCTTTAGGATGTAGGGTAGTAAAATGATTGGAACTGTGTTTTAGGAGTATTGATTTGCTAGCTTTGTGAAGGATAGAAGATGGAAGAAAGTAGAAGCAGAGTGAATGATTATGAGGTCATTGAAATCATCCAGGTGAACAGTAATGAGGACCCAAACCAGGGAACAGGTTGTGTGTTTGGGAAGAAAGGGAAAGATGGTGAAAATTGTTGTGGGGGCACGACCAATAAGACGCAGCTGCTCATTGGATATGAAGGAGAAAGAGCGAAGGATGATGTCTCCAAGTCTGTGAAACTAACTGGAAAGATGATAGTTCCCTCAACAGAAATAGGAGATTTTGGAGAGAAAGAATGTTTTAGGGAAATTGTAAGAGTTTCACTTGCACATTTGGAGTTTGAGATGCCTATGGGATATCCAGGTGGGCAAGCTTTGCAGGTCATTGATGATAAGAGATTGGAGTTCAGGAGAGAGAATAGGGCATTACACACAGATTTGGTAGTCATCTACATAAGGATAAGAAGTGAAACTGATGAGACCAGCAATGGAGAGAGTGGATATAAAGAGATCCAGGACAGAGCTAGTAAGGGATGCCCCCACATAATCAACAGGAGCAGATCCAACAAATGAGACGGAGAAGGTAGACTGAGAGGTCTGGCAGGGAGGAGAGCTGAAAGTAATCATGTAAATGTCTAGGAGGAAAGGGTAATAGACAACGTTAAAAGCTCCAGAGAAGTCAAGAAGAATGAGGACACAGAAGAAAAAAGTATATAAGGCAATTGGATCCCACATCTAAGGGATTACTGGTAATGCTAAAGAGTGTACTTTCAGGGAAGTGCTGGGGTCAGAGGCCAGATTTCAATGGATTGATGTCAGTGGGAGGCAAGGAAATGGGGGTAATGAGTATAATTGTGGAAGATCAATATCATTTAGTCTTAAATCTCTCATTTTAAGCATGAGTAAATAGAGGTAAAGTGCCATATAGTGGAAAGAACACAGGGCTAGTGACGCATAGTAGAAAGTGTACAGCGTCAGAGATCTGGATTTAAAACTCAAATGTGCCTTTTTCCTTCTGGTGTGAACTTGAGCATCCCCGTGGGTCTCAATATCATCTTCTGTGAAATGGGGATAAGATACCTATGTTATCTACTTCCCAAGGTTGTCGTGAGAATCAAACAAGATAATGTATATGAAAATATCTGGAAAACTATGAACTATTTAAATGCCAGCTACTATTTAGGCAATATAGTGTACCATGAGCAGGCCTTTAAGTGAGGAAGACCTGTATTCAAGTACTGTCTCAGACGTAGTGATTGGGTGATCCAGGACAAATCACTTGATCACTTAACAGTTCTAAGTAAGGCTATATATTGCAGAAAAGGTGCTGGCTTTTTATAGGTAGAAACAGGTAGAAAGCATTTCTTCTCTCAGGATTCCTTATACCAATCATAGGTCCACTCTCTATCCCTCTGGTTCTAAGATTTTGTTTCTCCTCCTGGTATGCATGGCCTGTTTCTATTCTTTATTACCAGATTCAGATGATTCAGGGGCGAATTTCTTTTCCTGATGTAGAAATGTTTTGTAGTTCTTTAAAACAATGTGGCTTCCACAGTGGAACAGAAAGAGGATTTGATAGAATTAATATAAAACTGTTTTCTAAAAGTTTCTAAAGTAGGGAATAGAACAGACCAGGTACAGTTTCAGCCAAGAACTGTTCATGTTTTCTGGGGTCTCCCTTGCTTGTCCTTCTTTCCATTTATTACATGAAAGGCAGAAGCAAAGGCTAGGTTTTGTTTGGGGGAAGCTCTTGCTCATTTGAGCTGCCTGTGGGTTGAGAGATCTCCACAATAGGTTTCCTTGTTTGATCAAGGAAAATTCAGTTTGACATTGTAGTCAGTATCCAGCTAATGGGCACTGACCTCATTTCAGAACTTTGGACCCATCTTTACAATTGTTTGTCTTGATAACCCTTCTTAATGGTTTTGTGGGGGGGGGGAAAGGGTTAATCCCCAATCTACTTTTCTAGTCCAAACTGGGCTAATCTTCCTAAGGCAAAGGTCTGCTTGTGCCACAGCCCTTTGAAAACCTTTCAGTGTATTACATTGCCCATGGAATAAATTACAAGTCCGTAAGCTTTAGAAATCATCTGGTCCATATTTCTGCTTTTACAGATGAGGAAATAGACCTCCAAGGGTTAAGTGACCAGGTGACCTTGGGGTTACATATATATACGAACTCTCCTTCACAATCGAGCCCCAATTTCACTGCTACTAACTAGGTAACTAGCATGACCTAGGTGGATCACCTTCTCTGAGCCCCAGTTTTCTTATCTAACAAATGATTAGGTTGGACTGAATAACCCTTGAAGTCTCTCTCTGTTTTAACAGACTATGAAATGATTATCTGTGCAACTACATTTTTCAGCCTTATTTTACATAATTCCCTTCCATGGAGTGTATGCTGCAGTCGAATTAGGTTACTCATGATTCTCTGAACATAATTCTTTTTCTCTTCCTCTGAATGTCTTCCCTCCCTCTCTCAGAGACTGTTCTCTATGCTCAGAATACCCTCCCTCACTAATTTCATCTGCTGAAATCTTACTGAGCTCAGATGTCACCTCTTCCATGATGCCTTCCTTGATTTTTCCAACCTGAAATGATCTCTCCTTAAATGGACTGTCTACTTTTCCTTTAGACTTTATTCTGCTTTGCATTTTATTTTTGTGTATATCTTACCTTCACATATGTGTGTGTGTGTATAAACTTTAATAGTTTAAAGCTGTATTTATATGTATACTTACTGTTGATGATCAGTCATTTCAGTTGTGTCTGATTCTTTGTGACCCCATTTGGGGGTTTCTTGGCAAAGATGCTGGAGTACTTTGCCATTTCCTTCTCCAGCTCATTTTGTAGATGAGGAAATTTAGGCAAACAGGGTTAAGTGACTTGCCCAGGGTCACATAACTAGTAAGCTTTGGGACCAGATTTGAACTCTACCACTGTGTCACCTAGCTGCATAAGTACATAAACACACACACACACACACACACACACACACACACACACAAAATAGAGTGGCATAGTAGATTGAGAGTTGGTCTTAAAGTCAGGAAGTTCTGGGTTCAGGTCTTACCTCTGATACATACTGGTTCTGTTGCCCTAGCAAAGGTTCTTCCTCAGTGCCTCCAAGCAACTCTCTAAAACTTTAAGCTATAGATCTGCATCAGTAAAGGAAGTTCCTAACTGTTACATCCTTATACTACTGATGAAATATCCAATCTAGTAAATATACATATGTATGTGGGTATAGATGAATAGATAAATGAATGAATTGCCCTAAACTACAGACTCATATTCCCTGTGGTCTGAACTTTAATCAAAATGTAAATATATTTGGGTTTCCTAGAGAGGTAATTCCTCTGATATTTTGATAAATTCCATTTTTATTCCAGAGATCCATCCAGCCTTATGGTGCTATCTATGATGAGGACTTGAAATCCACTGTAGGTGAACCAAGCACATTTAGGAATGCTAAAGAGGCAGCCTGCTTCCCACTGGACTTTCACTGATCTAGTTTTTCAAATAATCCTTGCAGTGCGGGTAAGGAAAGTTCAAGCCTTTTTGTTGGTGGTGTTTTGTGTTGTTCCTCCATGTTGTGGTTGTGATCTATCACTTTACCTAAAAAGTGAGGATTTGCATGATGAAGGATGTATGGGATCTTTTTCTCTTGCCTGTCCCCTCCAAGGCTCATCCTACACACGAATTCTCTCTTTATTCACTAGAAAGCGAATTTTGAGATTCTCATTTTTCTCCCAAAGGACAATGCTACTTAAGCACCCTATTTTTTTTTTCTACAAGGTTCTAACCCTGAACTCTTAAGGCTGGGGCTATTAAAGGAAGCCTTTGAACTATTACTGCAACGGATTTTTTTCTTCCCTCTCTAGAAAGTTGGATTTTGGAACCTGGCATCTAAATACTCTCTTCTCTGCATATGTAGGTGAGAGCACACACAGTTCCCATGCGTCTCTGTTCTGTGACAGCCATTAGCAACTCCCAATAGAGAACAAGAACCTTGCCTTACCCCAGGGGTTTAAGTCTACTCTTAGCTCTTCTATTCTCTGGTCTTATCTCTGTAAAGGAAAAAAAAAAAGGTGGAGGGATGAAAGAATGAAAAAGGGGCCAAGTCTGCAACAAAGATTTCAGTTTATAGAACTTGCACAAAGAGACAAGTCTGCCCTGAAGCAGTCCAAAACAAATAATTCAACTTTACACCATCCACAATGACCCAAGTCAATCATTCCATTTTCAAATGATCAGGTACACATAATTAAGGACCCAAACAAAGGCTCAATATTCTACAAGTTCATCAAGCTGATGAAGGAATTTCTCTAATCAACCCCCTGTAATAATAAGGATATCAATAGCATACATTTATTTCTGTAGCAGCCTACAGGTAAAAAGTACTTTTGTGTCATTTATTTATTATTAATTTATTTTTAAAAATATTTGAACCTCAGAAAACAGACTCAGAGACATCAAATGGCTTGCCCTGGTCATGTATTTGTCAACTGGTGGACTCGTTACACTTTGGGGTCAGGGATTTTGTCATTCACTTTTGTCTCTCCTTCAGTATTTCATGTATAAGTAAGTTCTACGTAGTATGATTTCTATGGTCCTTCATCCAAAGGTTTTCTCTACTGTTCTTCTATGGTAGATAAAATTTCCAGTATTGGATAAGTCATTATGTATTTATTAGAACCTATAAATGTAAATGTTAAAATGTATTTTTTTTTAACCTGGGTAAGTGGGTAACTAGATCAGCCTATGATCTTGCATCAGTTCATTTAGGCAGCTAGTGGGTATAGTGGATAGAATGCCAGGTTTAGAGTTAGGAAGACTCATCTTCCTGAGTTCAAATTTGACCTCAGATATTTACTAGCTATGTGACCCTGGGCAAGTCACTTAACCTTGCTTACTTCAGTTTTTTCATCTGTAATATGAACTGGAGAAGAAAATGGCAGACTATCAGTATATTTGTCAAGAAAACTCCAAATGAGGTCATAAAGAGTCAGACAGGACTGAGATGACTGAACAACAATGACAAACCAGTTCATTTATCCAGATAACTACTTAGTTCCCCAGCACTGCCTCAAGGGAAAGGAAGAGAAGTCTGGGAGTGTTTCATGAGGAGACAGGAGGGAAAAGTCTGGTGTTCAGATACATAGGACTTAGAGCTGGAAGATACCTTAGAGACTATCTACTCCAATTCCCTTACCTTATAGGTGAGGAAACTGAGACCTAAACAGTTAATCAAATTGCCTGAGTTAGAAAATAGAGGAGCTGAGATTTGAATCCAGGACCTCGGATGTCACATTTCCATCATGTTAGTCTGTTTTCAAGCTCCATTCAGCCTTGGGGTCTGGATCAGATTCCTGAGATAATCTGCCATTCATGTGGAAATCAGTGTTCATTCATAACTGATAACAAAGACCCGGCATTAACTTGGTTACATTAGCTGGGGATTCATATCACATTAGCACCAATTCGGGATTTTAGGACTTTTGGAAAGAAAAACTCAGAGGTTTTTGAGTTGGAATCTGGTCTGTGAAATGGGCCTCTTTTCAGTGACTCACCACCTCCTTTCTGCTGGTGGAAGAATTATGGAGCATGTGAGGTTGTGAATTTGTTCAGAAATCATAGGTCTAGACATATGGGGTCAAGATCCACACTTTAAGAAACGCTGAAGCGGTTGTGAGTGGAAAAGGTTTAAGAAACCCTGGTCTAGAGGAAGGACAACCAAGCTGACTCCATAGCCGTAAGTTCCAAAGCATGTGCACATCTTCAAAGGATTCCTAAGCCACACAGTCCTTTTAAGCCCAGGTATAATGGTCCAGAAAGAGAGAAGAGACTCTTATCTTCCTTCCTCCATTGCACTCATTTTTTGCATCTTCTGTGCATAGCACAGTCTCTTGCACACATAATAAATACTTGTTTGATTTCTTGTTTTAGAAACATATTTCTATTCTATTAAAATATTTATTATATTATTTATTTTGCATATCAATATTTATTTAGTATTAATTATTTTGTATATTATTTATTATTAATTATTTTGTATATTCTGTATTGTTTATTTTATATATTTTATTATTTATTTTTGTTTATTTCGTGTATTAATTTTTTGTATTTATTTATTTTTATATTTATTTTGTGTATTAATATTAATTATTGTTAATAGTAATTTTTGGTTTGTGAAGTGCTTTACAAATATAATCTCATTTATCCTCACAACCACTAAGAGATGCATGTGTTTTTATTATGCCCACTTTATAGATGTGGAAACTGAGGCAGACAAATTTATGTAACTTGTCCCATGTCACAGAGCCAACGCGTGTCTGAGATCCCATTTGAGTTCTGGATGCGTCAGCTGTTTGGTGCATAGAAGAGTCTTCAGTTACTTCGTCTCTGAGAGCTTTGATTAGTTTGGGACCAGTGAATTAATCAATCAACAAGCCTTTATTAAACACCTACTATGTGCCTGGCACTGCACTAGGAATGCAATTAAAAAAACAAAAGAAACAATTAATAGATTTACATTCTAATGGGGATACAAGAACAGAGCATAGGCAAAGAAAGCTTGGTTTAGCAGCCGTTCTCAACCTGTGGGTTATGTTCAATTTGTAACAATGAAAATACATCCTGCATATCAGATATTTACATTATGATTCATAAGCAAAATTACAGTTATGAAGTAGCAATGAAAATAATTTTATGATTGGGGGTCATCACAACATGAAGAACTATTTTAAAGGGTCGCAGCATTAGGAAGGTTGAGAACCATTGGTTTATTGGAATCCGATTGGGAGTTAGAACCTAGGTATCCAGACAGATCCTTAGCTCTGCTACCTCCCTAGATGTTAAAACCCTGTCTGGGCCTCAGTTTCCTCATCTGTAAAATGAGGAAATTGAACAACATAATCTCTGAGGTCTCTGTCAGAGCTAACATACTAAGAATATCACTATTTTTTCACCTTGGTTTTTCCAGAAGTTCATCCGATTTCTTTTCCTTTGAACACAATTAAAATTTTAAACAAGAAACACTTAATCTCTGTTCACTTGACTTCTTGACATGTAGTTAGGTGCTCAGATGAGTGGGGCAAACTGTTGAAAATAAAAGCCACAAAAACTGAGAGCCCAAAGGAGCCCCAGAGACCACATAGTTCAACTCCCTTATTTTTGCAGGTGAGGAAACAGAGGCTCAGAGACTTGTCCAAGGTCCCATAGCTGGTTAGCAGCAGAATGACCACTAGAACCCTGGTTCCCTGATTCCTGTACCACATTGTTCTTTCTCCTTCTCAGTAAATGGCTACAATTTGATACAGAATGTGTGAGAACACTGGACATTGGGTGCCATTATCTCCTGGACTCTGGCCCAATATTATTAAAGAAATCTCCCAACACTGACAGTATTGTTTTCCAAGGGTTCTTTGTATCCATTTTGCCTTCAGAGAAGCCTTTTCTTAATCCCCAAAGATTGTGAAACAGAGGAGAGGTTAGGGGGAGAAGCTGACAGATCCCTGGTCTTTGTTTTCCTCTGTCCAAAACTCCTCCCCTTTCCCACAAGGCCAAAGTGGAGAAAGACTGCATTGGTTTCAAATCAAAAAAGCCATTTTCAAGTGGGGAGGGGCCCAAGGGGGACATTTAAATGAAAAGAAGCTCATGGCAAAAATTTCAACTTTCAGCCCCTTAAATAGCCTTGTACTTTAGGGGGGATGGATTCCTTTTTCATGAGAAATCAGACTGCTGGAGGAATGGAATTTGTGATGAAAGTGTGTGAGACAGACCTAGATTTTTCAGTAAGGTGTTTACCATTATCCCAGACTCCTATAGATTCTATAGACTCCCTACCCCAGTTGGGTTGCAGGGATGGGAGGCACTGCCCAGAAACTTGTGACGGACTCCAGGGGGGCTGAATCAGATGGCCAATCTGCCTTGCTGCTGGAAAGGCCATCCTGAATCAGGAATGTCATCTCATCTCTTATACATGGAATCTATCTGTCTACCATCTGTGAAGAAGCTTGCTTACTGGTGGAAGGGGGGAAGGACAGGTGGTTGGCGGCGCTGGATGTGGGTTCCTGGAGTGCCAAGTGCTTGATTTTGAATTTCACTGATGTCCCTGGAAGAAAGGAAATCCTAGCTGGCAATAGTATTCCTCCTCTCACTCACACCTACTGTGCTAACTATGGAAAAATAACAAGATAGAGAATTTTCCCAGGACTATTTCCGTCTGTATCTCATTGAAAGAGATGAAAATTAAGATTAATAACAATAACTGGCTTCCTATTTTTCAACCATCTCCACCACCTCCCTGACTCCTTGTCACCTCCCCTAGGGTGAGCCTTTTGCCTTGTCTTGCTGGGTACTAGATTTTTACTCCTGCCACTCCCTTTAGTCTCCTCTCTATGCCCTGAACTAGTACCTTTACTCCAATCCCAACTCTGCCCTTCCCAGAATCCCTTCACACGTTGTTTTTCCTCATTAGAAGTATAAGTTTCTCTGGGGCAGGGACTACCTGGCTTTTCCTTATTTGTATCACCAGATGCTTGGTATAGCACCTGGCACATAGTTGTTGTTTATCCTTTGTTTTTGAAAAGGACCAATGAAATGACAAGGTGAAGTCTTGACTCCTGCATTAATTGGATTTAAGCGAGGCAGAATTGCATGAAGTCAACCTCAGTCTCTTTTCCAGAGTCATCAGAATCCAGAGGCAAGAAAAAGTCAGGACGACTGGCGATGACCCACGATGCAGTGGGGATGGCCTTGGCATCTTTGATGTCTGACCAAGCTCCATAGTGCCCGCTTCGGCCATCCTCATGGCCACTGGAACAAGTTGTTCTCATCTGCCCCATTTCACTGGGGAGAAGTCTTCATGTGCTTGGGGTAGAAACCCCCCTAACTGATGAATTTGAGGGCTGTCAATTAGTCTCAACCTGGTTTAGCCCATCTGCTGAGACGGCTTACTGGGGTGTGGCTACTGGGCATGCTACTGTTTCTAGGAGCTATAGAGGAGAGTTGAGTGCGAGGCAGACACCAAAGGTGGATGAGTAGCCCTGAAAAGAGCTCCACAAGTCCTCACACCAGAGGTGCTAGTGCTCTCAGAACACCCCATACACTCCTGGAACATCATAAGGGCTTAATAAGTGTGTGTTCTCTTTTTCTCTCTCTTAATAATCTTTGCAAAGAGCTTAGTGTAGTATCTAGCATGTAGTAGTGTTCAATAAATGCTTGTTTCCTCCTCTTCCTCTCCTCTTCTTCCTTTTCTTTTTCCTCCTCCTCCTCCTCCTCCTCTCTCTCTCTCTCTCTCTCTCTCTGTCACTGTCTCTGTCTGTCTGTTTGTCTGTCTGTCTATCTACCTACCTACCTACGTAAATGTAACATAGAATTCAAACCTGGTTCCTTTGCATAAGATTCTCTCTATTGGGAGAAAAGTGATTATTGAGGGCTCTGCACCTGTGAAAAGGTTGAAATCATCCAGAGCCTGATAAAGCAAAGATGTTATTCAGATTTCTAAATAATAATAGTGATGATATTTCAAAATATAGAGACTTAGCAGAAGCAATCAAAGTCATGTGGGCACAGGAGGAGGTGCAGATGATCCCTGTTGTCCTGTCTACCAAGGAGGATGTGCCAAGGATGCTTTCAGTGAGTCTGCAGAGGGTGAGCCTGCATTCCAATACTTTGATTCAACTACCAAAGGCCATTTTAAAAAATTCACCTAGTTGGTTGTTCCAAGACTGCTTATATCTGAAGCCCACCAAGAAAGATGAAATTACTGTGATTACATTAATAACAAATATTAAATAACTGCTTTCAGAATAGGCAGGACTCTGTATCTAGCAGGATGTCAGTCAAAGTTGTTGACCCAGTGGCTCACACCCTTTAGGAGAAATCCACCTAAATCATATAACTGGGACATTGACCAGCTTTACTAATAGTTTAAAAATCATTAACTTGTGGAATTTTAGCTTATTAGTCTTTTGATAGTTCTGGGATTTCCCATGACTGCTCCCATAACTGGGGGAATTCTCTTGACAGAGAGAAATGGGACTTTTTGGGAGATCTATACCTCTTAGCTTGGGGAGCACAGAGAACCATGAGTCAAAGATGGGAGGTCAAACTGAAAGCAAAGAAATGTATAATCAGGCTAAGAAAAATTTCTCTTGATGAAAGCCAGTTTTTGTTTTCTGAGGTATTAGTTTGGTTTTTATAACTTTCCAGGTTCATTTAGAATACATAGTCAATCAGCAACGTTCTACAGAAACTTATGGTAGACAAGAAACACACAGAAGAGGGAGGAATAAAGAAAGGATGAATCAGTCAGTGCAAATGGTGGACTTTCGTGGGAGTCTTTGCCACATAGCTCAGAATGGTTTTTATTAGAATGAGCAGACATTTCCTATTCAAGGACAGGAGACAGCAAATCCATTTGGACAAAAGTGCAGGTGTCTCTTATCCAAGGACAGTGAACAGCTGTTACAACAGTTACAACAGACCATCTGCTTTAACATGTCCAAGTATAGTTTGTTATATTTTATTTCTCCTTGAATGGGGACTTTGTACTATTAGCCCATTAGGTGGCTGGAAGATTTCTACATTGTTAGTCCATCAAGATTTCACAAAATGATTTTGGTTCCTGTTTTCCCTTCACAGCAGGCATCTTCATGCCTTCCCACTCTACTCTCCATCTCATCAAGTGTCAACATCTTACTCCATTAACCTTAGGCAAGTTTCTTATTTTCTCTGGATGTCAATTTTCTCATTGTAAAATGCAGATTTTGGACTGGGTGATTTGTGAGGTCTCATTTAGGTCCAAAAGTATATAAATCTATGATCAGACTGAGAAGGGATTGGAGAATGGGAAAGAGGACATAGCTTGCTGGTGTCACTCAAAGGTAAGGCTATTCTAACTCTTTGCCATACCTGTTAGTAGAATTGGTCATCTGAAGAAAAGTCTTCCAGGAAATATATATTTTGAGGAGGAAGTGCCATAGCAGTTAAGAGCAACTGAAATCAAATTCTTTGCAATGACCAATCTTGTCCTGAGTACATGTAAAACATACTTCCCTTCTCTCTTTAGAAAGGTGGTAAACTACAAGCATGGAATGTTACATATTGTTTCTGATGCAGTTATTTGTTTGGTTGCATTTTGCTTAAGTGTTTTTTTTTGTTAGAAAGAAAGGTTCAATGGTGAGAATTTTATCAGTAAATGAGATATAAAATGAAAAGTTATCAATAAAACTTTAAAAAGAAGGAAGCAAAAGAATGCATGTGGAACACTCGCTTGAAAAATGTCATTGGGAAAGGTGGAATCTTTTGATGGAATCTCTAGAGAAAGTGCTTGACTTGTGGAGGGGGAGGCAGACACATTTGGAGCTCTCCTGTAATCCATAAAATGATTGCAATCATCACTCTAGGGTTGGTTTGGGGTTCAGGGCTTAATCTCTGTGTATCTTGTCTCTGAATTATTAACCATGGTCACAGAGAGTATTGGATCATCTACACGAGATTTGTAGTCCACGCTGAGTAGGGAATAGCTTTTTGCAATGCTCTCTGGCCAGCCCAAAGTCTATTGGTGATAAGACACTGACTTGGCTCATGAACCAAAGTTAAATATTGGGATTGTGAAAATACCCTATATCACATTGGTTCTCAGTGACTCTCTATAGTAGATGAAGCTTCTAAACTGACTGCATGTTACTTTTGAATGTTACTTTTAGTCACTCTCTCCTATCTCCAATAAAGATGTGCCACCAGAGCAGAGGAACATGTTTTCATTGTGCTGGACCTTCCATTTATCTTGGTGTCTTGGATGTGGGAATAAGCCTAGTAGAAATCTGTTTTTCTAAAATAGGTGAAGGCATTCTCTCCACTTTAGAGATGAGAAAACAGGTACAGAAAGGCTTATTACATAGTAAGTCAGTGCAGAGACTGTGTAGAACCCATATTTTCTGATTCCACATACAGAGCTCTGTCTACCACTCCCATTACAATAATAGCAATCAAAACTAATTATAACATGAACAAAAACATTTAAGTTTTTTTTTCTACTTTAAGGTTTGCAAAGCACTTTACATATGCAGTTTCATATGGCCCTTATTGCAACTCTGTGAGATAGGTTCTCAACTTGAAGATGCAGAAACTGTAGCTGAAAAAGGTTAAATGACTTGCCCAGGGTCGCAAAGCTAGTGAGTGTCTAAGGCAAGATTTGAACTCAGGCATTATTTACTATCCACTGATACTCTATCCATTGTTTTGCTTAGCTGCCTAATAATCCATATCATTGGATAATGAAATAAAATGTCATTATCAGGATAAAAGTATCAACAGTAGGGACTTGTTAGTTGGGCCAGTATTATCTGTCTAACAAATGTCAAGTGTACTTGCAGGAACCCTAAATCTAGGTCTAGCTAGGTCCATAAGGCTTGAAAAGACAGACTAGAATACCTGGGGAGGAGGTGTGTAGCAAAGTAGCTGAGGTGGGCAACTCTGAAAAATTGTAAATGAAACCTGGATTCCAAACTATCTCCTTGGTCTTGCCCCAGAGTCATGCAAGGATCCGAAAAGAATTGAGGGCATGCACTTCTCGCCGACTCTACTCCCCTCAGGTTGATATAACAGACTTCTGTTTTTAAAAATCTCATACCTTTGTCACCTCATTTGAGCCTCAAATGATCATAGCTTCACCTTTCTTGGCCTCATTTGTAAATCGAGGGAGCTGGGCTCGATGGCCTCTAAGATCCCTTCAAGACCTACATTGATGATTCTATCATCTTATGTACAGATGTGGAATTAGAATTCAGGAATGCAATGTCTTACTTAGACCAGTGAATCTTCTGTTACACTGTCAAAAAGCTCTCCTGTGGGAGGCCTTCTTAACCCTACAAGAGATGTCTTTTATCTAAGTTGAGATGCCCCATGAAGGTGATGAATAGCAAGACATAAAACACGAATTGCTGTAAGGGAACACAAGGCTTGAAGTAAGAGGTAAGATCTCTGGGAATGGAGTGCTCTAGGCCTTTTCACTCAACTGATTATATCAAATGCTCATCACAGTAAAGACAAAGCAATGGAGAATACATTTGTTTCAAAATGATGGTGTTGTTGGTACTGGTGAGTATCTGAGCCACAGGAGGCTGGCATTTTCTGAAATAGAGCCCCAAAATTGGAAAGAAAAGACTTGAATCCATTGCAAGAATGTGCTCCCAAAGGTCAGGGACGGGGATGAATAGGGAGAGATGTTTTCAATGTAGGCTTTGATGAAAAGACTGAGATCTCTATGGTTCCAATTCTTCCATGGGAGGTCATAGCAATCTGTTTTTCACTCATGATGTGGGAGAGATTTTGCAGAAGAATTAAATCAGTCATTTAATGCTCAAAGGCATACACTTTAATTTTGTGTGTTTCACTCATTTATAGGAAGGTTATATGCCTCAGATGACAAAGGAGGAGAAACAAGGATAAGGAGGGAGGGACTATAGGAAAGCATCATCCTTTAAGGGCAGCTGGGTGATGTGGTGAACAGAGTGCTGGACCTGGAGTCAGGAAGACAAATCTGGTTTTAGACGTGTACTAGCTGTGTGACCCTGGATAATTAACTTATCCTGTTTGCCTCAGTTTCCTTATCTATAAAATGAGCTGGAGAAAGAAATTGTAAACCACTCCTTTATCTTTGCCAAGAAAACCCCAGGTAGGATCACAAAGAGTGAGACTAAAAAGACTGAAAAACAGCACTACCGAATTCCTCAAACTAGGGCAGCAACTAACTTCTCCAAGATGGGGTAATAAAGGGTGGGAAATGGATACTACCACGTGTATGTCTCACCTGGGCTTTAACTCCAGTGATCTTTAGGCCACTCATGGCAGGAGGAAGGAGTACGCAATACCAAGTTTGTGCCCCTCTGTTTTGATGTTAGGGACTCCTAAGTCCTGCTCACTCTATTTATAGACAGAGTAAGTTAGGAGGGTTTAATGGGAGGAGCAGGGTCTCTAGTAGGCTTCTTCTAATTGGAATGCTTCATAAATGTTTGCTTTATATTCTATATATCTCTCTGTACTTAATAAATGTTTATTGTCTGGTATTGATTGATCTATTTATCTATCTGCACTTAGTAAATGTTTATTGATTGGTTGATATTGATTTCTCTAATTACATGACTGGTTGATATTGATTTCTCTACCTATCATATATTTATCTCTGAGGTTGTAAACAGAGAGCTCTTATGGAATTTGGATGTTTCCAGCCAGGAACATTCAAGATGTAGTGGTGGGAATGGGAACGGGGAAAAGATTCCAGAAAATGAGGGATTCCAGTCTATTGAAAGAGAGGCTCTGGTCCCAGTAAACCATGAAGATGAGCCTTATTTGGTGGTGAAATGTGGTTGGTTGGTTTTTGTCCTTTGGTCTCAAAGAAGACCAAAATGACATCACTATGTTTGAGTTACAGTGTGTCTGACTGTGGCTGTTCAAACCTATATGAGCTGGAAGGCTCTACCACAGGTAGGGTACAAATAGACCATGTGCACATTTGAGGTGAATTATCTAAATTTGAATATCTTGCATTTCTTTTGAGATACTTCAATTCTGCTTTGCTCATAGAGTACAGCGTCTTCTTTGATGAGGGTATGCCATGCTGTATGGTCCTGTGCCAGTGTCTACCATGTCATGCAATCAATTCCAAATTTCTTCAGGGAGACCTTGAGAGTGTCATTGTGCTTGTCCTGACCTCCATGTGAGCACTTGACTTGTGTGAGTTCTCTGTAAAATATTCTATTAGGCAAGTATATGTTTGACATTTTAACAACATGGACAGCCCATCAGAATTGCACTTTCTGCAATAGAGTTTGATTATCTAGAGGTTTAGTTTGAGAACACCTCAATGTCTGGCACTTTATCCTGCCAGGTCATCTTTAGAATCTTCCTAAGACAATTCAAATGGAAGTAATTCAGTTTTCTGGCATAGCACTGATATTCTGTCTGGGTTTCAGAGGCATGCAGCAACAACATTAGTAAAATGGCTCTGTAGACCTTCAGTTTGGTAGGTAACTTAATACTACTTCTCTCCTATGCTTTCTTTTGGAGCTTTCCAAACACTGAGTTAGCTCTGGCAATGTGAGTGTTGATCTCATGTGTACATCCCTGGAAAGTATACGCCAAGGTAAATGAATTTATCTACAGTAATCAAAACTTTTCCATTTGCTGTCACCAATGGTTCCACATATGGATGATGTGGTGCTGGTTGGTGGAGCACCTGTGTTTTCTTGGCGTTAATTGTTAGGCCAAAATTAGCATAAGCAGCAGAGAATTGCTTCATAGTTCATTGCATTTCAGCTTCAGGCTGCATGAAGTGCACGATCATGTGGATAAAAATCATGTACCAATTCTCCTTCCATTTTATTCTTGTCTTATAGCGTTTTCAAGTTAAATAACTTGCCGTCAGTGTGATAGCCGTCTTTGACTTCAATCCACAGAATACTCTGGTGACTGACTTGGATAAGCCAATATTCAGCCAGCATGCACATTGATTTGCTTTAGATATAAGGAGGCCAGTTCAGAAGGTCAGTTTTAACAGGAGCACAGTGCATTCGAAAGATCATTGCATTTAAAGTCTGAAGATCTGGGTTTAAATCCTAGTTCTGTTATGTGGGCCCTATGTGACCTTGAGCAAATCATTTAACACCCCTGAGTGTCCCTTGTGGCTTTAAATCTGTGCCCCTAGCCCAGTTTTTAAGAATAGCTATAATAGTTGTGTTGATTCATCTACCCATAAGCTAAAGTTAAGACTGGGACTGTGTCAATATCTAGCTCGGAAAAGAAAAAAATTATTTCAGTAAAGAAAAAAAATCACCCTTTTAAAAAGAAAACAAAATCTAAACTTTTAAACTTTTAAAACCCATTGGTTGTTTGAAATCACTTTTTAAAAAAAGATTTATTATTTTATTTTCCCCCCAGTTTCATGTAAAAACACATTTTAGCATTTGCTTTTAAAACTTTTAATTCCAAATTCTCTACCTTCCTCCCTTTCCACCATCACCTCATTGAGAAGACAAGTACTTTGATAGAGGTTAAACATGTGTAGTCATGCAAAACATTTTCACAATAGTCATGTTGTGAAAAAAAAACATAGACCCCACCCCTCAAAAAAAACCCTCAAGAAAAATAAAGTTTAAAAGTGTGCTTCAATCTGTATTCAGCCATCATCAGTTCTTTATCTGGGAATGGATAGCGTTTTTCATCATAAGTCCTTCAAAGTAGTTTTGAATCCTTGTATTGCTGAGAATAGCTAAGTTATTCTCTGCTGATCATCTTGCTAATAATACTGGTACTTTGTACATGGTACATTTCACTTTGCATCAGCTCATGTAAGTCATTCCAGGGTTTTCTGAGAGCAATCTGCTCATCATTTCTTATAGCACAATAGTATTCTATCACAATCATATGTCACAATTTGTTCAGCCATTTCCCAATTGATGGACATCCCTTCAATTTCTAATTCTCTGCCATAAATGATTTTGTACACATAGTATACATACATACATACATGTGTGTATTTTTTCCTTTTTGTATTTTATCTTTTTTGCGATACAGATCTATAGTGTCAAAGGGTATTCATAATCTTGCTAGGTCAAAGGGTATGTATGGTTTTATAGCCCTTTGGGCAAAATTCCAAATTGCTCTACAGAATGGTTGAATCAATTCACAACTGCACCAACAATGCATTAATGTCCCACTTTTTCCTCATCCCCTTCAGTATTTGTCATTTACCTTTTCTGTCCTATTGGCCAGTCTAATAGGTATGAGGCAATACCTCAGAATTGTTTTAAATGTGCATTTTTTCAATCCATAGTGAAAGTATTTTTTCATATGGCGATAGCTTTGAATACTTCATCTGAAAACATAGACCCCATCATATCTTTTAATCATTTATCAATTAGGGAATGGTTCTCATTTTTATAAATTTGACTCAGTTCTCTGTTTGAGAAATGAGGTCTTTATCAGAGAAAATTGCTTCAAAATTTTTTTCATAGTTACTATTGCTAAATGTATTTTCCTCCATCCTATCTCCCCATTTATTCTATTCTCTCTCCTTTCACTCTGTCCCTCCTCAAAAGTGTTTTGCTTCTGATTACCCCTCCCTCAATATATCTGCCCTCCCTTCTATCACCCTACCCCTTTCTCCTTCTACTTTCTAGTAGGGTAAAATAGATTTCTTTACCCAATTGAGTATATATCTTATTATTCCCTCTTTGAGTTTATTCTGATGAAAATAAGGTTCACTCATTCCTTCGTGTAACCCTTCTTCCCCTCCACTGTAAAAGCTTTTCTTGTCTCTTTTATGTGAAATAGTTGACCTCATTCTACCTCCCTCTTTCCCTTTCTCCCCATGTATTCTTCTTTTTCACCCTTTAATTTTATGTATCATCCCTTCACATACAACTCACACCTGTTTCCTCTGTATATACTCCTTCTAACTGCCCTGATAATGAGAAGGTTCTTAGGAGTTACAAGTATCTTTTCCCCATGTAGCAATGTAAACAGTTTGACCTTATTAAGTCCCTTAACATTTCTCTTTCCTATTTACCTTTTTATGCTTCTCTTGAGGCTTGTATTTGAAAGTCAGTTTTTCTATTCAGCTCTGGTCTTTTCATCAACAATATTTGAAAGTCCTCTATTTCATCAAATATCTATTTTCCACTGAAGGATTATACTCAGTTTTGCTGAGTAGGTGATTCTTGGTTGTAATTCTGTTTCCTTTGCTCTCCAGAAGATCATATTGCAAATCTTCTGATCCTTTAATGCAGAAACTGCTAAATTTTGCATTATCCTGACTGTGACATCATGATACTTGAATTCTTTCTTTCTGGCTCCTTGCAATATTTACTCTTTACCTGGGAGTTCTAGAATTTGGCTACAATAGTACAGGAAGTTTTCATTTTGGGATCTTTTTCAGGAAGTGATTGATAGATTCTTTCCATTTTTATTTTACCTTCTGATTCTAAAATATTAGGGCAGTTTTCCTTGATATTTTTTGAAGATGATTTCTGGGCTCTTTTTTTTTATCATGGCTTTCAGGTTAGTCCAATAATTCTTAAATTATCTCTTGTGGATCAGTTTTCCATGTCAGTTATTTTTCCGATGAGATGTTTCACTTTGTCTTCTATTTTTTCATTCTTTTGTTTTTCTGTTGTTTCTTCATTTCTCATGGAGTCATTAGCTTCCATTTGTTCAGTTCTAATTTTTAAGAAATAATTTTCCTCAGTGACCTTTTCTACCTCCTTTTCCATTTGGCCAATTCTACTTTTTTAAGGATTTTTTTCCTCAGTGAGTTTTTGTGCCTCCGTTATCATTTGATCTCGTCTGTTTTGAAGATGTTTTCTTCAACTTTTTTGTGTGTGTCTCCTTTACCAAGCTGCTGCTGACTTATATTTCATGATTTTCTTGTATCACTCTCATTTCTTTTCCCAATTTTTTCTCTACCTTTCACTTGATTTTCAAAGTCCTTTTTGAACCTTTCCATGACCTGAGACAAATTCATTTTTTCCTTAGAGTCTTTGGATGTAGGAGCTTTGACTTTGTTGTCTTCTGAATGTGTATTTTGATCTTCTTTGTCTCTACAGTAATTTTCTATAGTCAGAATTTTTTTTCTATTGTTTGATTATCTTCCTGGTCTATTTTTTGACTTAAAACTTTCTTTTTTTAAAAAAAGTTTATTTATTTATTGCTTTTTTTTTGGAGGGGGTAAGTTAGGGCAATTGGGATTAAGTGACTTGCCCAAGGTCACATGGTAACTCTTTGTTAAAATAGGACTCTGCTTCAAGGGTGGAGGGTATACTGTCCCAAGCTTCAGGGGTTTCTTGTAACTATTTTCAGAGATACTTCTAGGGACCTGTAAGTTTTCAATTCTTCCAAGGCTGTATGATCTAAGGAGAGATGTATACTTCTTTCCTGGCCTGTGTTCTGGTCTGCAAATGACCCCAAGAACTTTTTTTTTTTTTGCCCTGGAACTGTGAAGAGGATCCCTGCTTTACTGTGGCTCCTTGCCCTAAGGACTCTGACCCTGATCTGAGTATGGGCAAAGCAATGGATTCCTGCCTCAACAGTAGCAAAGAGACTTCTGTAATCTCTTTCTGATAAGTTGTTCAACCCCCTTACCATCTGTGCACTGAGTGATCTAGAAGCAGCTACTGCTGTTGCTGATTCAGTGAGTCCTAAGGCCTGTTCCTGGTTTGCTGGGGCCAGGGCTCTGTTGTCACAGTCTGTGCTGGACTGTGCTCTTCTCTTACTCTGATGCAACAGACCTTTCTTGCTGACCTTCTAAGTCTGGTTCTCAACTTTCTTAATGCCACGACCCTTTAATACAGTTCCTCATGTTGCGATGACACCCAACCAGAAAATTATTTTTGTTGCTACTTCCTAACTGTAATTTTGCTACTGTTATGAATCTATCTGATATGCAGCATATATTTTCGTTTTTACAAATTGGACATAACCCACAGGTTGAGAACCGCTGAAATGTAAGTTGTCTTGGGCTGGAAAATTGTCTCATTCTGTCTTTTTGTGGGTTCTGCCATTCTAGCGTTTGTTCAGAGTCATTATTTAAAGGTATTTGGAGGGGTTCGGAGGAGAGCTCAGGTGAGTCCCTGCCTTTACTCTGCCATCTTGGTCAGTAAAGGGTGAGTTCACTCTTTTTTAAAAGTTTCCTTGTTCAAATAAAGAACAAAATTCACAAAATTTTCAGTTCCTAAGTCCTTAGGGAGCATGCAGCAGGAGAGTAGTTCTCAGCTTTCTGTCAAACACTTTGGGTCATGCTTTTGAGTTTGGATTACAGTTCTCATTTACCTGCATTTGAATCTATTTTGGATTCACCTCAATTTAATTAATTCAATAAATACCTCCTATTTGCATGACATTCTACTAAGAACTTTTTGGGGCACAAATTCATAAATCGTATGATAAACTATATGATCATATAAATCAAGGAATTAGATCAAGAATAAAAATTGTATACACAGAAAGAAGTATAATACAAATTAGACTGATAAATAACATGAAATGGGTACAAACCAAGTTCTATGGGAATGTAGAAGAGGAAGAGACCACTTCTGACTGGAGTAAGATAAGGAAAGTTTTCTTGGTGACTGGTTTTTGAGATATTCCTTGAAGGATGAATGAGATTTCTTTAAAAAAAAAAACCAACTGAATTTTACTTCATTTTCAAATGAAAAATCTACCTTTTCTCCCTCTTCCTTTCCACTTGAGAAAGCAAGAAAATCAAAAACTTTGTTACAAGCATGTATAGTTAAACAAAACAATTCCTGCATTGGCCATGTGCAAAAAAAAATGTCTCAATCTGTACTCTGAGTCCATCAGCTCTCAATCAGGAGATGGGCAGCATGCTTCATCATTGGTCCTCTGGAATTGGGGATTGGTCATTGTGTTGATCAGGGTTCAGTGGGTAGTATTTCAATGGGCAAAAATGGGGGTAAAGGCAAGGCTAGGTGCTCCAAAAAGGGAATGACACAGGAAAGGAAAGGTTAAGTTGGGAATAAAGGTGAACACTTAGTATAGAATGACTACAGTGTAGCCTTAGAAGGTCAAAGCATTAAAAGAGCCAATAGGCTGTTGCAATAATAAAGGCCAATTCTGGGGTGGTAGCAACAATGAGAATAGAAAACAGGAAGATGGGAGGGGGCAGTGGTAAATGAAAGCGTTGGACCAATTGGTCTCTAAGGCTCTTCCTCTCTAACATTCTACAGGGACATCTTCATCTCTTTCCTTTCCAGTTTAAAAAAAAATAAAAGCACAAAATCAGTTAATTCACTCTCTGGATAACTAGGTCATATAGAGCTACTATGTCATTCCCTGCAGGCCTGTGTTAGTGCCTTCTCTCCACCCTCCCCACCAAATCTCTGTAAGTTCATTTAGCTTTACCAAGTGTTCTCATGACTTTCAAATGTATTCATTGGCCCTATGTGAAGCTAAGCAGCCTGAGAAACTTGGTCCAACAAAGAAGGCCTGGGAAAAGTCTGCTGGCAGAGGAGGAATAGGGAGCAGAGGGAGGGAGGGGAATGGCCAGGAGCTTTGAAAGTGGAGAACAAGAATGGGAGGTCTTGGGTGGGCCTTACGATTAGGCCCTCCATCGGTATAACCCATAAATAAACATAGTATGTGAAATCATTTTAAGTCAGATCCAGTTCCTTGCCCTTCCTTTTCTTTTTCTGAGGATCTCAGGGAGTCTCCTGCCTGTTTTCTCTTGTTCTGTCACTATCCATTGCTTCTCATCACATTTGCCTTCCTTCTGACCCTCTAGGAAATAGAATATCATCTCAAGGCTTCTTCCTCCCCCTTTTGCACTCTAAGCAAGCATATAGCCTCAGAAGCTTTTGAAGGGTTTCTATTAATATCAACAATGGGAAACAGGAAGAAAGAGACTCCCTTCTCTGTCCCACTTTTGTATTTAGACAGTGAAAGGGAAAAAAAAAAAAGTCCCATCTATGATACATATTGACTGTGTGATCCTGAATAAGTCAGTCCTCCCAGTGCTGTAAGCAATTTTCTATGATGATAAATTGCAGTGAAGGTGCTGATCAACTTTGGTGGAGGGTCTTCCTTTATCAGGGAGTTCCCTATACTAGTGAAATCCCAGGTATAGAGAAACAGAGGGAGAGACAGAGAGACACACAGAGACAGAGAATCAGAGATAAAGATACAGAAAAACAGGGAGAGACAGAGAGAGAGAGAGTGATAGAGGCAGAGACACAGAAAAAGACAGAGAGAGCAAAAGAGACACACACACAAAGAGACACAGAGGGAGACAGAGAGACAGAGACAGAGAGACAGAGAGAGAGAGACAGAGAGACAGAGAGAGAGAGAGACAGAGACAGAGACAGAGAGACAGAGACAGAGAGACAGAGACAGACAGAGACACACACAGAGTCTGATCTCTGGCAGCAGCAGGTTTTAAATCAATGAAGAAAAAAAAGAGAAAGAAGAAAAGGAAGGAAATTCTCTGTTGAGGTAGTAGGCAGAAACACATACCCTACAGATGGGCTGCCTATTCTTGTGTTAGGTGAATGCTCACTTCTTATTCCCCAACCGCTAGTGCCCTCCTTCCCAAACTACTATTCCCATACTGCTTTGTGTATGTGTGTTACATTCATGTTACATTGATGGTGTCTATGTTGGTATAAGTACTTGTCTCCCCCGTTAGGAAGGAGAAGCTCCTTTGCTTTCCCTCTGTCCCCTTCATGCTTAGCACTGTGATTGGCATATGGTAAGCATTTAATATGTGTTGGATGAATTGCTCTCTGAATATTCCCATCATGCATGATGCTGTTACATTGTGATGACTCCCTCTCATGTCTCCTTCCCCAGACAATGGGGACACTGAAGAGAAATGATCAAATAAGAGAGAATGAAACTAGACTCTTGGGATATATTTCTCTATCATCATCTTTATTACCCTCAAGTTAAAGTGATTTTTCTTCCTCAGTCCATGGAGTGTTAGAGCTGAAAGACAATTTAGAGATAAGCTACTCCAAGTCTTTCATGTTAGGATGAAATATTATGGAAAGAACACTGGCCTAGGGATCAGGAAGCTTAGAATCGAGTCCTTGTTTTGCCACTTGTTACCTGGGCAAGGGACTTGGGGCTATAGTTGCCTCATCTGTGCAAAAAGGGGTTATGATAATCATTAATGCCTACACTAGCTAACTGCCAGGGTAGAGATAATGTATGTGAAGAGATCTGTCAGCTGTAAAGTGCTTCATAAAAATGAGCTTTTCTTATTTTGCAAGTGAGGAAACTGGCATCCATAAAGTGAACTTGATTTGCCTCATTTCACAGAACTATTAGGAGTACTAGGATTGGAACTCCTGTTCCTGTGATCTTTCTCCATTACCATCCACAGATGCCTTTAAAACCAGTAGATATTAGCTTTGCCATTATTTAGTCATATGACTTTTCACAAACTATTCTTCATCTCTGAGCCTGGTCAGTTCTTTAACATCCTGAAGGCAGGATTTTGCTCAAGTCTCCTTGACTAAGTCCAGACCCTCTGGTCACTTTGTCACCACTGCTACTATGCTCAATGCATCATTCTGGTTGTTGGGGAGACAAAAAGTAAGGAGGAAATTAGTCCTTCCCCTCAATAAGCAGAAGGGCTCCTATGTAGCAACAAATACAAGGTAACCTGAGAAGGAAAAGGATTTGAATGATTTGGTGGGGGGAGGTGAGGGAGAGGATTGGGAAAGGCTTCTGAAAAGGCTATAACATCTAAGCAGAGCCTTGTGGGGACTCATGCTAGGTATTAAGAGAATGTTCAGGGTGAGTACCTCCTACCATGTCCAGTTCAAGGAACAGTCATCTGGTTTAGCTGGAGACTGTGAAGTAAAGCTAGGAAAATTGGGTTGGAGCTAGATGGTGATGAACCTTAAATAAAGACTAAGCTGAGAAATATTTTATCCTAAAGAAGTCCTAGAGAGCCACCAAAAGTTTTTGCATGAGAGAGGAATGTGGTCAGATATATGTTTTAGGTTATTCTGGCAGCTATGTGGACAGGGGAGAATGGAAGAAGGAGGACTACTTGGGGGCCTATGGAAGGCACAGTTAAATGTTGATTGATTGTCTGACTTCATAGAATCATAGAATTTCAGAATTGGAAGGAATCCTGGTAATCAACTAGTCTAAGTTCCTCATTTGACAAAGGAAGAAACTGAGGCCAGGAGAGAAAGTAATTTAGCAGACTTTTTCACTTGTTAGGGACAAAGGCAGGACTAGAACCCATGCCTCCTGACTTTTAAGTCAGGGCTTGTTCTGTGCTACTGCACTACTTGTCAGATTCTTGGCCTGCTTAGATGGAGATTATTTAAGAATTTCTGAGATTATTGATCCATGGACCTGTAGTAGAATGCACAAATGCAGAATGTGTCACTCCGTCCCCCCTTTTTTTAAAACACCAGGTTTAGACATAAAAGAGCAGAAATGCCAGATCTTTCAGTTCCAAGGATGTTTGAGAGTCACTGTCCCCACCACTCAAGTGTTGCTAATAACAATATCCTCAGTCTGGTGGTGAAATACTCCAGTGAAAGAGGGTTGTGTTTGGAAGGGACTGAGCATGATTAAGGAGGAGGGTATAATTTTGTTCATGTCTCCTCATTGTGATTCCTGATATGATGCTTCCAATTAGTCAGACTCTGTTGTCGATTTCCAGACTGGTAATTGAAGGGCTGGCCCTACTTCCTTCTAAGCAGCTGGCCATATCAGCAGGGTGCCCATGGGTAAGCAGGCAGGCAGAGCAATGTGGTTGTCCAGCAGTCTTTTGGAACTTATCGATTCTGATTATTTACGATTCCAAAAGCCATTATTTACCACGCCCAGCTGGGGCGATATGAGTGATTAGACAATTTCACAATATAACTTTGACCTTGGTGTGACTATGGAGTGGAGGGGGGAAGGGAGGAGGGAATAAGCAGACAGTTCATGTCTTCAACTGTCTTCATCAGACCGGCTCCGGGCTTTGTGGTAGGGTCTAGGACATAGGCTATTTAACTGAGAGAATGGTCTTTTTGTTTACCTTTATAGTAGAGAACCAGGGGTCCAAGATCATCGCCCTCTAGATCACTTCCTGAGGCCCTACGCCTTGTGCCTTTGACCTGTTCAGCCAATACGCAGAGTCACCTCAGCAATACGTAGATGTGGGGCAGCCAATGGCTAGGCTCTGGTTTTACCACATTGATTGGTGAGGGTGAGGTAAGGAAAAGAGATCACTGAAGGGAAGAAAGGTGTCAAAGAAGAAGATAGAAAGGAATAATTAGTCAATCAGTCAACTTGAATTTATTAAGCCCCTACTATGGGATAGGCACTGGAATGACTTCGCAAAGAAAAAGCTAGTCAGGGCTACAATACACTAGAAGTAGTAATTTAGACTTGAAATGCATAGCAGGTTAATATAATTCAATAAACATTTAAATTAAGTGCCTACTAAATGCCAAGTACTGCTAAAAGCTGAGCATACAAATGAGATCCCTGCCCTTAAAAAATATAATACTTCAGGACAGATAGCCTGATAGCAAAGGAGGAGAAAGAAAAATCATAACAAGCAGACTCAAGAACTAAAAAATCATAACAAATTGGGGCCATTTAGTGTAAGGGGCAAACTATAGCCACTGTAGGTTTGTGGAATAAGTTTTAGGGTATTATTTTCCTAATTAGGAAATTGAGGCTTGGAGAAACTAAGTGACTTGCCCATGGTCATATAGTCAATCATCAGTCAATATAAATTTTTTAAGCACCTACTATATGCTAGGCAAGGTATTAAATAATGAGGATATAAAAAGGGGTGAAAGGCAATCCTTGCTCTCAAGGAATTTATTATCTAATGGGGGAAATAACTAGCAAACAGGTATGTATAAACAAGATATACACAGGATG
Organism: Pseudocheirus occidentalis; assembly: GCA_028646575.1. Lineage (NCBI taxonomy): Eukaryota > Metazoa > Chordata > Mammalia > Diprotodontia > Pseudocheiridae > Pseudocheirus > Pseudocheirus occidentalis. The sequence continues at coordinate 81,867,634 of CM053598.1, forward strand.
ATTAGGAAATAATTAAACAAGGAAAGGCCCTAGAATTGAGAGACTGGGAAAGGCTTGCTGTACAAAATGGGACTTGAGTTGAAACTTAAAGGAAGCCAGTAGGTGATGAGGAAATGGGACAAATATGGTTAAGTGACTTGCCTAGGTTCATACAGCTAATCGGTGTGTGAGGCCAGATCTGAACTCAGGAAGAAGAGTCTTTGTGACTCCAGAACCCAATCCAGGTCCAAGCCCAATGCTCAATTCACCCTGCTATTGCTACCTCATCAGATGATGTGCAAATTCAAAACAAAAAAAAGTTTAATGAAATTTTATAGGATGTAATATTATAAATAGAATAGTAGGAAAACAATACCAGAGGACTGGGTCAGATATTAAACGATCCTAGCACCCTTATAGCAAGGGCTTTCAAATTCCTTGTTTTCCTAGGAGTGCTAACCAAGTTCCCTTCCATGTTCCATTATTAATTTCAGAGTCCTCAACCTACCATATTGTAATCTTAATGGATTTAAGATATTCCCCAAGCATATAGGTCTCTTGTTGAGTTTATTAAGGGAAGCTTACTTAGGGGTGGCTTGCTAGTAGGAAGGCTTTCACACCTTTTGCTCACTTCTAATTAGGCACTGAGTCACGAAGGTTGTGATGCTTTCTGGATCTGAGTGTATATATACTCTGAGTTGGTATTTTGCTTTGGAGGCTTGCTTCTGAGAAGGATCTTGTGATTCTCTGGTCGAGATTCTGAGTGGCTGTTTGTTCAGAGCTCCCTGACTGCTCAGATGTAAATGCTCTCTGCATCCAGAGATGTATGCAAAGTATATAGTTGATTAAGGCAGTCAGAGCCCTATCTGTTGGTCTTTATTTCTCCACTTGTATTTTCTCTGAAGTTCAGGGTGCTGACTTTTCCCCTGAACTAGTAAATGTAATTACAAAAAGATTGTTGAACCCTTAAACAGCTTGTTTTCCTAGTAAAGCAGATCTAAGAACCTGTGCTAGCAGCCATCCTGGGTATGCCAGTGTGGTTGCCACTATACATGTGAAAGGCCCAATTAGTTTAAACTTATGGCTCCTGTATACAGCCTGGAGTTCAGAGCTTTACTAGCTAATAAGTTTCCCCTTCATTCTTGACTTAACAGGATAGATATCTCAGGCCAGATGTGCTGAAGTTTCTTATTCTGGTACCATAGCCACCAGCACCGAGGTCCAGAAAGGATTCCAGAAGTTCAATTACTTGCCCAGGATCACATAGCTACTAAGTGTCTGAGGTAAGATTTGAATTCAAGTCTTCCTGTCTGTGTTTAGCACTCTTATTTCCTTCACCACCTAAAGACCTCAATTACTCTGGAGGAAACAATGATTAGTCTTTTTAAAGTTTTGATATATTTAGCTATGTAAAGGTATTCTTTCTATAAGGATTCTTCATAGTAAAGGTTTATCTATATATAGTAAGTTTCATTGGAATTTAAAGAAGGAAGAATTAAGGGTTAATTAGTGTTGTTGAACAGTTTACTGGAAGAGAACGCAGTCAGGTTGACCCTCCCAGGGCTAACTGTAAATGATTATAAATAATCAGACGATGAGATTCACCAAGGATACCTTCAAACCCTTTCTTACCCCTCTACCACAATTTCTCCCCCAACCCCCAACCCCCAAACCCCAGTAGTTAAATTTAAAAATATTCTTTTTGCCCTTGGTTAGAGAGATGGATGGAACAGGTAGGTGGCACAGTGCATAGAGCACTGTGCCTGGAACCAAGATGAATCTTCCTGAGTCAGATACCTACTAGTTGGGTGACCCTGATCAAGTAACTCTATCCTGTTTGCCTCAGTTTCTTCATCTGTAAAACGAACTGAAACAGCTGAACAGTAACGACAATAAAAGAGACAGAAACCTAGAAAAATAAAGCAAGGAAATTAAGAAAAGATTAAGAAAAGGGTGTGTATATTGTGTGTGTGAGAGAGACAGAGAGAGAGGGAAGGAGAGAGAGAGAGAGAGAGAGAGAGAGAAACAGAGGGAGAGAGAGAAACAGAGAGAGAGAGAAACACAGAGAGAGAGAGAGAGAAACAGAGAGAGAGAGAGAGAGAGAGAAACAGAGAGAGAGAGAGAGAGAGAGAGAGAGAGAGAGAGAAACAGAAACAGAAAGAGGAAGAAGATGGAGGACCAGTATGTACAAATCACATATTTGTTCACAGGCATTGACTCCAACCATCCTCCCTGGTGGCATGTTTTTTTGTTACTTTCTCTTATCACTAAGATCTTGGGGTTATTGATTAATGTTACTATTTCATGGTCATAATATCCCTTGACTTACTCAGGAAAGCATATAGCATGGGGGTAGTGGAAAGATCCCTGGCTAGGGTGCTAGCTAGGGTCACAAGACCTAGATTCAATATTGGACTGCCACACTTGCTAGCTGTGTGGCCCTAGGAAAGTTACCAAACTTTTTGTGGTTTCTGTCAAGTAAAGATGGTTGGACTAGATGATCCCTAAGTCCTTTCTAGTAAGAACAGTCCATGAGAATGGGGAGAAGAGGAAGGAGAAAAATAGCATTTAACTACAAAATGCTTCCATTTCCCACTCCCACCCCCGAAAGGGCTCTAACAGTTCTGAGAAATGACACATACGGAAAAAACCAACCAAACTATATCAGCTTGGCCTTCCCGGAATGCAATGGCACAGACTAAACAAACAAACAAATGTGGCACACAGAAGAATAAAGGCCTTTAATATAGTGGAAAGATCCAGAGACTGAGATTCAGGAAGCCGGGCTTCCAGCCCTTCCTCTGTTCCTTAGTAGTCATGCGACCTTGGACAAGTCACTTAATCCCATGGATCCTTGCTTTCTGCGTCTATGAAATGAGAAATTTGGCCTAGATTATTTGTAAGGGCCTTTCTGGCTCCAAGATTCTGTGTTTCTGTGACAAGACAGGCCATGGCAGGCTCCCTCAGGTGATCCCCATCTGGCTCTGTGTCTGACAAAACTATTTGCTTTCAGGCAATTGGAAAGTTAGCTTGGCTTCAAGTTAACAAAGGAGGCATCTTGAGACTATGCTGTGTTGGAAAAATGAAAGAGCAGTACTTTTAAAAATGTGATTGGTAAAACAAAAGAGTCAAGATTGTTTTGCACTTGGGACAGAAGAGGACAGAGGTCTGCTCTGACACATCATAGAAATGTAAATATTTTCTCTCAATAAGAAAAGGAAATTGGCACCCCAAATATCACTGATGAGGAAAAAGCCAACAAAACTTTTGTTGTATAAACGGTTTGAATTATTTCCTTTCAATCCCTCATCTAAGAGAAATTTTTTCTTAAAAACTTATCTCAGTGTGGAATATTGCATTTCCTGTCAGACATAGTGGATGTCTTGGTTGTCTTGAATGATTTTTTCCTCTTTTTGGGGGGACAGGTCAGGAGAAGGATATACGGATGTGTGTAGGAAGATGATGCAGAAGCAAAAGATTTCAATAAAAAGAATTTATTTTTTTAAAGCCTCCTTCAAACTCATAATGAAAAGCACTATTGCAATTCCAGACAAAAAACTGGTGGAACCTGAATGCAAATCAGAGATATTTTTCCTATCTTTCTTTATCTTCTTTTGTTTTGTTTCCTGTCTGTGACTTACATGGAAATGCGGTTTTCATTACTACACATGAATAACCTATGTCAAATTATTTGTCTTCTCAATGGGGGTATGGGAGAGAGCAAGGGAGAGAGAGTATTTGGAACATAAAATTTGAAAAAAAATATTAAAATTGTTTTTACATGTAATGGGGAAAAGTTATTTTTAAGAAGCTTTCTTCAATAAAAGGAACCCCTTCTCCTAATATAGACTCATTTTACCCAATGTTTATACAGAAACTTACACTTTCCATAATGCTATAAAAGAAATCTTGTCTCATCCTCAGCATAACATTATAAGGTAGCCAGAATAACTATTATTAACCCCATTTTAAAGATGAAGAAACTGAGGCACCAAGGAAGTTAATTGATTTGCCTACAGGGGTATCACAGAATTCATAATTGGAAGGGAAGTCAGCAACCTAACCCCCTACTCCCCATCCAAAATGCCTACTGCAACACATCTAGAAAGTGCGCAGTCAGCCTTTGCTTGAAAATTTTCAGTGGAGAGCTGCTGATCTATGGTAGCCTATTCCAGATTTCAGATTTTTGGGGTATCTTAGATAACTCTTTTTTTCCCCCAAAGTTAGTCAATATTGTCCTCTTTGCCACTTCCATCCACTGTTTATGGCATTTTGCTCAGTGTTCAGGTAGAACAAGTATAATCAGTATCTACACGTTGCCTTTTAAATGCCTGTGAAGGATTTGGGACTGAAATTCAAGTTCCCTGATTTTTAATAGCATCAACTCTTATTCCAACTCATATTATTGCTTCAGAGTTGAATAAATATCATATAGTTGAGTACAGAAGAACTAATTTGAGGATAAAAATTTAGTGCTGAGCCTACTGACATTGAAGTGACATTGAGACCTAATAAATTTCTGAGTCAACAAGCAACAAGCAAAAAAAATTACTGTGTTCAAGAAGCTCACATTTTACCAGAAAGAGAAACACTGTGGATAGAGAAATAAGTTTAATACATGCTAGGGAGTAAATGAGGCAGAAAAGATCAGACAGCGATTTAGGAACACTTGTGGAAGGAGAAAATTCTACAATGATGGAATTCTGAAAGAGGAGGTATTAACTAACCTAGAAGGAAGACATTTTTAACTTCCAGCTTCTGAAGGAGAAACTTGCATGGCAGAAGAGACTGTAGATGGAGAAGTACTCAAGCAAAAGAAAGAGAAGAACATTTTAATAGTGATTGGAATATATTTGGAATTGTGAAGAAGGTCAATGATTGAATTTGATGGGAAAATATTTGGAGAATAACTTTAGTTGAAGGAGAAGAATTCAATCTGAAGGAGGACTAAAAATCATTAAGGGGAAGAACACAACTAAGGAAAAGAAAAATATAAAGAAAAGCTAATTAGTAAAGCAAGATGAGTAAAAAAAAAAAAGTTGTTTAGACGAGGTAAAAAGTTAGGGACAGAAGAGGAAAGAAGCGGGTATGGAAGTAGTAGTTACTTTTCTTTCCAAGGTGGAGGAGCTGTCAGTAAGGGCCTAATGAAGAACAGAATAATGGTGGTGGTGACTCCCTGTTAGAAGGAGTTCTTAGGCGTATTTTTTACCTTTTTTTTTTTTTTTTTTACAGAAAGGTCTTTTGTCTTCCGAGTATTCAAGACATCATTGGTCCTCTTTAAGAATGAAGGATAAACAACAATATCCATGATGTGATCAGAGGACTCTACAAGAATACTCAATTAATCAGACTATTATCAAGTATTGCTGATCCCTGTGAGTACAAGTGATACTGCCAGAAAGAACCTACAAAACATTGCCAAGTATTACAAAGTCTTTGGAAAGTAACTGGAGACCATATGGGCCTAGGTGATATTCTCATTTCTGCTGGCAAACGAAGGCTGGAGATGCAGATGACAAAGCAGGTTTTGGAAATGAACAGCTGGTTAAGAGGGTGGTGTCTACAAGTGGTATTTGGATTTCTGGAGCATGGTTTGAAACACAGAAATGACAGGCTCCTTGTCCAGGGTGAAGTGTACTTAACAAGAGATGTTAAAAAAAATGAAGATTTGAAAATCTAAGCTTTAATTTGAAAAGAAAGGGATTGTGAGAAAACTGTCTACGTACATTCACCAAAATGGAAACCTCAGAGATTGGCTACAACGTAGCAGGAAGGGTAGAAATTGAGATGCCCATGAGTTCACAGGAAACAGAAATCCAAGTAAGGAGTAGCCATGTCCTTCAATGTCTATATGCACATGTAAAGAATATAGGTACAAGAGAATAAATAAATAAAAGCAAGACAAACTTGAGGCCCTAATGTTGTGCATCTGTTTTTCAGTTGTGTCTGGCTTTTCATGACCCCATTTGAGGTTTTCTGGGCAAAGCTACTGAAATGTTTTGCTGCTTCCTTCTCCAGATCATTTTAAAGATGAAGAAACTGAAGCAAAGAGGGTTAAGTGACTTGTCCAGGGTCACACAGCTAATAAGTATCTGAGATCAGATTTGAACTCTGGAATATGAGTCTTCTTAACTCCAGGCCTGGCATTTTATCTGCCCAGAGACCCTAACACAAAGAGGCTAATTAGGCTACATAGAAAACACTGAGGTTTGATGGGATGATACTCATAACCAGAATATAGAGATCTATGAGTAAATCTTTTTCAATATAAACTATATGGTTAAAAGGAAGATAGGTTGGGGACAGCATTGTTTATTCAAAGATACATATTGCTAGATAGACAGCATGGTGTAAAGCAAGTGTATGAAGACGAATGAAAACATAAACTATTTTGTCAATAACCATTTGGAGAGAAAAAGGAAAGAGATGAGGAAGGAGTTCACAAAACAGATGAGAAGGTTGAAACAGAGATATGATAAAGTAGTGATAGACAAAAATTTACATAAATAAAATTATGAAAAGCTATAGAAATAAAAGTAGATAAATTGTTAGAAAGATAATCACTGATGATGTCCCATAGTTGCTATTAGATACTTTTGTCATCACTGGATAACCCCAACATAAAATTATTACTACTCATTTTATGCTGCCTATAATAAAATGTTACCTAAATTAATTTGCAGCTTCAGTGTTGTCTCAATCAAATAATTAAAGGGTTATTTGTAGGACTATAAAAAATAATACAATCATTTTCAAAGAACAGAAGTTCTAAAATTTCAAAGGAAAATAATAATAAAAAGCATGAACTAAGGGGGAAAGTTTAAGTAAACCTCAGTTTATATTATAAAGAAATGCTCATTGAAACATGCTATAATAGGCTTTAACACTGAAAAGTATGTAAGTGGAACATACTAGGTAAGCAAGAAACAGAAGTAATCAAAAACAGTGCTTCCAGTTTTAATAAATCCAAGAACATCAGTTACTGGGAGGAACGACTCTTTTTTTGGTTAAGGACCATTATGAAAACTAGAAAGCAATTTGACAGAAATAAGCTTTAAATAATCTTATTACACTATATACCCACCCTAATAATGTCAAAATGAACGATCACCTGAACATAAAAATGTTAGACTATTTTTTTTAATGAAACAAGAACCACCTCTGATACTGTTAAAAATTATGACTAGA